>BDMB01000029.1:385180-837757 GCA_016859785.1 Macrotyloma uniflorum
ATATATATATATAAAAGCTTGAAATGAAGGTGAGACAGTGAGACTTGTGTTTAGACAAATAAAAGGTTTCAATGGAAGTGAATGAGACAACTCGTTGAGAATTCCGAAAGAACTGAAAATACTTAATAAATGGAATTAACAAAACTTTGCAGCTAAAACTTAAAATATAATAATTGAGAAAGTTAATGATTAATTACAAATTTTAATAATCATATTCTTAAAAGAAGAATTAGTGAATTATCCTCTTTATTGTAGAAAAAAAATAATTGATACAATTAATTATATTAATTTTTCTCAAATTTATATATTTTTCAAAGTTACTCTTATCCTAACATTAATCAGACTTATTTTAATTCTTAAAATATTTATATTAATATTAAATCTTTAATCTCTTTCATCGTTAAGAGTTTCTTAACGTCATTTATATAAAATAAATGTATTAAATTCAAAAAAACGCTTATTAATTAAATAATTAATGCAAAGATTAATTTTAATTTTTCTTACAAAATTATTAAAGTTAACTTTTAATAATTTTCTCTTTAGATAGTTAAAATAATATATATTTAAAAATGAAGTAAAACATAAAAACAATGTATGATAGAATAAAAAATACAAAAATGAAAAGAAAAACAGTTGAGAAAGAGAAACAAAGGAGATTCCTCTGTTTTTTATTATGTTTATTCATTCTCATTTATTTGAGTTTGTTTTTTCCCAACTTGACGTCTCATACTTGATGAGGCTAATAAATTGTTCATAACATGTTTGATTTAATTGGAGTTATTAATAATCATCAAACCCAAGATATGAATATAAAACAATAAATAAATAAAAAACTGGTGTTGAAATACATGAACAACTTTTTTCTCTCACCCTTTTTCTTTTCTTTTAAATTGCAGAATCACTGGCAACTCAGATTAAAAAAGCACACCACCAAGGTTTCTCTTCCCTGTCATGAGAGGCACATTATTCTAAGAAGAGAGAGAGAAAGAGAGAGAAAGAGAGAGAGATTGTGTCATGTTAAATGCCATGCCAAGTCTTCTTCCTTTCAGTTTCCCCCTTTCACAAACCCAAGACACATGAAAATGCAACCATAACCTCCATTTTCTCAGACCTCACAATTCCTCTAAAAACTTCAGATCTTTGTGAGACAACTAATTCCACATCGATCAATAAAGACAAAAAACAACTGTATATAACCACAGGGGAGAGAGATCTTGTTCAGTTGGTGCTTTCCCTGCCCAAGCCGGAAAATGAGAGACATAGTTTCTTGCTTCAGCGAGAACGCAGTGAACGTGTCTCACTCATCAATCTCGTGTTCATCTTATTCAAACAACGCCTGCATCTCTCCCTCCAACATTGCACCCTCCACCCAAAACTCAATCTCCAGCGTCTACAGAATAGTTCTCTCCACACTCAAGCAAATTCTCGTCACAGTCACGTGGTGTAAGAGCCACTCAAATCAAGGACTCACCATAACCTTCAACGATGAGGACCCTCCACCCTTCAGACTCAACACCAATTCACGCTTCTTCAGGAAGAAAAAGGGCACCAAAATCCTCGAACCCTCTTCTTCCCACTCATCCAAGGTAGAAATCTTGTGGGATCTTTCAAATGCCAAGTACGAATCAGGTCCAGAACCCGTTCAAGGCTTTCACGTTGTCATCATCATTGACTCCGAAATTGGTCTGGTTCTCGGTGACACCGCTGAAGAAACAGTTGTTTCCAAGAGGCTCAATTTCAGAAGTAGTACCAACACAAACACCAACACCGCTTTGGCTAAGGTCTCTCTTTTGTCACGTAGAGAGCATTGTTCTGGGAACACCCTTTACACCACCAAGGCTCAGTTCTGCGACACTGGCACGTGGCACGATGTTATGATCAGATGCAGTGTGGAGAAGGAGAATGAAGGGTTGTTCAAGTCACCGGTTTTGTGCGTCTGCATTGATAAGAAGACCGTGATTCGTGTGAAGAGGCTGCAGTGGAATTTCAGGGGGAACCAAACCATTTTTGTTGATGGCTTGCTGGTTGATTTGCTTTGGGACGTCCATGACTGGTTCTTCAGCCCTTCTTCTTCTTCTTCTTCTGGGTATGCAGTGTTCATGTTCAGGACTAGGAGTGGCATTGATAGCAGGTTGTGGTTGGAGGAAAAGAATGCACAGAAAGATAAAGACAGGGTTGAATTCTCCTTGTTGATCTATGCCTGTAAGACTTCATAAGGGAACTGAACTTGTTCTTCTAATTGGGTTTTTTTAACCCTTTATTTTTGTCTCTTTAGTTTCTTTCTTTTTTTTTTCCTCCTTCCCTTAACTCTTCTTTTCTTTCCTTTCCTCTTGAAAGGAAACATACTCATTTTTTTTAAGAGAAACACAATAATTTAAAGTTCCAGAAATTTTAGTTATACAAGAAAAAATAGCTATTTCTCTGCTTTTTTTTTTTTTTCCTGAGCTTAGTTGGTGTCGCAACTGTCAACTCTCACAAACCATCTTTAATATATCTGTCATGTAATTTAGAATCCATAATCTTTGAACTGAAAATTCCATGCAAATAATCCAAACCCCAAGACTAAATCCACTCTGTCAGATTAACAATTGGAAATTATCTTAGGTAGTAGTCGTTGTAATTTGTAAAATACTGTGGTCCTGGGTTTGGAGCTGACTGTTTTAAATGTTACTAGAAGTGTAAAATGTTGAATTTATGTTCTACTGAAGATAAGCATGAAGACATAGGAAAAATGTCTAATCTGTTTACTAGTTTTATTCTTTTTGGGTTTGAGGAAAAAGAGAGTGGCCAAACAGGCTTTTCCAGTTTATGACTCGGTCACAAACGAAATTTAGCTAAAAGGGTAATGGAAAACTTTGATTTTCATGGTTGAATTGCCAAGCCTTTTATGGGAAACAAAGTTAAAAGACTATGATGAGTGGAAATGGAATGAACCATATCTTGACCAATCTTCTGGTTGCTCTTTACTGTTTTGTTCCTAACCGTAATCTTTGGTTGAAAGATAAAAACGTTATTTTGATGATAACCCTCCAACTAACAAGGTACGATGTAGATCTTACTTAGCATTTGCTTGTCATAGCAGTTTACTGAAAAGCTTAAAGTGTATAATTGAAGTGTGGGTAGAACAATTTACAGAGGATTTAAGCATGGTTATAGGGAAAATAATGTTTGGTTTGGTTTGGTCTGGTCACTTTCACACGAAAATGATTCAAAGCAAGGAAGCTCCAACATTTTAAATATTGGGTTTGTCTTTACTGGCGTGGTGGAACCTTTGATTATGTATGATGGTCTATTCCTCTGTCCTGAGATGCCTTGACATGTGTTTATGACTCCTGGTCCCTCCAAAATTCCACTTCACCCTCTCAACCAAATCATGATCAGCTACTTTCTCAATGCATGCGTTTCAAAAGAGACACAGAATGAGAATTCAATAGAGTTGCTTTGGATAAAATCAGTTTCAAATGCCACATTTACTTTATATACCACTTTTACATTGCTTGATTTTTCATCTTCAAGTTTATTGTATTGTTAACTTCAAAGAATTTATAAAGGAATTCATTCTTAGTGTTTTTCTTTTTAAAACTATACACCCATTACGTATAAGATGAGAAGAAAAACAAGAAAACCGAGATATACAGAGTTCTGAATAGAAAAAAACAGAATGCAAAAAAATAGATTTGGAGAAGTAACAACTGTGTTATATTATTTATACCAACATTTTTATGATACTTCTTACAATATTACTTTTAAATCTTCCATCTTTATTTGATCACATCAATCATTTTATTTCACAAGTTTATCTTTTTTTTCTTCTTCTTTTTTTTCAATCTTTCTATTTGCTATATAATTTTTCATAAAAATGTAATACAAATACAATTTTAGTTCTGCTATGGATAGATATAATTATCATCTCTGTTTAACTCATGAGATTCTTCACTGAAATCATTTGATTGCCTTTCTGGCTACTATTCTGCCTTTTCCTTTCCACTTTGTTCAAAATAAAGTGCAAACAAAGATGTGTAGAGTATTACTACTATTTACTAACAGTGTCAGTCATATTTCAATTTTGTTTCCCTTTCCTCTTTTTATTTATTTATAGAAAAATGTTATATCATGTGTAAAAGAAAAATATATATATATATAAGTGTATCAGCACTATTTGTGTATAAAAAGAAAATATATATATAAGTGTATGAGTACTGTGTAATAGTTTGAAACAGAGTAAGTTTCCATTATGGTTTTCATGTTACTTTGGTGGTTTTGCATCTTGGGTGGTGTACTTTCTCATTTGGCAAAAAGTTCTTCACACATGCTTCTTCTTCTTCCTTCCCTATTTAAATGAGTAGTTGGTTGTGTTCTCCTCAAAAAGTTTATGTTTTTTGGCCTAACCTCGTATCTAAATGCCTATTTCCCAACAAATAGGGGTAAGGTAACAGTTATTGCTCTACCACAACTGTAGAAAAACTTATAAAATTCAAAACTTATTTAAATATGCTTTATAATAACATTTTTCATCAACAAAAATATTCCAAATCGATAATAATTTGATTAATTAAAAATTTACGTAACTAATTTCTATCCAATCCGTTTAGTAAAATATCAATGTAATCCATCTATTAATATTTTTTTATAGATGAATATTTAATCTATTCATAAAAATATTTTTATCCACATGATATAATTTATAAAACAATACATATAATTTCTAAGTATTTATCTTTTATATTTCAGAAATATATATTCATAAAATTATTTTACTTGTTATGATTATTATTTCTATCATTTAATAATAATAATAATATTATATATTTTTTATAAAAACAATTATTATAATTATAAATAATATACAAACATATGAGATACTTATATAAATTAGTGTAGTTATAAATATATCATAATCACATGCTTTATTATCTCACATAATTATTATATCATATTAAATGATAATTTAAACCTAATATTACAAGACATTATTATTTATTTATATTTGATTCTTATAATTTATAGAAGATTATGTATTGAATTTCAAACTAAGAAATTTACATATGTCACATGTTGATATATATTCTTCTTTATCAGTTTCTTATATTGTTTTAAATGAAAGAAATTTATGTTAATTTTCACCATCTAATACTTTTATTTATGCTATTTCAAATATTAATAAAAACATATTGTCTCGTTAAATTCCCAACTCAATATACATATTATTCATCTTCTCATAATAATATCTTACTGATATTTACTTTATTCATATCACATTAAATAATCATAAATCACTTCACAATTTTACCATTTATATCATTCTAAAATATATATTTATCTAACATAAATCATAAAATTAATAAAATATAGATATATTATTCATATAATACATATAAAAATTTTCGAACAAAATAAATATTTTCATTAAATTTATTAAATCAAATATTACATTTATCATCATATAATTTCAATCATCATACTAATTTATAATTTATTTTAAAACTATAACAAAAAGAAAAAAAAATTGGTGCAATAAAATGTTTATCAAATTTACTACCTCAATACTTATTTCAATCTTCACAAATTGAAATTTTAAATGTGTCAAATAAAATCTACAAGGAATGTATCACAAACACATTATTTATAAAACATATACTTTATTATCTAAAATGTAATAATTAAATGGAAAAACATTTAAAGAATTATTTTTATCATCCAATTAGAATTTAATATAAAACTATTTCCTATATTTAGAACAAAATTATTCTGATATAAAATTAAAATAATATTATTGATCAAATTAAATATTGAGAGACTAAACTCACAAATATAAGATTTAAAGATTAAAAGTATAATTAAACCTTAATATAATTATATAAACAACATTCGGAATCAAGATATCCTTTCATATTTAAGTCCATGTCCAGATGTCACATGGTCTGGGCCGAAAAGCCCATTTCATTACAATGGATATTCAGTGTGTGTTAGTGGGCCAAGTTTCACAAACAACATTAATTCAATTTCTAGTAAAATATATAATTATTAATTTTTTCATAATTTCACATTACTAAAATTTATAATAAATACATATTTTAAATATATAAACTATATTCAAATAAAAAATTTACATTGATATATATTTGCTAATGTTTTTCACGTAACAACCAACTTTTAAAATCTACTAATAAAATCTAATTTATATATTTCTAATGAACTTGAATTTTGTAAAAGTACAACTTTTGAAATTTATATACTTTTTTTCCCTCTTCAATTTAGATTGATACGTCAATTTCTTTTATAATTTTTTCTTATTTTTTATTTTATCTACTTTCTTTTTGCATTCCGATTGCTATTTCATTATTTCTGGACATTTTATTTTCTTAATACTTAGGGAATTATGAGAGGTTAACTTATTCTTATAGAAAATTTAAAATAAAATTAGGTTAATTAAATATTTTTTTAAAATAAATTTTAAAATTTTATAATAATAATTTGATTCTTTAAAATTATAAAATTTTAAATTTCATTTAAGAAAAAAAAAAGTAAAAATTTGAAATTATTAAATTTTTTTCATCTTTAATATTTATATCTTTTCTCTTTATTTTTTTTATCGATTCAATTTTATTTAAGATATTATCAGTTCAATTTTAATCGTGAGATAATAAACTGAATCAACTTCAGGATGATATTGATTCAATAATGATGACGAGAATTCTTTCAAATTAAAATAATATAATTATTTTTTTATTAACATCATCATTTGCATCGATATAGGTTATTACTTTTCAACCAATAATTGGTAACACTTTTTTTTTCAATATTAATAATATTTTTTTCTATGTCAAACATAATTTTTTTATTTAATTTTAATTAAGATTATATTTTAATTGATGTCACCCAAAATTTAGTTTTAAATGATAGTACATAGTTAATTTTTAGACAAAAAAATTAATATAGTTTCTAAATTAATATTAATCAAAATCTTATCATCCAACATTAATAGGTCAATTTTTTGGGTGATGTAATTCAAGATTTTTTTTATTATTATTAACATTAGTAAGGTTGGGTAGGGAGGGATGTAAGTTAGAATTATTTATTTATCGACATAAGTGAGTTTTTTTTTTTCAATCAATAGTAATAAAAATAATTTAAATTTAATATATATATATATATATATATATATTTTAATTATGAAATTTTAATAGATCTCCTAGTCTTTGAAGAATTTTTTTTTGTTATACCCTTAACTGTGTTTATGCTTCAGTGAGCTACTGTGTAGTAAAATTAGATGAATAATTACATTTCCTATAAGCCCCTGAAACAGTTTAGTGACAGATTTTATCTAGGACCGAAATTCAACTATTATTTTGATTTCTGATAAGTATTTTTCGTTGAAGACAATCTTGTTGAAGCTATCATCAAATAATAAAATATATGCTTCTTTTAACAGTGATTCAAATCATGGTTCGCCATGTTACCAGATACTAGCCCTATTTGGCTGATCCGAACATCATTGGAAAATTCAACTCATAAAATGAAAGAAAATTATCTGCAGTAACTTCACAAGATAATTATAATTGCATTCTTAGTTTGATTGCCATATTTATAATTTGACATGAAACTTTGTCTTTTGTTGCTTCTAAAGAAGCTAGTGACAGAATCTTCACTGATAATTTCATCTTCCATTCCTAACCACATTCAATCTGAGCTTACTTTCAAATCCTTTAGATAAATATACATGGTTCATGTTCAATACTGATCTTGTTACCATTCATGCTCAATACATGTTCACTGCTTTGTGCCAGTTACAATGAACAGAATAGGTTCAAAGATTATACATATTAAATGCCTATAGCAAATTACATGTGTACAACCACCAAGTACTCTCACCTAACAAACCCACCCTTAGCTAAACTTTCTTGGACAAGCATGAAGAAGGCAACAGTAGCAGAACCAATGAAAGAAAGCATAGAGAAAAAACACTACCAGTAGATTTTATCCCTGCCTTGGAGATGACCTTGTCTTCTGCATAATTTTCGTTAGTCACTGAGTCAGAGTCATCAAATAGTTTCCTCATAACTCAAAACAAAAGCAAAGCAAAATAAAAACATACAAAAACATAGATACAGTTATATAAATACTTTTGGTATTGCTCTTCAATCAAAGCTGGAATTTCACCTTAGTGATTTATGTTGACCTTGTATGTGAATTTTTATTCCATAGGTTATTAAGATAAAACTCCAATTTTAATTAGAAAATAACACTTAGAAAACCTATAGCTTTTTATAAGTTTTGTTCAATAAAAATCTTTGTACATGTCCAATGATCAAGGTACTTACTGCACTCTTTAGGATGACACAAACAATTCAACCCAGCACCACAGCTTCCATTAGGCTTTTCACACCCTTGACAAATTTCTGGTACACGAGGAATGTCAACAGATATCCTGGTTCCCACCTTATATCCATGATCATGTCCACCATGTGAAGTACTTCTATGTACCCAGCTGTAATGAGAGCAGTTCAGATGCTCAGGGTGAAAATCCTTTTCAACTTTCTTCAGATCTTCAATAACTAAACATGAATGAGGATGGTTCTGATGCTCTTGAGTCGTAGAAGATGGTGAAACATCAACTCCACATGTGTATAAGTCCCTACAATTTTGCATGATTGGTAAAATGGGGTATCTTCTGCTTGAGCAATTGAAGAGAACAAGTGAGTTAGGCTCAGGAGAAGGGAAACCAGTTGTGACAGCCAGAGGAGAAACATATCGGAGAGAAGAACAAGAAGAGTGAGTGATGGTTAGTAATCTATCATTGTAGTCAAGTGATGAAACATGAAAAAGGCCTAGGGATGTTCTCAAATAGAGATTCTGAGATTTGCACAAGGTGATGGTATCTAATATAGAAGAATTGGAATTCAAGAAAGGTGTTTGAGCTTTGATATTCCCACAGTAGTTTGCATCATTTTGTTGGAGTATAGAAGAACCTAAGACTATGATATTGAATAAGAGTAAAGAATGAAGAATTTGTGGTTTCTTGAATGGCTTCATGTTCATCCCTTTTCTCTGTCAGTTGAAAGAATGTTGCTGAGTTATTTTAATATTTCTGCAGGTTTCTTTTTTATCATACTAGATAGAAAAGCATGGTGTTAAGAACTCTAGAAAACACTTGTTCCAAATCACTTCATAAGTTGGCCCCATGCATGGTTAGTGACTTTCTTTTTGCTTCTTTTCTTTTTCTTAGTCACTAGAAAAAGGTCACATTACTTTGAGAGGGAATCTTAGGCTTCAAATTTCAAAACCTTTTCTTTCTGGGTCAATTAATTACTTTAATTTCCTCAACTTTTATTTTAGTATATTTCTAACTGTTATCTATTTCATTGATATGAAGATAACAGAAATTGATATCAGAAAAGTTAAATAAAACTAAAACAAAGGACTAATTTGTTGAATGTGTAAAAGTTAAAAGAATGAATGAAATAAATAAAAGTAAAAATAAAAAATAAAATAAAAATTATAAATTTTACTTTTGTTTTAGACTTGTCAAAGCTTTACTAGACCATTCTTCCAAAAAGTACTGTTTAATTATTTCCAATTGGTGATCGGTTTTTTGCATGTTCAATGTCTTTCACCATTCATAATCATTTCCTACCCTACTAAAGTAGATTTTGTGTTTATGCTTTTTTAGGCAATGCAGGGAAAATGTTCTTTATCGAAACATTCAATTGTTCATTGCATCAATAAAGCAACCAAAATATATGCATGGAAGATCCATTTCTTCACATAATTTTATTTCAAAGTCAGCAATGATCCATCTTACACGTGAGTATTAGATAAGGAAATGTTAATATAAACATAAATATATAAATTAGAATTTTCATATAATGAAATTTGATAAATTGCATAAAACATAAAAACTATATACATGTGAGAGCACAACATAAAAGATAAATAAAACAAACTCTCTTTAGATTATTATAAAAATCTATAGTAAAATAACTTAACAAAGTTAATTGAATAGAGCGAATGTTTTAAGTTGATAATTAGTTGGATTAATCTTTCAATTTGTTTTAAACACTACAAGTTTAATAGAGATCTTTAGGATCATCATATTTATTATATTCTTCATTTTGAAGTTAGGACTGGATTCCATTATGATCTTATCCTATAAATATGTTTTAATAAATTAAAAAATGCATATAAACTATTAATAAGTTAAACTCATAAATGATATAAGTTTTTCTAATATATTAAAATACATCTCATTATTCATTCACATTAGAAATATTATATCCAGAATACATATTGAAAATAAAGAATAATGGATATAAAATGGATTCTGTCTTTTTTAACTTTATCAGAAAACAATAAATAGAATATATTGTATACAAATTTTAATTTTATAGGTGAAACTAGAAGGAAAAAGAAATTGGAAAAGAGTTCCCAACTTGAATTAAAAAGTAAAAGGATGATGTTGAGTGAAATTTCTTAAAGAAATGTAAGAAAGAGACATATTGAGAGGGTGAAAGTGACAGAAAAAGAAAAGAAGAGAAAGATGAAAAAGAAGAGATAAAAAAAAATATAGAAGAAAGAAAGGTGCATATGAATATAATTATCCAAGATAAAATGGAAAAATGACTTAAGTGGAAAATCTCTCTCATCTTTAGATTGTCAAAAGTAAGAAAAGATATATAAAACGAAAAGAGATGTTAAGAGATATGATAATAAATGATACTTGTCTAATTTATCTCAACAAAAATGAAGTTAATGGTAAACTTATAACACTGATTTACATAACTCCATAAAGAGACAGAAAAAAAGTTGAAAGATAATGAAAAATACTCTTTGCTAGTTAGGTGATGATGTTTTCAAACTCTGTCATACTTATATCTCCTCCTCTATAAGACCTCAAACCACTCAGATTCATCCTTCATCACACACGTTTGTGAAAAAATTAACACCCTTTCAAATCTGAGTAAAAAGAGTGCTTATTTTGATTCATTGGAAGCCTATAAAATGTGCTGGCATATATCAGATGACAGTAGAATATAGAGATAATAAATAGTATTAGATGTTGAGGTGGTGTTCATGAAACTTTTTGCATAGTATCAACTAATTCAAATGCTAGAACTTTCATTAAATAAGAGCTTATTATCAAGTTGAAGATGCATAACATGTAGGAACTAGGAACAACAATAACAGACTACAAATGGGGATGCACACACATGCATGCACTTTAAATATGGAAAGTTTAATTGCTTGAGTAAGTTGAGGATCATGCTGGTGCTTTGACAAGATTAGATGGGAAATCCAGCACCACAATCTTCTCAATAGCAGATGAAAACACTCCCGAGAATTCAACATGATTTGGATGACTCTGAAATGCTTCGAAGTCCTCTTTCCCGTTGAATGTCATCAAGAAAGCATGAGTGAAACCTTGTCTCAGCATATCATGGCTTTCAATGTCCTTTCCCCTGTCATAAAAACATGTGATATACCTAGTAAGTACATCAGAATAGTTTACTAAATAAAGTTAAAGAAAATCAAGGGAAATTCTTTTATGTCCAAAATAGTCTAAAAGGTTAAAGATTTTATATATATATACACCCTTTAGTTGTTTGTTACTAAATCTAAAAGGTGATTGACCACTGAGATAGCACAATAACAGAACCTTATCTAAAGTGATGTCCACCACATAGATCACACAAAACTATTAAACCAGTCATGTAAATGCAGAAAAGTATGTGTTACTAGAAAGAAGAACACAACTAGCTTGAAACAAGTTAAAGCAATATATGGTTTTATACCATTCAAAGGATTTGACATGGTCAATCCCTGATGCCATCTTCTCCAACCCTTGAATGAGTTCTTCAACTGCCACACCATCCTTGAACTTAACAATCACATAGTGATTGAAAGCTCCCATTGCTACAACACAACAGAACTCTTATGAACCAAAAGCAGTTTCTAACAGCCACATATATATGCACAAAACCTACAACATGCAGCATCAACTATTACAGTCCCTATCTGTCCACTGTCAGATCCTAATGACCAATTTCACCGCTGTGCTGGGTTAATCAATTAGCAAAAAAAGTTTTTGGGGACAGAATCCACGACTCAATATCAGGAAAGGTACTGGTTTCAAATATAGACCCACCAGGGTGCAACTTCTTCTCCACATTTGCACAGTAAAAATTGTCTGGTGCAATTGTCGTTGCACATGAAGGACACACCCTTGGGGTCATTTCTCTCTAGAAGTTTGAGTTATGGGTTGGCCTCACTCAGAGTCAGGAAACATTATCATAATATATATGCCACAACCCTTTCCTTTCTTCACTGCCATTTTATATTTAAGAAAAGTGGTTCCATTTGCTGGACTGTTCCCCTTGTCCTTGCCATGTGCACCACCAAGGTAAATTATTGAGCTTTAATACATGGATGAATGGCATCATGCTATGTACTTATCTTTAAGGAATCTTTTACTCACTTCAATAAAGAACAAGGATGTGTAGGTGATTTTTCATTTATCAATTTCACCTATTTAATTTCAATAATTTATGTATTGGAATCATTTAATACCTGCACTGTACCATGGAACACTGAAAAATCTGTGAATTTTTTCATTGGTGTTTTATACCAAGAGGTGATTCTTATATATATTATCATCTAGCTAGGGTATAGAGTCTAGGCACACTTGGCTTGATCATATGAAAAGACATGTCAAAAAGAAATGTATTATTAGATTACAGATAGCCTAATAAGACCAATGTAATTGGTAATCTGTCTTAATCACAGGTTATTACTGAACCAAAAGCCTTTAATACAATTGAATTATTTTGGGTTGTTTTGTACATAAAATCTCTTATATTTAATCAGAATTTCAATAATTGGTGATATTTTAATCAATAATGGACTCAAATGTTTACTCATAGATTATCCTCAAGCGACACAGAAAATATAAGATTGGTTTCATATCAGTATAACATTTGCAGATAAAAAAAACTGAGGTAAACAACTTTTATTGCATTGTAGGAATAGAAATATACGTGGGTAAAATCTCCTCATCACTATGAGTCTATAACAATAACCTATGTATTGAGTTCTTTCCACAGGTGGATCTTAGATTAGAGTTATGAATGTCTTTTTGAAAATCACTAACAATAGGTAAAATGTTCTGTCAGAGTCATGCATAGAGTGAAAAACTGAAGAGTAAAGAGGTTGAAGGTTTGAGACAGAAGTAAGTAACTTGCAATTTCATGGTTTTAATATATATTCATTATACTTTGATGAGTTACTAACTTGAACACGGGTCTGTGATATTTTTTTGTTGATATTTTTTTATTCTTTGAGATTAGATTTAATTATGTGTTTGGTCAGATTTTTTTTAATAATATAACTGACTTAGGAAGTTAAAATAGAGTAATTTAATACCAGCTGAAGGGTAAATAAGTATAAAAAATTTAATGACAATTTACTAAATGCTCAATAATATTTTATTATTGTTACAGATAATGCAATATAAAAAGCAATGAAATATTGAAAAAATAACTATTTTGATCGAAATTTGACATAAAAAATATTTGTGGATCAATTCTCTTGAAAATAACATATGGTCCACATTTAAGAAAAAAAAAAGACTCAATTTTATTAAGTTATGCAAAAAAAATTTTAGCCTTAACACTAGCGTATTTAAATAAACATAAATGAATATTTGTTTTTTTTTTTCATAACTATTTATCTTAATCTTATAAATTTCTGTTTAGAGGTTTAATTGAAAAATATATTTTTAAAAATATGCTTATATTTAAATATTATATAAGAAGTTAAATCCGATTTTTTATGAAGATCAGATCATATATTTAAATAACAAAAGTTATATTTACAATATTTTTTTACAGTAAACTTATATACAATTATTTTCCCAATGTAGTCAAAGATTCTAGTAAATGTAATAGTATATTGTAAAAAAATAACTCTAAATTTAATTGGAAAACAACGTAAATATTAAAGAGTATTGTACTTAATTTTTTTTTTCTTTTAAAATATTTTTATGACATTTTAACAAGTGAGTTCAAATAATGTATTTTTTATTAAAATCTTGTAGAGTTCTAATAAAACCTAATCCAATTTAGGATATAATTGGATAATTTTTTTATAAATACTTTTAAGAGAGATAAATAAGAAAATAAAATAAAATTCTCCATAAATTAAAATTTATTTATACATAAACTGAAAATAAGAATGTAAAGAAATTATATAAGATAAATTTTATAAATTAATTTATACATAAATTTATTTTAGATTATAGTGAAGTTCATTTCATTTTTTTTTATTTTTCAAAATTTCTTATAAAAAAGTTGTCTAACATATCTCTAACCTTTAAAATTTCAGTTTTAAGTTTATTTTTTCATTATTATTTTATATTATAGAGTATCAATTAATTTTCCAAAAACTATTTTTTATAAAAAAAAAAATGCCTAAACTTTATTATAATAGTATTACTTTGCATTAAGATGAAATTTAAATTTTATATAAATAAATAATAAGTAAAAATAAAAAGTGCAGTAAGAAAAAGGGAATGATACAAATTTACATAATACAGTTTTTGCAATAAAAAGAGGCCCAAAGGAGAAAAACCAAACAACAATTTAAGTCCACACTCACCTGAAGAAAGGAAATGGACTTTGCTTTGAGGGGAAGTTAATGGGCCCTTCAAATGAGACTTTTCAAATGTTTTCTGTATTTACGGGTAAATTTATCATAAATATTAAACGGATATTTTTAATAGGTATTTATGGATAATAATGAGTATGAATAGTTTAATTACTTGTGAGTAATAAATACCTATTATTTATTAATAAAAAAATTTAATTGAAATTTCTTTAGAATAAAATAATAAAAATCAAATTATTAATACGAGACATTAATAATTTAAAACTAATTTTATAAATTTTTATTTTTAATTGAAACTAATTTTTTTAAAGTGGTTAATTTAATTTGTATTATTTTTTATGATAAAATTTTATTTAGATTATATTTTGAGATAAAAACTTTTATTTCAGTTTTATATTTTAAAATATAATTTTTAAATAATTTTATTTAATTTTTAAATATATATCCACGTATATAAAATTATCCACAATTTTTTAACAAATGAATGGATAAACACTATCTCCGTCCCGTTATCATTCTTGGTGGGTAGAGTGTCCCAATATTATAGAAAAGTATAATTATTCAACTAACTTAATTTTCGTTCTTATATTCTTTTTTTTCATTAACTTTTTTTTTTAGTGTTTGTATAATGTGATAATTTGATTTTTTATTCTTATAAAAATATTAGTTTTAGTTTCTAAAATTCATTTTAAAATAAATAAATAACATTTAATTTATAAATTTATTTCATTGTCATAGCAAAAATATTAGAAAGAAATTAAAATAAGGCTAATACAATGTTTTCAACATAATTTATGTGAAATTGTTTATATATCCCGTATAACAATTTTCTCATTAATAATACTCATTAATGAATACCAAATGTTACTTAACCAACACATAAGCCACTGAAAAATGTTATGTAATTAAATATTTATAATTAAAATTAGTTTATTTTATTGAAATTAATAACATATAAGCTTTGATTTAAAAGTTAATGTTAATCAACTTATAGAAATATATATTATTGAATAGTTGGAGACAAAACTATGGTAGTTATAACATTCACACTGAGAATGATGCATAAAATAGTAACATTGAGAATTTAATGATATAGAACCTTTTTCTTTTACAGCAACACGTCTCTTTATCAATTCTAATTCAAAAGATATCTTATATTTTAATCTAACAAGGTTATATTCAAAATTTATATTTTATTTATCTTATAACTAAATAAATAATAATTTTAAAATAATTTGATCATTAATGTGTGGCAGAAATTAACCATGACAAAAATTTCTATCTTAAGCAAGATACTCGCGATTTTCATGCAAATTTTAATTTGTTCGTTTACCATGTTTTATTTTACAAAATTATAGTTTGACTAGTTGGATGAGCGTAGAAATATTAGAGAAAATAGATTGATATAAGTTGGTCCGGTAAAAAAAATAAGAAGAAGAAAATTATTAAGTAAATGAGTTTTATAAACATTTTTATTTTATTTTTCATTTATTTTAATTAAATATTATTAATTTATATATATATATATATATATATATATATATATATATTAGTAAAAGATCTCAAATAAAAATTAGAGTTAATTATATTATATAGGTAGGAGGTGTAAATTTTATTTTCTAATCCTTAAATAATAACTTTTATCGAATATTTTAAGATAAATAAATTTTTAAATAAAATATTGATTATTACAAAATTATTGAAATTAAATTAAATTATTTATCAACAAAATAAATTATGATTTTATCTCTAATAATTATTTTCCTCAAAAGTTTTTTAGTGATATTTTGTTAGGTATTTCTTTATTTTTGGTGGTTAGAATGTTATATAAGCCTCAGACTAAAAAGTATAGGTTTTTATTTTACTTGATAGAAGAAAATTTTTGGTAGTTTAATTGATATAAGATTATTTTAAATTTATTTTTTAATATCTTATTTTGTCTAATATGTGAATGTCATTATGATTAAGCTTTGCTGACGTAAAAAATAGAATAAATAAAAAGTTGGCCAACACCCATTTTGTTTGTTTGTAGCTTTCAACCCTCTATCAAGACTTATTAAGACCTATCTGTTAACCCTCTATTATTACTTTGTTAACACTAAATCTATAAAATAATTCAAATTTTAAACACTTTATATTATTAGCTTTAGAACTTTTCTGAAATTCGTTATTTTATTTAAAGTTTTAAAATTGTCGGATAAATTTTTCAACAAATATGTATAATAAAATCAAATAAAAAGTAAAATGAATTAAAGTATTTTTTATGAACTAAAATCATTATATATTTTAATCTATTTAGGTTTTTCTGATATCTACCTTTTAAGATACATATAGATTTCAACTCACCCAAAAAGTTTAATCGCATTTGATTTTTATTTTTTTTATAATTATTTATTTATTAAAAATTTTACCTAAACTGAATGATAAATGTTCAAATATTATGTAACAATAATGTCCATAACCACAAAAAAATTCTTAGTGAACTTATATCAGATACTTTCTCAGGATCTCCACTTGCAGCAATTATATCAGTTCACATGGATTTTCTTGATCTTTTCTCCACCATTGTAACATTTTCAGGATATCTCAGGCATTCTTCACAAAATTAGCTGCATATATACATATATATATATATATATATATATATAATTTTCAATTTGAGACAGCTTTTACCACCGATCTTCTCGTAATCAATCACACTGCACTGGTTTTCCATGCCCCGGATGAAACGAGTTCTATTTACTATAGAAAAGAGAAATGATATCAAAGTAATTTAAGAACGGTCTTAAAAATAAGTAAAAAAAAAAAAACTGACTTATGCTAGTTGAGTTAAAGTTATATAAATTAAACTAAACTGTTTTAAATACATTAAAAAAATGACCTAAAATATATGAAAAAAGATATAAAATTGACCTGAAATATATGTAAAATAATTGTTCATTATTGTGTAATCTTTAATCCACGTTATGAGACCTCTCATATAATGCAAAATGCTTTTAATTTCACAGGATTCCGACAAGAAAAAAAATGTCAGAAAACCACGTTTTTTTTTCTTTTGTTATATATACACACATGCATATGTACACATTAAATTCCTTTCTATATAAAGAACAGCTTATCTGGCAAACTAATTAATAAGCTTTTGTGGTAAGTAGCTAACTACTGAATCTGAATTATACCACAACATTACAATGTTGAAGGGAAATACTCTCTGAAATGTTAGTTAACAAAAAATAAAAGTATCGTGAATATAAAAAGTGTTTAAAGATCAACAATTTGTTAAATCTTATATATAAAAAAATTAATATTGAGTCTAACTCGCCTATAATTCAATCTTATATATAATATATAGAAATAAATTTTTTTCATATAATATTTTCAAACTTATGTTTTTCTTCTCCTTTTATGACGTTACTAGTTACACTCACAAACTTTTCTTTCTTCATATTCCTTTCAAAGTTGCATGCATTTAACAACGGGATGAGGAAAAGTCCTTCTGATAAATGGGTAAACTAGGTTGGGAGGAATAGGAGTAAACAAGTACCGGAGTAATTCAAAATCTGATTCTTGTTGTATTATTAGAATTAATATTTTTTATTAGATTAATAAGATTAATATTCTTTATCTTTTATTTTTTATTTTTTATCTTTTATGATAATTTAATTTTTAATTATGTATAAATAGAATAATACATTGGTGTGTGAAACATTTGGTGTGTGTGAAATTTTGAAATTTTTCTTCTAATACTAAGATATATATATCTTATGTTTAGATTCTCACTCTGTCTAAAATATGAATGAGAAACCAAAATAAAGGTACATTCAGTAATGATACATGGAACTAGTTAATTAGTCCACAGAGTAAGGTCTATATCAGAACCAATGTTGTCCCAATCCAGTGCTCTTTCGGTAGAGGGTGGGGTAATGAGCAAACCCTCTGCCATACTATCTAACAGACCTGGCATATTATAGAGTGCCTCCTCATCAAAGAACACTGTTTCAGACTCATCATTGTGCAGCATGCTGACGTTCAAACAAGTTCCTTTAGCAGTCCCATTTTCTTCAAAATTAGAATTCCCATGAGAAGAAGAAGAAGAAAAAGCAGTGTTTGGTATGAAAGGCTCATCAACAGTAGCAGCTTTTGCTGCTTCCCTTATATCTACAGCAGAACGAGACCTAGCATGGGGGAGAAGGGAAACTGAATCCGGGAAATTGAACTTTGCAGAGAAGCCATTAAGGGCTAAAACAGCCACGTCATGTGCCCTAGCAGCCATTTCAGGAGTGGAGTATGTACCTACCCAAATCCTTGATTTTTTTATTGGTTCCCTAATTTCACACACCCATTTGTTGCCGTTTCTTTGACGTACACCCCTATAAACGGGGTGCCGTGTCTCCCTAAACTTCTTTCTACCTGCTTTCCTCTTGTGAGATGGATTAGCATTTCTGGGTTGTGGATTTGGAGAATCACATAGTGGATTAGGGTTTGCAGGAGATAGTGAAGTGGAAGGAGGAGATTCGTTATTCTCAGAGTCCATATTAATTATTTATATCTGTAAGAGTAGAATAAGATAAGGGTTAATGGGGGTGTTTTGTTGGCTAAGAAGTGAGAGGGGAAAGGGTGTGTTGTGTGTGTGAGTGTGAGGTTGGTGTGTGGTAAAAAGAGAAGATGGTGTAAAGTGTTTGGGAGGTGGTGTTTGTTTGGTTAATATATAAGAATGGTAAACGCGAGTTGGACAGAAAATGAACACGGACAAGGAACGTACGTACACGTTCCACACATTTAACGATGAATTTCAGTCATGTGGGTTGATGACAAATGCTTTGGTTTGGTTTGAGAAACCACGTGGGACGTGAAGGGACATATTTTAAGGGTGTCTTGTTACGAACCTGGCTGGGATCGAAAGATGATATTCAAATTCAAAGAACAAATCATTAAACCAGGCTTTCTAGACCGTGGGGGACAGAAGTGACAGATAGATAGATATATATAGAAAGAGAAAGAAAGAAAGAAAGAAAGAAAAGAGAAAAAAATTAACAGTTTTGTGGTGTTCAAACGAAGAAGAAGAAAGTGAACTCAGATTTGTTTGTGTTCTCTGTATAAATTCATAACATAAAATAACAAATATGATGAACTTGAGTTTGTTCACGTATTTATAAATTTATTTAATATATAAGTTATAATGCACTATAATTAATGTCTATATATATATATATATATATTAATAAAATAATTTATTTTTAATATTTTAAAATATAACTTTTTTTAAAAAATAACTCTTAAACTTACAGAGAAGTCTTAGTTAAAATCTGTTTAGTTCACAGATTAAACAGATGGAATTAAAATTAGCCTAATTCAATTTAAGTTGTTATATTGGACCTATTTTGATATGTTTAGATATTTAGAATTATAAAGATATTATTTTAAAAAACATATTTATTAAAAGTTAAAGGAGAGGAATGTTTATTTATTAACTTCAACTCTTAATTTATGTTAAACTTTTTGAATTACTGAAATATTAGGGTTTTTAAAATTAAGTTAAAGATTGAGCTTAATGATTTTATTATTAAAATAAATTTAAAATAGATACATAAATATGTCATAAAATCTATAGAATTAAGATAAACCATTTCATTTCAATAATGCTTTATATTTGACTTACGTATTTTGTTAATGGTTAAAGCTCATTAAAATTAATGAGTAAAGCTTAATAAATAAATTAATTAATTAATAAACACATATTCAGTGATTTCAAACGTAATTTCTATCATTTAGGAATTAATTAACATAATTTATTCATATATAGTTTTAATGGACTAATTTGATTAATTGATCATTAATAAATTAAGGCTAGTTAACTGTGAAAAAGAAAAAGATAAAGACACAAAACAGCAAGAAACTTTAATAAATTAAGGCTAGTTAACTTTTTTTTCCCTACAATTATGTATGGTCCATAGTTTTTTTCTTAAAATTATGCATAAACCTTCCTATTGAATCATTATTTTAAAATTCTTTCTGATTGCATTCTTCATAAAACATTTTTTGTTACTGAACAATTTCTTAAAGGAAATTCATGTCAGTTTTAGAATAAATTTAAAAGCTATAATTTAGTCCTATGTATGTGGCACAATTCTCAAATTGATTCATGTACATGAAAACATATTGAATCGGTGCTTATAAATGCAAATGTTATTGATTTTGGTTGTGCCTCATGATGTTGTTTTTCATTCTGCATTCTTTATATATATGGAGATCATTTTTAATTTGTTCTCTTATATATATGAAGCATCCTTAATGTATGTTTCGCATTTTTAAGAATGTAAGATTCTAGAAGTATAGATGTAAGTAATGCTATATATATATATATACATGTATAGGGATAAAATTTTAAAAATGGTACATATATATAAAAACTAAATTAAAAATGTGTTGAAATTGAATGTATAAAAATCAAATCAAATAATATGTTAACAGTACAATAACATAACGACAAAAATGTTTCCACATAAAGGGAATCATTCTATAAGTTGTTACGCTCTAAAATGTGAAAAGAAATTAAATTATGCATTTAATATTAGAATAATTAAAAATTAATTAATTTAAAAAAAATATTTCAACGTTATTAGATATTTCATATTAATTAGATATAAGATTAATTTAAAATATATTATATAAAAATAAATTTTATTTTATAAATAATTTTGTAATGAGAATTAATTAAATTTAAAATTTATTTTTAATATGATATTAAAATTTATTTTAATAAGATTATTAAGTCTATTGGTTCATTTTCTATAAGTCTCATACTACTTATAAATATTTAATCTTATGTTTGAATTGAGAGAATCTCGACATGAGAAATGTGTGTTAGAGATTTTATATTATCTAAAAATAAAATTATTTTATAATATATTAAATCAGTATATAAATCGATTTTATAAAAAAAAAATAGTATAGATGTTAAGTATCAGGAAAGGGTTTAACATAGAAAAATTTTCACTAATAAGATAAATCACAATTATATAAGTAAATACGATCATATTTTTTATTTAAAATTTTAAAGTTAAAAATTTATATATTTTTCTTACTGTTATTCAACTTTTTTTATTTTTAATATAATTTGAAATTTTAACCTAACTTAAACTCAACCTTAATCTCAAACAATGATGTCATTCTTAGCTTGAACTCGAACTTGACTCTTCGATAAGCAGACATCACGAGTGTGGATAAAGTCCACCATTCACACTGACCCTAACACAGCTCCATCACACAAAGTCTTCAGATTAATCTTGATTTAATCATGATTCAGGCTTGGTTTTTTCCTTTCTATGAATTATACGACCTAGATTAATCTTCTATGATGTTAAGGTTACTAACTTTTTTAGTCAATATTTCTGAATATAAACCTAATTACAAATTAGTATGCACAGTAAATTTATTGACTTTATAATAACTATTTTAAAATTTATGTAAATCATATTTTTTATTTATTAATAATATATTTTTTTAAAATAATTTGATTTTGTAAACCTGTATGATACCCTAAGCTTGTTATTAACTTTTTTTTGTAAATTTTTAAATATTAAATTATAGAGTAAAATATTTAGTACAATATTCAACTATATACCCCTGTATGATAAATTATTTGGAGGTGCATTAATTTCATATACTACTTTCATAACAAAAAAAAAAAAAAATCTATCAATCATTTCAAACAATCATCTTTTTTTTACTTGGTTTTTTAATTCTTTCAATCTTTCATCTTTTAAATTTATCTCTAATTTGAATTTTAATCATTTTAAAAATAATTATTCTATTTTAAAAACAACATTATATCATTATTTCTAATTTATAGGTTATAAAATCAAAATATACACGTATTAAATTTCTTTTATTCATAAGAATTAAGTTATACTCTTTTGACTATATACATATTTAAATATATCTTTTGATTATAATATAACATATATTTAAAAATATTTATTAAAAATTTAAATTATATAAAAATGTGTATTTATTATATACAATACGCAGGCATTTATTACAAATAAGTTATTCGATAAGAAAACATTAAAGTGTTTCAAAGCACCATAAAGTAGTAAGTAAGTTCGTCAAGAATTTTCAATATATACCACCATATTTCTAAAATAAAAATAATTGAAAGTAATAAAACTATATACATCACATAAAATTTATTTTTATATTTTAAATGAATAAATATTTGAATAAGTTGGACATCTTTTAACAAATCATAACTTATTTGTTTCATAAAATCATCTCATAAATTAGTGAAATTTTTTCACAAAATTTTATATTTATCTATTCATGATTTTCATTTAATATTGTTATATATCTTATACCTTTTTATTTAATTATAATATCTATATTCGCTTTTATTATACAAAAAATTATAGTTACCTCTCCAGATGTTATGTTAAAAAAAACTCATCCTCCCTCTAATTTATAAAAATATCAACCTTTTTTGTAAAATCACATTCATCTCTTTATATTTTTAATATACTTACTTTAATAAAAATTTATAAAAATAAATAAATCCAATAAAATATGAAAAATTATAATAGTAAAATATACTATAATTCAGATAGAAATAGTTAATATTCTAATTAAATTACTATTTCACAAATCACTTTGACCCTTATGAGAAAAATAAAAGTAAGCAACGTTCATTCTCATCTTTTATTAGAAAATAATAGATATATATCTCCAAAATTGTATACATTTCAATAATATTTATTTTTTAATATTATTTTTTAAAAATGTGTACTTTTTATAATATGCATTTTATTAAAAAAAAGTTAAATGAAAACTTAAAAAAGTATTAATTGGATGTTTGAAAATTTTAAGTGTATGTATATTATCATCTTTTTTTATTATCTTTGGCTTTATATGATTGCAACTAGAGAAGTAACAAGCTTCGAAAGTCTTCCATTGCAGAATTCCTTGAACAGAATGAACAGAGCTAAAAATTATTTATTGTAATAATCAAATTATGAAACTAAAATAAAAATCTAAAAGATGGAAGGAAAATAACAATATCAAAGTTTTGACCAAGTCAATCATATTTGTTTCAATCTCTAGTGGAAAACAAGTTCGGAATCTTGTTTCGTCCATGAATTGACGAACCAATATCGGAAAATGAAAAAAAAAAATTTAAACTAATTATTTTATAAAATTAATTTAAATAGGTAATTTATTTTAATAATGTAAAATATTTTAATAGTTTAATTTAAATTTTATTTTTTATTTGTATTAGAAAAATTAAATTATTAAAATAAATATTAAAAATAAATTTTAAGTCTAATTTATTTTCATAAAATTGATTTATAAAGTGAGATAGGCATCTTAACTCGAATGTGGGTTAAATATTTATGGGTGATCTCATAATGACCTCAATTCGAATGTGAAACCAAACATTTATAGGTGATTCGATAGTGATTTCAACTCAAATGTGAAACTAGATATTTATAAGTGGTTAATCTTAACTCAAACATGGAATTAGATATTTATGGATGGTCGATCTCAACTTGAACGTGAAATTAGACAGTTATGGGTGGTTCGATAGTGATTTCAACTCGAATATGGAATTAGACATTTATGATGATGGCTAAATAGATCTAACAATCTTATTAAGATAAGTTATAATACTGTATCAGAAGTGAATTTTAAGTCTAATTTATTATAACAAGACTAACTTTTTAAATGAGATTTACACTTATTTTATATTAAAAAAAAGTTGATTTATTTTTAAGAATGATAAAATCTTAAAAATTATCTAAAAAGATGTTTAAATACTTTTTATATATTATTATTTTTTTAAAAGAGTGAGTAATCCATGAGTTTGATAAATTAGATGGAGCAGATTCCAGTTTGTGCACTAATTAATGAATAAAAAAAGTATAAAGTTGTTTGAACATTCAACCTCAATAAACATGAGCATGTGAATATAATGAAATATATACCAACTTTGTCAAGACGAAAGTATAACTAGAAATTTGTTGCTTTAAATTCAAATTCATGACAAAGATATTTACACTCATTAGAGTTTGTCATTGTGCTTTGTCAAGACAAAAGTATAAAAGTAAATTGGTTGTTTCGATTTCAAATTGATGGCAATGTGGTCACGAACATATCTACACTCATTAGGTTTTGTCATGAATTAGACCCACCCACCCATGCGATACACAATTATTTGTTTTCATATTGTCCCAAAAACTTAGTATAAACATTTTGGTAAATCTACCAAGTATAAAAATAAAATTCTAAAGTTCGTATAAAATCTTTTCTTTATTTAAAATTAGACTATATTAAATAAAAAACATGTTACAAATTTTATCTTAAATTAATATATATAAAATAAATATAAATTTTTATATAAATTTATAATAATATATAGATAAATTATAATAATTTTGTTTCTTTTATTCTCTTTCGAAATTTCGAAAATCATATTTAGAAGATAATTATTTTTTATAAACATAAATGAATTAAATTATTTTATCTTAATATTACAACTTAATAAAACAAACACCATCAATAATTGATATAAAGATTTTATATTTTTGTGTGTATTCCATAATTATTTTCTTTTCTTTTTTAATGATATATAAAAATTATTTCTTAAAAAATATTTGTTTACATATTGAAAATATTTGAAGTGGTTTATTAATAAATTAAAAGAATTTTTTACACCAATTTAATTTTCCTCTATTAATAGTCATACAAATCTTCTGTCTCTATACTAATTCATTGTTATATATATATATATATATATATATATATATATATATATAGTAAAACTTTCTTGATGATTATTCTAACTTTGGAATTCTCAATTTCAGTTTCCCATTTTACTCATGGAAATTGTGTTGAATTTCTTGGCTGCAATATGATTCATTTTGAATAGTTTTGTTTTACATTCTTTCCAATGCATAATTTGGTGATTTCTATTGATCAAGTATTTCTGATCCACATTTATGTTTTGGATAGGAAATTTATAAGAAATGAATTGGTTGATCATGAACATGGTTATCTTATTTTCTTAATAGTTTTTCATATAATCATTGTTTTTTTTCTAATCTTAAAAATTTTCATAATTGATATTACAATTAAATTTTAAATTTAGATAAAATTTATATTTATTAATATATCATAATTTGATTTTATTTATATGTTATGTGAGATCTTCAATATACTCCAAACTCCAGCATAAAATTTGAAATTTATAATTAGTCTAATAGTAATTCAATAAATAATGATCTAATAGATAAAAAAATCTTGTTAAAATAGACTTTGATATCATATTAAAAATAAATTTTAAATTTAATTTATTTTTATAAAAATAATTCAATAAAGTAAAATTTGTATTATTAATATATTCTAATTTATTTTTATTTTTAGATAATATAAATAAACCAAATTAAATTATAAAAATTTTATAAAATTTTAATATTGATTAATTTTAAACATGTTATTGCATGATAATCAATTTAAAAGAAACTTTTCTTTGATAAATGTTTAGTTTATATAAGTAATATTTATAACAAAATAAATTTTTATGAAAAATTAGGGACAATACAACCCCACACTTAGATTCATGGGTTGGTTTTTCATATACATCAGTGTTCAAAATCTTATCTGAAGATATCCAAATCTAATCATGTTGATGGGTCATCTATACAATATCACACTAATTATATAACATACATAGGTTAGTAATTAGAGCCATAAGATTATTAATTATGATTAAATATGGATTAGTTCTAAAAAAATTATAATCCTTATTTAATAGCATCAAACATCATACATCAATGAACCCATATTCAAATAGGAGATAGATAAAGTAAAACATCATACATCAATGAACCCATATTCAAATAGGAGATAGATAAAGTAAAGTCATGGATAATGGATAAGTGAATTTGTTAACATAAATTCAATGATTGTGTATAATTAAAGTCTAAAATTGTAGAATTTCTTTTAAATAAGTATAATATAAAGGACGTAAACATAAACATTAATTTTTTTTAGTAATTATAAATAAATTCAACTTTAATTTAAAGTATTTAAGCAATATTTTTTTTTCATTCACTAGGCTTATCAAAGAGATAAAATATTAATTCAGCGAGGTCACAATTAAATAAATAGATTTTAATCAAGAAGATAAAATACAAAAAATCTGTCACAAAATATTAAGTAACCAATTGTGACAGATTTGTTTTGATTACAAAAACATTGACAATTATCGATAATGGCCATTGGTCATTATATAATCATAAAATGTTATTATTTTACCATAAAATATATTTTCCTATCTCATGATTAATGTTTATTACAAATTGTGACCGAATATCACAAATTGAAGATGTGATTTACTTGAATATGTAAAAAAATATTTGCATCGAATTATTCTATCACAAATTATGTGTTTGTGACACATTAATTATATAGATAAAGTGAATCTCAGATGAAATAAATTTCCATCAAATTAATTAAATGAATGAAATTGAAAAAGAAACATAAATTTTTAAAATAATTATATTTCTAAAATTATATAGTAATTTGTATTTTTAATAATTATAAAACAAAATTAAATCACAAATTTTAATTTCTCATTGATGGAATTATTACGTTAAACTTGAAATATAAAAATAAAATTGAATATTATTTTTCATTTTCTTTACAAAATCTGAATTTTATATTTTCTAAATCATATAATCATTGATGCTTTAATAATTGTTAAACAAAAATAAATTATAAATTATAATATTCTCATTACTTTTTATAATATCATAAACTTATTAAGTTAAACATAAAATATGGAAAAAAATATTAATTTTCTTTATTTTTCTTTATTATTATTTATTATAAGATATTTTATCCTAATTACCTAAGTAACAAATAACTCTAAATAAATCTTCTAGTCAAATCTATACTTAGACACACAAAAAAATGATAATATACATGTTGCAATAGTTATTTTCGTTCATATTAAAATTTGAGTACAGAAATAAATACCATATATTAAACTCTAATATTTTTCCTTTTTAATTTTTAATTCAAAATTATAGTTTTCATTTTTTTTTCTATATTTTAGTTTACATAAGGTAAGAAATCTATAATTTTAAGATATCATAAAAAAAACATTTGATAAGATAAAAATGTATATAAGAATATTGGACCAAAAATAAAATATAAAATTACAGATTTTTTTGCTTTTTAAAATACAATTCAACTGATACAAAATTGTTCATACCTGATTCCCACCAAGTCAAGAATTTTTATGACAAATTCTTGCAAAAGCTGCTCCTCTTTGTCGTATTCTAATCTTCTCAACTCTCAATGTATTATTATTATTCATGTTCCGGTTCAAACTTTGCTTCATCTTCATTCTCTGCATAATGAGAATGAAAAAACATTTAATGGATGATGATGATGAAGTGTGGACTGATAAAAAGGACAAAAAATAAGGTCAATTTCTTTGTCTTTAACAAGCATTCAAGACACATGAATTTAATGCATCTTATTCCTTAAAATTAAATTATTTTGTTGCATCTCAAATGAATAATTTATATTAGTTTTGTTATTTGAATGTGTCCCAATTAATGTTTTTTCAACCTAATACTTGTGGTTAATCATATGTACATATAATTAATTTTATTTAATAAGAGGTTAAAACAAATGGAAGTTAATATATATTTACTGCTATGTTGATTAATAGTTTCCTAATATTAATAAAATATATGATGAATATTAATTTTGTTTTACAAATTATTTTCAGTATTATGAAAATGACAATGTCAGTCAATAGTGTTAGGAGCTACATGTATAAATAAGATTAAATTTAGCTCATAAATAGTTCAAATTAAATAAATATGATTATGTAATTAATAGTGTCCCAGAAAAAATAAATTAAAATGGTTCTAATATTACTTGACAAAAGTAAAAGCACGTTGTGCAGGTGTTAGATTTGGATCTTCTTGTACGGTATGGGCCAATATGGATCACACGTACATAAGCGATCCACGGGCCAGTTCGTTTTAGGGCTGTTTATTAGCCCATCCATAATCGGCCCGTTATGGGCTAGCCCGTCACGTATAAGAAGCTGAAAATCAAGGCCTGTTATGCTTCAGAAATAGGTTCACATACTGGTAGGTTGACTCGTAAAAAAAATTTCAAGTTTTATATTTCATAAAATTATTTCAGATTTATAAAAATTAATTAAAATATCTAGTGTATATTAAAAGTTTATCCTAAATTTTATTTTGATAATTTTTTTATAAGTGTTAGAAGGATTAAGTTTAAAAATAAATTAGCAACAATGATAAATATATTTTTTATTTTTGAGAACAAATAAATTAACAACAATAATGACATTTTATGTATATTTTTTTAGAAATAAAGAGTGAACTAGTGAGCCAATCAATCCTGACCTACCAACGGTTCGTTAAGTTGGCTAAATTAAGTAGGACATACCAGTGTGAGGTACTAGATTAAACCCATTTTACCATTATATGATTTCAGGAACAACTATTGAGTTTAATAATCATGTACATTTACTTCATTTAAGTAGTTATTATAGAAATAAGTAAAATATAAATGTTTTACTTCTTTTTTTTTTTACTAAAAGAAATATTAATTTTATTTTTTAAACAATTTGTTTTGGTCCCTTAACTCGAGTTAATATTCCCTTTATGAATCAATTATTCCTTTCAATTTGAACAGAATTTTGAATTTTTTTGGCTTCCATAAAACATAAAATTTATTTCATTAGATTTAAAAAATATATAAAATTTAACTAACATTTGAATTAAAAATATCATAAATGTGCTAAACATCACTTGAAAAAGTTAATCCTACAAGCAACCATAAAAAACATTTGATGTTGGATTTTTTTTTTTCAAATTTCCGTTTGCTTTGGTTCACTTTTCGGACAATTTTTACCCTATTTTATAGACTTCTTTTTTATTCACACATAAATTGAGTTTAGTAATTTTCTTATAAATAAATCTAATAGAAGAAGTTTCATGAATGTTTTGAATTAGTAAAATAAAAAGTCAAAATTGTACCCTAAAATTGAAAACACAACTATAGTTTTGAAAAACAATATTTATTTAAATTTAAGTGTTCAAAGTCTGAATGAATCTTTTAAAAGATAAAGAAATATATTTAATAATAAAACAAAAGACTAGAAGCATAGTTTAACTTATGTAATGCGAAAAATATTCGACCATATAAATTTTCTCTTAATAAATTTAGTTTTAATGTACCACGTGTGATCTTGGTATGTAATGTGAAAATCAATGAAAAAGCTAGACAAATCGTGTTGTGAAGATTATTATATCATGATAATTTCAAATTTTTTCCGCATATAAAAATGGTTTTAATATAATTTTCTAATTCTTAAGGATATATATCACTCTTTGAATTCAATTCCTATTAAAACATTATTTATTTCCAAGCTCTATTTTTTTGTTAAAAGAAATAAAAGTTTTATAAAAATTAAAACAAAAGTCATATTCTTATCATTCATAAGAATATGAGTGGATGAAGGTAAAAACCACCCTGTATTACTGATAATGTATATATCCTACTTATTCTTTATAGGATGAAAAAACATTTAACTTACATTCGTTTTTTATTTTTTTCACAGGATCACGAGAAGCCTTCAACAATATCCATATTTCATTTCATATAACATGTGTTACTGTTCACACTGAGAATACTCCACCTTCTGTTCCACGAAACCAGGAAATTGGCCCTTGCTCTTAAGACTTGAAATACGTTTTCGGTGCCCACGACCTTGTCTGTGTTGTTCCCATTCATGTAATCCTCTAAGAACCCGATCTCCGCACGCCTGTCAAAAGGAAAGTTCATAAGAAAACAGTATGTATGAGTTTGATGATGCAGGTGCAGCACCACTGGGTACCACAGCCAAATTGTTATAACATCACCCTTTCTTTCACATCTATAAGAAGAGAATGTTTGCTGAAAATAAGGTGAATTCAACCATAATAAATGGTATAAACAGAACAGGTGAAAAATAATGTATACGTAAATGGTATAAATAGTATTAGCATGTTTTTAAATAAAAATGACAATAAATAATTAAATTAAGAAACTAAAACGACCACATAAAAACTTATTTTGATTTTTTTACTACCAGGACTAACATGACAATGTTTTACACTTTCTGAGACAGGTAGTTTAACCATAAATATAACATGTAATGTAACATTAATACAAATGGCACATTGCGAGCGTCACAAATTCCGTTTGGTATTTCATACAGAAAAGTTTGGCAAACAATGGAAATTTTTCGTGAAACTTAAATTTGATAGACGGTAGTTTAACAAATTGCTTCCAATTATTTTTTCTGTAGGCGGAAATTGTATGCAGTTCGTGGCACATAATTGCACCTAGACTGCCTAAGCAGTGTATGGCAATGCAGAACTGGCCATACGGATCACCACACTCCCTTTCCAGCATAAAAAGAAGATTCGTTTAAGTTTTTGAGGAAAAAACAAAACAAATGTCTCATGGCATGTGGATTATAAAACATAACAGACCTTGCATATGTACCGAGTCCAAAGGTCCCTTTGGATTATTTTCATCCCTGTGTCATTTGAAGTCCCAAAGGCGGATGGCAAGCTTCCATTCTCACTCAGGAAAGATTTAACTATCTTAACGGCAGATTCAACTACTTGGATTGTCCATACATCTTCTGATTTGCCTGAAACATAATTAAATGAATGTAATCCAGGATATAAAATGAACTAATTAATGAACATAGAAAATATGCAGGAACAAGATTAAAACAGCTTACTTGATATTGATTCTGTGGAATCAACATAGTGTATGTTCCAACCAAACAGTGTTTGCAGTCGACTGAGCATTCTCTTCTGTCATGAAAAAAGCTTTAATACAAACCTCAGAATTTAAGCTACCATACAAACTCCAGTCAATTAATTGTCACCACCGAATATTGATCAATTATATTATTTCTCTTTAAGTTATCATGGTCCTGACTTGATAGACAATAACATTAATTCTAGGCAGCACTGAAAAACACTAATATTAATAGTCTTATAGCTAAAAAAAATATATAGCGATACTGTACAGCCTCATGCCAGGTGAACTAAATACTCTACAAAAAGAAAAAAAAGGTATTTCAAACTTCTGCGTCAAAATTCAGATTAACCAACTAAGTGGTACTGACAATTTTCTATTACACATGAAATTAATCCGAAAAATGACATTTTCAGTTTCCTTGCATGCCCGCCAAAATATTTTTCATACAAGAATGCTCGTTTAAGGAAGTCATTAAACAAACGACATTATTTTTTACCTGTCGCCGAACAAGTCTCCTGGTATTAACCTTTACTTTTTCAATTGCTTCTTCCAAAAGAATTGTGGATTCAGTATTTGAGGAAGATCTCACCAACTCCATCAAATTACCATTAAACAATGTCTTGCCCTTTTCTATGCTGGATCCTTCAGTCAATTCCCTCTCTCTATCATACATGTCTTTGACAACACAAGTTCTAAGAAGAGGCTCAAATTCACGGACACCAATGGCCTGTCGCAAACCTCTAGTATAATCTGCATTCAAATTATAAATGTCATAGACTTCATTGAGTAATCCATCGTCCATCATGCAATCTACCCTCTGCTCTACATATCTGTCCAGTACAGGGAGTGATGCATCCACACATATAAAACAACAATCATATCTTAGGTTGTCAACTTGACCCCAATTCTGCCCTGCCACAAGTAAGACAAACATTATTTAAAAAGAGAAAAATAAATCAACAGAATATTGCAGTAAAACATTAGCAATTTAACATCCTTCTTCTATTATAATCCACTTCATGCCCACACCAATTGTCCATCAATAGAACAGAATGAGTATAGTGTGGAAGGGTGATTAGTGAATCATTGAAGCAATCAGTTAAACAAGACCATAAATTAGGAAAAGAATTATAAAAGCATAAATGGACAAAGGGAAAAGAGATCATATTGAATTTCCAGTAATCAACGATTGTCAAAGAAGAAAACAAACCTCTGCTGCCTTCCCTTGAAAAACTTTACTAGGAAGAATACCAGTGCGAGTGTACAAACTAATATATTGATTTATCTGAAACCCAAAAAAACACAAGTACACGGGTAATCCCCAGTCAGGCATTTCGTATATATTAAATGTTCAGAAGTGAATTGAAAGGGCATATGGCTTCGTCCTAATAGACGTACAGCACGCCAGAACTTTAAAATCATTAGACTACAAGAATAAGCATACTTATACATGCTTTATATATTACGAATTTAACTTAAACACATTTATAATGTAGATCTTGTTACATTGTTATACCATCATAAACCGCCGTGTATATTTAATATTTCTGACTTTTGCAACTACAACTTTAAAAGTCAAATTTAGGGTGATATTTAACTAGTTGACAATTTAAAAATCTTTACAAAGACAAAGCATGAAAATTGAAGTGATTATAAACAGAAAAAAATCATTGAATTGTTGCATATGTAACTCTAACTGCATATATAAGATGGACCTTTGCATGTCTCTAGAAGTATAAATAATAAATAATCAAATTATACCCAACCTTTCTATGGTTATTTGGATGGATTCTATTAGCTGCAACTGGATCAATATCCTTGAGCAGATCATAACCATAGCTTGAACTATCATTTTCAGCAAGGAAATTATTCTCAGACTGCGTGATGCCTACAAAATTACAAATGCAATAAATGATAAGAATATGTCAAATGAAACAGAAACAAAAAATAAAAGTAAAATAATGCACCAAATACATATCAATATACCAGGTGGGTCACCCAAACAGATTTCATCCATATCTTCTGCAGAATCATCTAGAAGAAACGGACTCACAAGAGCCTGAAGAGGATAAATTGGCAAAAGTGCAAAAATAATAAAAAATAGAAATCAGCCATATAGGTACATTATTAAACATTATAAGAAATTTAAACAAATAAATAAATAAAATGAAGAACACAACTAGACACAATAGTATAATTGAGCATGATTCAAAATCCCAACCTGGATATAGTAATTTGTACCTCCAACTATAACAGGCAAATGGTTACGAGCCAATATGTCATCAATAATCTGAAAATTAAGAAATAATAACAAACCAAAATAGCAAAAAAAAAAAATGATAAATAATAATAAAAGTGTATTCTCTTCATTCTTCAGTTTTGAGACTTACTTGAATAGCGGAATCCCGAAACGCTTTAGCCGTGAATTCCACGTTAGGGCTTACAGTCCCCAAGAGATGATGCGGCACTCCTGCAACAAACTCGAAAGTGATTTCAGAAACAGAACGAGATTGGGATGGGGAAAAAAATCAGGTGCGGCGAGGATACGGTGGTACCGTTTTGGTGAGAGGGAGGGAGTTTGTTGGCGAGAACATCGAGGCCACGGTAGACCTGCATGGAATCGGCGTTGATGACTTCGATGGGGAAGTGAGAGGCCAAATCAACGGCAAGCTTCGACTTCCCGGAAGCGGTGGGGCCCGTTATGACAACTACCTTTGATCGTTCACCATTCTTAGAGTTTGAAGTTACTATCCTCTCTGTCGCCATTGTTAACCTTTCTTTCACTCTACGTTCTCCTCCAAATGGCAGTTTTGGGTGTTGGGACAAAATAGTCAAATTATTTCCAAAGGTTTTAGGGTTTCAATGGAAAAGTTAGATTTGTCTATTTGTTTATTTATTTCATAAAAATAATAATCTGTGATCTATATTTCTTTATAAAAAAAATAAAACTTGTCTATTTATTTATTTCATAATAATAATAATAATAATATCTGCTATCTATATTTAATTATACAGCAAGAAAGGTGATAAACCAATTCGATTTTCAAGACTTTGTTTATTTTTAACTACTATAAATGATTTATTATATTTTTATTTTGTTTTAACATTTTTGTTAATAAAATTTTCACTTCCTTCTCGTACTTCTTTATATTTATTTATATTTTAAACTTCAGACTTTCTTAATAAATATTATTTTTTAATATATAATGAGAGATTATAATATAAAATATTTGGCTTTCCATTAATAATAATATTTATAAAATTTAATTTTGATATATTGAAATGTAATTTTATTTATAATATTAATCAATTAAAAATCATATTAAATACGAATTTTGAGGAATCTTATTTAGAGAGAGATTTATTTTAATTGTATAGTAATATAAAAACTCTTTTACTGATCATCTCTATTCACTGAATCATATAATTTTTTTGACAAATTTCTAATTCATATATCAAATTTAAGTTAACGCAATTACTAGATTCTCTAATTTTAATTTCTTTCTAAAATAATACCAATGTTATAATTTAATTGAAATAGATAATTAATAACACAAAAATTCTTAAAGTGAAGTGTATGTGCAAAATGTTGAACAATAGAACAACTCCTTCAATGTTATTGAAATCACTCAGTTTGGTATTTTCAACATCAATTAGGTAAGTTGAAACACAAATGAATGGATAATTTCCATTAAAAAAAAAAACAAAAACAAAAACTAGATCTTTCTGATTGTGCAGTTTGAATATCACATCTCAAATGAAATGACAATAACTTGTCCAATGTTCAGAATTTAGGTGTCTAATGCACATTTCCTAATCAAGTCCTCAAAATACAATGAAATCACAAATTATGCCACATACAATCACATGGTTCTAGTTACATCACACTTTATCCAGAAGTAAGGTTACTTGTATTAGCATTTCAGTTCAGGATATCTACGTTTTTGCTTAACTCCTCAAGCTTCTTCATCCTCAACTTCTCACTTTCAGTCACCAGCTATCCCAAATTTCATTGAACAAGGAGGGAAAAAGACAAGTTAGAAAACAAATTTAGAAAGTTTTGCACACACTCAAATCATCAAAGAAATTCTTACCTCCATTAGTTTAGTAACAAGTTGAGCTTTTTCCTTGTTTTTCTCATTGAAAGCATCAAGGGCTTCCTTATATTCTCTTTCCTGTAATCCCAAAAGAAAATATGATTGGAGTATAATACAGTCACTAAATGTCATACATGATAAAGTATTTGGAGTTTTTATTTAACACTTAACTAATTCTTTTGTTATCTGTCAACCCATTTTTGAAAGTAAAGTAATATCAAACAACTGTGACTTATGATTGGTTTATGGTTCATCTTTCCCTTCAACCTTTTTTTTTGTTCTAGGCATAATGATGCAAAAGAAGCCTTGCATGAGGAATTTGAAATCTCTTCCATTGAACCAAATAGATCATTTTCTACGTGGACATTTAAACACAATTATTAGTAATGAGAGCACCTTAACCACTAAATAATCATGTCCACTTTGCCTCCCAGTTGATGAGACAATATGGGGCCAAGAAAGTAAGCATGGTTAATTGATTAAATTCTATCCTGTGCTCAAGTTTTGTATCAAAAGCTGTGTAAGAAAATCAGATGGGGATCACTTTGCCACCTTGAGCAAATCCTATGGCTTAAGAAAAGATTTTAGAAATGTCAAAAGCAAACAACTGGTAAACAGTTGGAAAACCTCACCTTTCTCTGGCAGGTTTGGCCCAGTGGCTTTAACTCTTTGTTCACACTGTCTATCTTCTTTCGAACCATTGCAACTTCCTTCCTCAACGGATCTGTGAGACCCTCAAGCTCCTACAACATAATGTTTTTCAAACAATTACTATTCAACACTGGTGACATGTAAGTAATTGTTTAAGAACAAGGAAAAATTATCAATACACCACACACATGACACAACAATTGCCTTTGAATTTCCGATCAACCTCAATTCTTGCTCAAAGGGTTTATTAGAAAATTAAAAGGAAACAAAATTTCTAATCAGATTAACCTGCTTGGTTTATAAACACGAATAGATTCTATACTTTTTCCTCATAGCTTAGTGTTTGGAAAGAGAAGCAAGAAATCAGGACTGAGATGTAGAAATTATAACTATTGGCTTCTTACAAAACATGAAAAAGCATGTCTGGAATGTGAAACCAGACACACTATATATTGATTATGTAAAAACATAAAAGACCAGAAAACAAATAAAGCAGGAAAGCTTAGAGTTAAACCAAATACCACATCAAAGGGAAAGAATCAGTATTGTGACACTTACTTCTCTAATCTCAGCCAAGCGTTTTGTTTCCTCCTCTACTCGACCCAGATAAGCATGAACTTTATCCCTCACCTCCATTTTTTTCCTCTCAATTTCTTCTTCCTTTGCTCTGAACATTGCCAAAGCTGATCTTGACATCTCCTCCTCCTTGTCATCGCGCATTGGACTCTGGTTGACGTTAATCATCCCCGAGTTCCTCACACGCAGCACATTTGGTTGTTGCTGGTGTTGCTCATACGACTGTTTTGGTGTTGCCATTATTGCACCACAGACTATAACACTCTTTTTCCTCTCCCAAGCCAGTTATCTCCCGTTTTCTTTCTCTGTTCTTTTTCTCTTTTTCTTGGAATGATGGCTATACTTTCCCCTGATGTGCTTATAAATAGAACTGGCTTTTTAAGGTATAAGACTAAGCAGTTTATTTTGTTAACAAACCATAGAATAAGCCCAAATGACAGATATGCCTGTTAAAAGCTATGAAGTTAACAGTTCATTTATCTTCTCTAAACAAATACTTAGTGTTTTTCCTGCCACCTTTACTCACAAGCCAACTTGATTATATGGCACAATCAAACTTCTAGTATTAGATTTGGAAGGTGTTATACGTCGAGAGTATAAATGTTAAATCTTTGACTACACTTCTCCGTTTTATTATTCTCTGAAAACTTTGTGGAGAATCTTTATGAGAGTGTTTTGGTTAGGTAGCAATTTTCTTTAGTTGGTATATTGGCAAATTCAGCTAACTACTGTTTCTCAACATGGAATCAATAGTTTATGTATGGAAAAAAAAAATTAAAAAGACACATGTATATATATAGTTATATACCTGTCACCCACGGTAACTTATAGAATCATATCATCCTTTTACCACTTGTAATATGACAATTCCTTATACATCTATTTAAAGTAACATATATAGGTATTTTTTTAAAAAGAGTTTCTAAGAAGCGTTGGCAATTATATAATGTGCTTTCTTTAAGATAGAAAGGTGCTTGGACCATAAGTTTTGGTTGAGGAGTGAACAGAAAGGGCTCACCTACTACTACATAAAGCATGAATGTGGGAGAGCCTTAGGAAGCAAGACAGAGTAGGAGAATTGGCAATAGCCAGTTGCCTTTATAAAAAATTATTACCCATATGGATGACCAGCCCAAAAATGCATTTTCTGGAGCAGAAAGTCGCATACTCACACAGCTTGGAACTATAAGAAAGGGACTTCCAGATTATGTTCCAAATAATTTATCTCTCACATTACACTGGGCCAAGCACAGTTGAGTTCCACTGAAGAATCTAGGTGTAAAAAGTGAAAACACAGAAAGCATTATCATAGAATTTTAATTCATTTTTAAGGTAATATTTCTCTAAATGTGCCACCTTTTTAATAGAGTTAATATACGGAATGAATATGAGATTGTTTAAATTTTCTTCAAGAAAGGCACATAACAAGAATGATTTAAGTAGGGACAAGTACAACACGAGTAAATACATGAAAGAGTGGACAGTGAATACTTTCCAGGCTGACTTATGATCCTCCATTATTAGTTAGTATTCGTCGTAGTTTTTTTTTTTGTTACGTCATTGGTTAATTTGTGGATTAGCCTTTCTTTGAGTTAATCATAAACTTGTATGGTTCTTAAAAATCCATCGAGACAACCATACTTTCCGATGTATACTCAGAAATCAGAAAAGCTTGAAAGTCAATCCAGCTCTGTCAAATGTGGTGTGTACATTCAAAGATCTGCAAATTTTCTGCTGAACTTATTGGAGACATTTGAATGTTATATGCCCCACAGTCCACCCACTCAAAGAAATTATAGTTTCCAGCTTAGTGGTTGGTTGGTGCGCTCTTGGTTGTGGGTGTTGACCGTCCATGAACTTCTGAGTATCTGAATCTTGATCAACAGCATTGAATATCTGAGCTCTATAACTGCTGCTGCGACTAAGAGAGCAGTACCTACTGGTTGTGGTACGTCATGTCAGGCTTTGAATTGCATAGGCCCACCAGGTCAACTTATCATATTTGCACTGAATTTATGTTGTAAAGGAGTTTCCTTTGTCTGATTATAATAAGAACTTGTCTGCTACTTGTGCGATACACTCCTTTAGTACATGGAAGAATTGCACCCATAGATTTTCAACTAAGGGGCAGGCTTGTGCTTACACTCACACACTTAACAAAGCATGCTTTAATCCCACTGTGAAACATATTGCTTTCTCATTTAAAAACAAAATAGTGTATTTGGACCGAGGAAATTTGCTTAAAAGAGTTTTTGTGCCTCCGACTAGGGCAGAGAATACCCAAACCACGTCACGCAAACTTCAAAATCTTGAAAGTTTCCGATTTTTTCACAATATTGGCGGAGTACACCAAAGCGAGTGATAATTTGGGTCCGATTGAAAGACACGATAAGCCCATATTTTCAAGGGGTTACAATCAGAAGATGGATTTCCGAACCAAAATATTAGATAAGAAAAAGTTAGGGAATAGCTCAGCTGACTCCTAACACCGTGTAGTACTTCCTCAACATTTTTAATTACAAAAAAGTATAAATACTCCAGCTTCATATTAATAGTCTAAGTGTTGAATCAAGGGTCTAATGATAACGTGTTTTGATTTTTCAGTTAAACAACTCTACATTATGGTACGGCAAAAATCAACAAGAAAAATACTTTTACCCAAACCATGGTTAGGGGTGGAGGTCTCTCCAATTTAAAACCAAACAGGCATTAAGAATAAATACAAATGCTATGAAGTTCCAATCCGCAGTTGGATCCACCTTTGACCATTTCACATGTTCCTGCCACCACCTATAGCTTGAGGCAAACATGGAAGGGCATGCCGGCTTATGTTACGTTAACTACTCACCAGGCAATTCCACTGGACTATTAACCATGCATACTATAGGGCAAATTGAAATGTTTAATGAAGCATGAGGAAAACTGTTTAGCGCTTGCAAAACAAGGACAAAGCATAAACCAGAATCTGAAACCAGCAGCCTGAGCCAATTCACCCAATTTGATTATATCAATCATACAAAGAACAACTTTCATTAAAGTTATAAAACCCCAATGGCAGTCAAAATCTGCAACTAAGCAATTTTATTAAGAGAACAAACATAAATGCAAAGAAAACCACTGGTTGATAATAAGAAGGCTATGGTTGTTTTGCGTGATCGCCCACCTCCTCAATCTGAAATTCCCAGGTCATTCTTTCTTTCCAATTCCATGTGACATATTATAGATCCCTCGTCCCTGGTCAAAATACATAAAACAGTGTCGATATAATGACTCGAAATAAATGAAGAATTGGAGACATACTGATAATGAAGTCGACAGAGACAAGTAAAAAAAACCATATTACAATAAAACTTACAATCAGATAAAGTGATGATGCAGCCAAAGCCAGAGGTATGGCCACAGATGTAATCTTATCCATGGGTCCCTTCAAGTAGGTATGCCTGTGGATATTCTGGAAATATTTTTGCTTCTCAACAAGCTTTTCTCGTGGTCTAAATGGTGCTTCCGACATCCTGCACACCACAGCCAATGATTATCTCTTTTTTTTCAACTAAAATAAGAAGAAAACAAGTCAGGAAATGAATTGAAACAAAACAGAACTTGTATGATTTGTCATTTGTATAAAATAAAGTGGGGTTTTCCGGTGAACAAGATACAAAAGCTATATGTACAAATAATCCAGCCCAAACAATTTTCAATTTCATCAGAAATATCTAACGTGTCACATTAGAAAAAGCTCCACATGCACAATGAAACAGGTTTCCAAACTCAAGTAATTAAAAAACTATCTCTTGCTACATTCTCGTCACCACTCCGAAGTCTCTTGACCAAGTACCATTGTATACTATAAATTCTAGCAGGTGCAACTGTTCATGTTTGTGTACCAAGCACACTGCCTCACATTTTCGTAAATTGGATGAACTGAGGTAGTATTAATTATTAAAAGATGCGTCATTTATCCAAGCAAAGATTAATATATCACACGTGCCAAAAGAACATGAACAGAATTGACATCACCAAATGCTTACCACTACTACCAAGGAACATAGGTATACCAAACCCTGATGTTATTTTACACATCTTGAAGTTCACTTCCCAGTTTTCATAATCGACAGAACATTAAATGAATAATTCCACCCCCTAATCCACCCCACCCACACAAACACGTAACAGATGAAAAAATTGAAGCATCAATTTGACTAATAATGAAAATAGGGAAAGCAACAATCTATTCATATTTAAGCGAGAAGACACAATCGAATAAAATAATAGATTGAGCAATGATAAAAAAAAACAGCATCGTCTATAAGGCACAGTTTTTGAAAAGGATCAAAACACGGGAATTTGGCAAAATTTATTTAATTAGATTAAAATAACAAACAAAATGGAAGAACAAGATCTGGGAGAAGAGCGTGGCTAAATCATGCAGTGTGAGTGAGAAATAGAGTGGTCGCTTTACGAGCTTACTTGGAAAAGAGGCGATGGATTTCTCAAACGATTGTGAAATTTGTGGCGAAGAAGAATGACGAACCAGTTCTTTGACAATCTAGGGTCTTTTCGATTGGGGATTGGGGAAGATGAACGACTTTTATAGGGGCTCCGTTTACCTCTCTATTTGACCCGATCCGAACCGAAGTACGCGTAGCAACTGTTTCCTCCCAAACTATTTTTTAGGGGTTAAAGTAAAGTTAATTTTAAATAGTAAATATTTTTGCATTAAAAATTTGCTATAAAAAATAAAATTAATTTTAAATAATATTATAATTTTAATTAGATATATATATATACATATATATTTTAAAAATATTTTTAAGCTAAAATATAATCTTGATCTTTATCTATATATTTTCTTTTTCTTTTAATCCTTTAAATTTCAAAATTTTCATTTTATCTGTCAAGAAAATTTTTATTTTCTTTTACCATTTTTACACTAATTTTAGATATTGACAAACCATGAGAAAAAGCATTAAATAATAAAATTAAATTATTCTTTGAAAGTATTTTTCATAGTTAAATAACCATAACTCAATATACTTGTACTCTCTTGAAAATGAAAAAGAGATAAAGATGACGATAAAGAAAAATTTTGTGATATTGTATTCAAACACTTATATCCATGATAATTTATTTTATGAGACAATTTAAATTAAAATTTAATAAAAAAATAACATCAATAATTTTTTTCCACAACAAGCCTTATTTTTAAGCAATCTAAACACAAATGCTAAAAAAAATAACTAAATGATCCATTTGATAAACAAAATTAATTTTTTGAAACTTAAAGGTGATTTTGATATACACGAAGGAACATCACAAGAAGTACATAACAAATGTTTTATTTGATGATGACATTTTAATAACAATTATGTGTATTGTTTAATGGACAATGAACAACAAAAACAAAACAATGTTAATATTAGTTATATATATATAGGCACAATAATAGTAATAATGAAAATAATGGATAAAATGGTGAGTAGTTTTGTCTATTAAATATTTTTTCTTAAAACTAAATATTAATTTATGATTTATTGAGAAAAGAAAATAAAGTGAAACCAAAACTCAACTTAGCATTTTATAACTATGAATTTAACATTATCTTATTTGATTATACAAAAATAATTATTTAAGAATAAAAAACGAAACAGGAACGCGGTGACACAGTGAGAGAGAGAGAGAAGGGATACAGAAAGGAAGAGGGACGATATGGCACAGTAGGGAAAGCTCATGCCATTGACACTGCCATGCTAGCCATATTCTCCTTCGCTAATTCCCGCTTCTACTCTTCAACGCTCTCCGCCAAACATGCGCTCCAAGGACAGAATCGCTTACTTCTACGACGGTGCGGTTTCTCTTCTGATTCTTATATTGTTCACTTTCACATTCTTTAAATCGCGTTCTTTTGTTTCTTTGTTTTTATTTTTTGATTCTTCTTTCGCGGAATTGAAGTCGCGAAGTTCGTCAACGCTCTTCGTGTCACGCGATTTTCAAATTCCTAGCTCAGTTCGTTTTTGAATATCGAAACCCTAGCTAGCTATCCCTATATCTGTGGCCTTCGCGCTGATTGCTACGTTTGGTTGCAAGAAAAGTATGCATAAGGATATGAACTTGTCTTCAGAACTGTTTTAGATTTCTGATTCTGCTCCATGCCTGGCTCAGTATTTGTTCTCGAAACTTTAACGCTGAGAATTTTGGATTGTTGCACTTAAAAAAAAAAAAAAAACACTATTTGGTTGTCACTATAGAGTTTATTTTTACGTTCTTTATCAATATTCTTGCTGTTGAGTAAGGAAATCCGCATCTATAATAGCAGTCGAGTTCTGTGAGGAGCTTTTCAATCTTGAATACTAATTAGTTTTCGGGTTCTTGGTTTTAAATTGTGGTCCACATTTGCAATTGTGGCTGCAACATCAAGGATTTTGTGGTTTTCACGACCATATCGCCACACCAGCCATATTTATTTGCCATATCTAGAATTGCAGGTAACTGCAACCTCAATTTAAAACCTCGGCTCATATCAAGAGTTCATTTACCATATTTCTTAAGAAGTATAAATTGAAATTTGAAATTATTTTGTGAATATGCAATGTTTAATATGCTTAGATCATCTCCATTGCAGGCTTCTTAAGTTGTTTCTGATTGTGAATGAATGTTTCTTATTTTCAAATACCATTGGAGTGTCTTACATGGCAACATTAGTTCCTTATATAAAAAACTTCTATACAGAGTTTCTTAATCATAAAATATTAATTTTTCAGTCCAAAATCATAAATTTGTGAGTTTCTTAAAGTTGTTACTGTTGGAGTAAAATTATGTATTAGTTTCTTATGAGTGATGTAGCACTGTAGGACCACAAGACGTACTAAGAAACCCAAATGAGTATCTTCTAATGGAGATACTCTTAGGACCTAAAAAGCTTTACTTTTCAACGTCCATTTAATGTTTTCTTTGTAATCCTTAACAGCATACTATAACGGTCAAACTAATATTTTGTTTATATTATGCGCTAGGTTTTGTTTCCTTGTGTGCTTTCTGTCGTATTCGTGCTTTTTGTGTATTCGTGCTTTTTGTCGTATTCGTGCTTTTTGTCGTATTCGTGCTTTTTGTCGTATTCGTGCTTTTTGTCGTATTCGTGCTTTTTGTCGTATTCGTGCTTTTTGTCGTATTCGTGCTTTTTGTCGTATTCGTGCTTTCTGTCATATTCGTGCTTTCTGTTGTATTCGTGCTTTCTGTTGTATTCGTGCTTTCTGTCGTATTCGTGCTTTCTGTCGTATTCATGCTCTTCAACTTTCATATCGCAGGTGACGTCGGTAGTGTGTACTTTGGGGCGAAGCATCCGATGAAGCCACATCGGCTTTGCATGACTCATCATCTTGTTCTCTCATATGATCTTCATAAAAAAATGGAGATTTATGTTAGTTACATATGTTGGCTGTTTTCTTTTTTATTTATATGTTTACATTTTTTGTTGTCAAGTTGTTGATTGCATTATGTTTTTCTGATTGTTTCTATTTTATGTATGATCCAGCGTCCACACAAGGCCTATCCTGTTGAGCTTGCCCAGTTTCATTCGGCTGATTATGTTGAGTTCTTGCACAGGATTACACCTGACACTCAGCATTTGTTCTTAAATGAACTGACAAAATGTATGCCTTTCAGTTGTAAATGCATTCAGATGTCATTTTGAGTTTTGTATGAAACCCAAATGCTTATCCAGAAACATTTGCGGAGGGCAGGCTGAGAGTTCCATAAATGTTTCAGATTAACATCGTCCAACCCTAATGTTCATGGCAAATAAGCTTGGGGGGAAAGGGAGGGGGCTGGGAAGTGCTGTAGAATATAGTAAATGTTTAACCCACAATTCTTGTTACTTTTCATCAAAATGAGCTTACCTCCCTAGTCCCTTCTATAAATTATTGATATTTTACTTCTGAAATTAAAATTTTCCAACCACAAGGGTTATATAATGATTTTATCAACTTATTGTCTAGCTACCAGCTAAAGGTTTCTTCTATTTCGTTAATTATTTGTGTCAGATAATCTTGGAGAAGACTGCCCTGTATTTGACAACTTATTTGAATTTTGTCAGATTTATGCTGGTGGAACTATAGGTATAATATGTTTATAATAGTGATTTTCTGAATTTTCGTTATGCCCAATTTGTCATATATATGCTGATTGACATGTGCATGCAGATGCTGCACGTCGATTAAACAACCAACTGTGTGATATTGCTATAAACTGGGCTGGTGGACTTCATCATGCCAAGAAATGCGAGGCATCTGGGTTTTGTTACATCAATGACTTGGTTTTAGGAATCTTGGAGCTTCTTAAATATCATGCCCGTGTTTTGTATATTGATATAGATGTGCACCACGGTGATGGCGTAGAAGAAGCCTTCTACTTCACTGACAGGTCAGTTGGTTTCTTATATCATGTTAGATTTAGGAGGTGAAGCTATTAATAATTGAGAATATGGGACAATTTCGCCATGCTGCTTGTGATTTTTCTATACCTTGTTAAATGGTAAACTCTCTCATTACAGGGTGATGACTGTTAGTTTTCACAAGTATGGAGACTTGTTCTTCCCGGGTACCGGTGATGCTAAGGTGGTTTTCTTTATTCTGTTCGTATCTTTAGTTAGTAACTACTACTCTTGGTTTAGTTGTGCCAATCACACTATTTCTATTATAACCTTATTATTAAAATAATATGAATATTCTAGATCTGGATTTCACTGTTCCCCTTGTTGTAATTTGCTAAATGGGATGCACTTTTCTGTCTGAAAAGTTTCAGAAATACTCTTTTATAGATTGGAATGATTTGAACTGATTTTACCATATTAAAGGAAATAGGAGAAAGAGAAGGAAAGTTTTATGCCATAAATGTCCCATTGAAGGATGGAATAGATGACCTTAGCTTCACGCGACTTTTCAAGACTGTAAGTTTTTTTTTTTTTTTCCTTTTCCTTTTTTGCCAAATTTCAACCTTGATTCTAAAGCTTCTCATTTTAATATTCACTGCATTCTTTCTGCTTGATGGTTATTTGTCTGAACTTTTTGAAATTCGTATGCTGTAGATTATTTCCAAAGTAGTTGAAACATATCAACCTGGTGTAATTGTTCTCCAGTGTGGAGCAGATTCACTTGCTGGAGATCGCTTGGGTTGCTTCAATCTCTCTATTGATGGTGCTTATCTCCTAGTAAATTTCTTATTCTGATAAAAATACCATTATTCTATGCTAGGGATAAGGCTTGGTTGTTCTTGTTTATGTTGTCAGTCTGTCTTTGTCCTTCTCAAATGTTGGTCTCTATTTGATTAGTGGATGGTTTAGCTTGAAAATTTTATCTTTTGATGTTTCTTTCATAGGTCATGCCGAATGTGTTAGCTTTGTAAAAAGATTCAATTTGCCATTGCTGGTGAGTTTATATTAGTTTATGTTTGTCTTCCATTCACTTGTGCTATGGATGATTTTACACGAAAGAACTTCTTCCATAGGTCACTGGAGGTGGGGGATACACAAAAGAAAATGTTGCTCGATGTTGGACTGTTGAAACAGGAGTTCTTCTAGATACAGAGCTTCCTAATGGTATTAGTCAGCCTCTTTTCAAGTCTTGAATTGTGACATGTTTTACCAAAATTTTATTTTCTTTTGTTAATTGGATTAAATATTTATTTTGTTCAAGCTTCGAAGTGAAGCTAAAAACACTATTGTGTCATGTGAATTGTGGAGTTATAGTGATTTGAACTAGGTTTTTTAACAGAGTTAGGGATAAACCCGCAACTAGAAAGATCAGAATTCATTTCCAAAACAAGAAAACAAAGAACACTACAGAACTTTGAGGCTCCGTAAACCTCTGACCAAATCCTCCCCCGCCCCCCCCCTCAAACTCTACTGAATGTCCTCTCCCCTGTTTTTTCCTCCCGCTTTTATCTTTATCGCTTAAAATGGTTTCCCCTTCCTTTCTACCCTGTTCTGCCCCCTTCTCAAAATTTATATGTGGTCTAGCATGGGATTTCTTTAGTTGCTCACCACACTCAGGAATGGTGAAAAAATATGCCATACCAATTTTTCCTCGGGAGCATAGGAGAGGTTACAATACATTAATGTAGTAATTGTTTCATTATACTTGTCTTGCAATATTTGCCCGGAGAATAACTTATCCCCCAAATGCTTTCTATCTTGGTTAAAGCTTGTGCTTTAGTTTATGTCCTGATAGAAAATATGATCTGCCTTAACCCTACAAGTTCCTAACACTATATAATACATGTCTTGTCCAATATAGTTGATTCAGCATTCCAGATTTAAGTTCTGTCTTATTGTTTGCAAAGTGGAAATGTTTCTTACTTGCTTGCTCTGTTTTGCAGAGATTCCGGAAAATGATTATATTAAATATTTTGCACCAGAATTTTCTTTGAAGATTCCAAATGGGCATATAGTATGTATTTTCTCAATACTTATGTGAAATATATTGTCTTTATTTTTTGGGGTTTCTCTCTGCTATTGAATTTAATGTGATTAGTCATTTGGATTTTTTTTTTTTGTCATTTAATGTCTCCAATTTGATTGGATAGGATTAAATACTTTTTACTCTATAATATTTCTTTTACTAATCATTCCTTTAAATTTATCAGGAAAACTTAAATAGTAAATCATATCTTAGCACCATTAAAATGCAAGTCTTGGAAAATCTTCGCTGCATCCAACATGCTCCAAGTGTACAAATGCAGGAGGTGAGTGTGACTACATCCTTGAAATAGGAGCACCCCATCTGGTAGGCAGGCTCAATTATTTATCATAAAATTGTTTCTTGTGAATGTTTTGTTTTGACATTAGAGGTGTTATGTTGCAAGCTCTTCAACTTTCTTGTATTCATAATCTTTTTTACCAATCACTAATCAATTATGGGAAGTTATATTTTTAAGCATTTGAACTGAAAAATATTCCTTCAAATAATGCTTCCAAATTAAGAAGAGAATCGATCGTAGATTGGGGAGAGATAAGGGTTCAAAAGTTGGGTGGAATTTCAGGAACAATATATCAACAACTGATGTAGTAAAAAATTTAAACTGAGGGAAGATGGCCTATGAAATTGGGTATTTGAGCTCTCTTTCTCACGAGAGATTGAAATCTAATATTTAAGGGGCTATGCCTGTTAGTAAACTTGGAATTTCACAACTCATAATTAATACTTCGATATTTCTAGTCGTCTCCATTTTTTGTTAAATTGTTTTGGACTTGGGTTCATGATCCAACCACGTTTAACGATGCATCAACTGGTAATGATTTTCAAAAGGTGTGACTAACGTTTTGTGGGTCACAGGTCCCTCCTGACTTCTACATTCCAGATTTCGATGAAGATGAGCAGAACCCTGATGAGCGCATTGATCGTAAGGAGATATAAAAAATGATTAATTGCATTTATGATATGTGATTTTGGCATATCTAATTTTAATTGCTTACATTTAGTCTTCATATTTCTCCAATTGTTCAAACTATGTCTGTTACCTCAATTTTTCGTTCAATAATTAGCATAAATATAATAGAGATGAACACTATTGATTCATATAACTTAACAAGAAAAAAATTATAAAATGTTTGGATAAAATAGTTTGAATATGTGTGTGCATGTATTAAGAGAGAGAGAGAAAGAGTAGTAGAGGAGATGCTCTCCATCTCAATCCTTCATTTTCTAGCAAGCAACTCATTTTGAAGAGTTAGATTAAATGAAAATTAAAGAGGAGGGTTAAGATGGAGAGTAACTCTTTAAAGTTACTTTGGATTTAACATTTTTATTATACATCAAAGTTTCCATTGTTTTTATTATATTGAAAAATCATAAAGCCTAAATATGTAATTAAAGAAGAACCAAACTTGCATATAGACTTTAAAACTAAAAGTGTCATTAAGTAAAAAATATCATTTTCCTTATTCTCTTTAACTTAGTGCCAAATATTAGTTTATGGATATGACAATTCTCTTTTCAGAGCACACTCAAGACAAGCACATCCAGCGCGATGATGAATATTATGAAGCTGACAATGACAATGATCAAATGGATGTTTCATGAATTTAGCTGGGCCTGGATTCACTGCAGTCACATTTCACACGGTCAAGGGTGCAGTCATGATCTAATGGCTATTTATTTTTTTCCTTATCTTATATTAAGTTTATTAAGAATGCCAGGATCACATTTTTTAATATACTCTTCCTTGTACACACTCCATTGGTGTATTGGTCAAAATTTATTGAAAATTATAAATTTAAAAGAGTCATTAGTTAAGTTATGAGATTCACCAAATTTAGTAATTTTCAACTTCAATCAAGAGTGGGTTAAAAAAAACATGTTAAAGAATTTATTCCTAGCATTTCTCTAATTTTCGATTTATGAAATGAGATTAATGGTTAATATTCAAAATGCTTTCTCTCTGTCACAGCAGGGGATCCTGGTCCAAGATAGCTGAGCCGTGTAACCAGTGTCGGGGATGTGACCATTTTAAGAGAAAGAAAATGTAATTATACCTAAACATCTAGTTGTATCAAGAAAGCCCTACAAACTTGTATATTTTTGTTAGATATTTTTAATTTCGATATTTTATATATCTGCTCATCAGTTCATTATTAATGATGTCTTTTTGGTATTAGGGAATGCCATTTTTTGTATGGCATGAACATAGAATGTGCAAGAGTAACTCTGACGAGCTGAATAACATTATTATTATTATTTTCAAATAAGGTGCCGTTTCATAAACAACACTGGCACTAGAATTGCACTGGCTGTCAAATTACAGAACTGATCATAACTTCTACGAGAAATGAAAGGGTACGAACAGGGATTGTATTGTTTGATTCAAATTATGGTAGAAGAAAAGAAAACAAGTGAGGCGAGAGTCTAATTTTCTCTTATTTAGTTTTTCTCCCCTCCAATATGGAGCGATTTAGAAATTATTAAAACATTTTGAATATATTGATTAAAATATTCTTGTATTTTGAAATTAAAAATTTACAAGGATATAAAAAAAAACTCTTAATGGTTAATATAGTTAGTAACTCTATTTGTCTTAACTACTCTTAAATTAGTTATTTTCTACTCTTTCTTTATCAAACATTTTTCACTTTTAATTTCAGTTATACTTTTCATAATATATTTATCTTATTAATTTTGTTGATTATTCATGTGAAGGTCAAAATAAAGGTTTTCAAAATGTTTTTATATACGAGACCAAGTTAGACTTTTAAAAAACAAATATAATGTATTTTATTTGCTATTTATTATACCTAGAAAATTATCACAATTAAGGGTATATTGATAACAATTAATAAAAAAGACACTATGGATTGGTCTTATGAAAGAACACTAAACTCTAATTTTAATTTAAATAAATATTTGAGAAAGTCTTGAAAATCTTTCCTTTCTCTTCTATTAAAACTCTTCTCTTATCAAACCAAAATATATAATCAATATTACCTACCATTAAAATTTTCTCCTCTCCTCCGAAGCAGACAATCCCTGACATTTTTTGAATATACATTTTTTCAATTTTCACCAACTGAAGTAAATCAGCTTTGTGCCTACTGGGAGATATTCAATTAGACTTCTAAATGCATTCACGGCATTACTCTCCCAATCAATGGTAGTAGGTAAACCTTGCCAAACTAAGTTAAATGAATCTGAACTTTTGGGTTTAGTGCAGTGGTTGCATGTAACAGCTAATAATGTCCATCATCTGAAAGACTTATACAACTAATGTTTGTTTGGACACACGTCTCAAACGTATAAAAATCACATCCACTGTGAAAAATGCACAAGTTTTGATTGATAGCTAAGATGTGTAACATAACATGCCAGTAAACAACCAAGTTAAATGAATCTGAATTTTTGGGTTCGATTCAGTGGTTGCATCTAACAACTAATAATAATATTCATCATTTGAACGGCCTAGACAACTAACTGTGTGTTTGCCTCAAACGTATATAATCACGTCTACTTATGTTAAAAAATGCACAAGTTACAGTCGATAGCTTCTGAAAAGATGCACATAGCATGCCAATAAACACAGGACCAAACATGCCCCAAATCAGTCCTTATCCGTGAAAGAATTAAAAAACGTGCTTGTCAACATAAAAGCCAGTACCATCGTACATACCTCTGCTATAATCTGCTGAATCTCAGCATTGAAGGTGACAAACAGAAGAAAAAACAAAGATTATCTAACTTATGACTCAAATTGTTATATGACTATGGCAAGAGTTTCCATTCCAACAATATATAGAAATCGTGGGTTTAGGATAGTGAACCACTGAAACAAGAAAGTACTATGACATTTGCTTTTCCGATAATCAACGGATTTATAACCTCACCACAGGATTGAATCTTCTGTACATGTTTTAGGATTCTTGTACATGCTTATTTTCTGCCAAAATGGTTTCCAGTAACGATCCGCAAGCATCTTCTAGCAAATCCAACACCTGAGAGTGACAATATAATGATGATAATAAGCGAAGCATCAACCAAAAGTAAAGTATTCTTCTGTAGTTCAATAGCGTTTTTTATCTTTTAAAATAGATGCATTTCTTGTATGATCAACAATTTGAAACCATATCCACCAAGAAATATCCATATAATGCGTGGTAATTAAGTTTATTGAACCAAGTAGTATCATCATTCAAAACTATCGTAGCACTCGGAAGTAACAATCCACACCAACCTACAAATCGAACAAAGTACAACCCCATAATCAGCATGAATAGTATTACCTTCTCAAACCCTTGCGGTCCACCATAATAGGGATCCGGGACTTCACTTTCATCATGCTTCTTACAATATGAGCACATCAACTTAACCTGCATCATCACAATCCCAGTTAGAGCAAAAGTATACAAAACAAAAGCCCCAAAGAAGAGAAAGGCCTTGCACCAACCTTTTTATGTGCATCATCCGGTAAGGAATGTTTTCCTTTCCATCTATTAAAGGCCTCCAGTATGTCCTCTAAAGCAAACAAGAAAATGACCATCAGCAAACATCAAAAACCACGTAACCAAACATTCCATCATCTCAGAATCTACCTCTGTTCTGCCTGTCCATAGCAAGAATGAGGTCAAAGTCAATGAAATCAGAGGGCTTGATTGGCCTTGAAATAGAAGTTATCTGAATCCCACGCCTCTTTGAGGCTGCCCTCATTCTCGGGTCCGCTTCATTTCCCTTCAAAAATCACCACCATCCCAAAAAAGATAACTTTTAAAACAATATAAAGAATTTACTTTCCATGTACGATGAAAATCTTTACACTGCAGATGCTTGGTATAACTTTTTAAACTGTTATAGTAAAAATCAACCATCTTATCATTCATGATAACTTGTGATTGAAGATATATCATAAATTAATGAACCTACAAAATCCTTCATATTATATCTGATTCAATCCAAGTAGTATATTCCACCCCCAAAGCATTGTCAATTTCCTCATGAATTTTACAGAAAAATACTTCACGATTTTCTGTCAATCTTTATCAAATACAAACTTAGCATCAATGGAAGTTCTGGTCTTTCAACAGAATTATGCATAGACTACTTATCTAAAAGTCCTCAAATAAATAATATATACATGAAATCCAATCACAAACTGACATATGACATGCATGATAATACCAAACTTAAGAATTATTGCAGTGAGAATTTTGATTTGTGTACCATATTGGGAAAATCTCAAGTAGCGCATTGAGTTGTGGGAACTCTCACCTTACTAGTTGGTTTAGTGGGGTTGAATCAGGCTAAACCCAAATGCTAAAATGATATCACAGCATAGACTAGAACAGTTGTTGGGTCATCTATCATATTATCCATACACTATTGGTCAAGTTGACCATAGATAAGGCCAAATTAAATGAGTGTGAAACAAAACTCATCTAACCAACAAATTTGATGGAATTGAGTAAAACTTTACTCATATTCTACGATACCAAAGTAAAAACTTAGCTATTGGTGTTTGTTATAAGCACAACACAAACCCATCATAATTTTTCTTCTAAAAAATGATCTTTTAGATGAAAAGACATATGGGTGTTCGTTATAAGCTCAACACAAACCCACCTCGTGGTAATTGATGGTGCCAGCAGAATCGATTTTGAACATCGAATTGAGGCTCCTTTTCTTGACTAAGTCAGTGAAGACTCCTTCAGCAGCGGGGCTTCTGCATATGTTGCCGAGGCATACGAAGAGAACGGAAAATGGCTTTGTTTCGGTGTCCGTAACAGAGGCTGAGGAGGCCATGGACGCGCGAATTGGAGAAAAGAAACGGTTTTTGCAGGAAATGACAAAAGGAGTTGTTGGGTTTCTCAGAGTGAAGTTTCGAGTTTGCGAAGAAGGAACAAGGAAGAGGGGGTTTGGAGAATGGAGGAGTTGAGAACAGTGGCAAAATCGTAAATTAATGACGTTCATTATTCCTTCAAAGGACACTGTCCTCAAATTTTTGTTTCTCCTATGACGTTGTTGGAGAAGCAAGCACCCAATTACAGTCCATAAATTTTGGTTTTTGAGGAGCCCAAGAAAGAACCCTCCAATGAAAATTATCTCTTTTTTTTTTCATTAATGTATTTTATAGTATGTTATTTTTTTATTGACATTTTGAGAGATATTTAATCAATAAACTTGCTTAATTATATGGTAAGTCATTTCCATATAGTAAGGGTAAAACATTTGTTTCCTAAAGTATTTTTTCAAGTTTACTTCTTTTTTTCTTTTACAATAGAAGAGTTTAGTTTAATGCATTTTTAGTATAATTTTTTTCTTAATTGGATATTTACTGTTCAATTCTCTTTAATAAGTGAATTTTAACATTCAAATTTTTTTTCACGTATTTTGTCATAAATATTTTTTAATTTCACAAATTTTATTGATATATTAAATTTATAACAAAATGGTAATGTTTTTAAAAAATAAAATAAGGTTATTTGTAATAACAAATAACATCAATTTAGTTTTTTTTTATTATTATTTTAACACATTATCATTCTATTACGAATTTAACATATTAAAAAAAATAAAAACTTTGATAGTAATATGTGTAAAAAAATGATTTTGAGTGATAAAATAGTGGTAGCTAAGGAAGAAGATATGCAAATAAACTTTTTAATAACATAAATCTGTAAATTATTAATAATGAAAATAAAGATAGAGACCAAAATTAATTTAATAATAGAATTATCAACAAAAAAAAACCTAATTTATCTACGAAAATTTGAAACTAAAAACAATGTTTAAATTTAATCTAAATTCATAAATGAAATTATGATTTTAGATCTATCAAATTAAGCTTGTGGATCAAAATAAAACTATAAAAATATAATCTTTATTCACAAATTATTTTATAATGATTTAAGAATAGGATTCAATTCATTAAATCATACAAATCTATGAAGAAACATATAAAGGAAGAAATGAATATGAAATTATTTTTAAACAAAAATCAACAAAATAAATCATAAAAATAAAATATTAGATAAATCATATTCAATGAAATTAAAAGAAAAACGCAAAAGAAACAGAAAATAAAGAGGATCTCGTATCAAACTTTTGTAAACAAAAGAATATTTAATCTTCTTATTATTTCTCTAATAATTTTCTTTGATCATTATCTTATCTTTCATATAATTAGTAATTATCTTATCATTTCATTGTCCAAATAATTTCTCTCTTCACATTTTTTTTTCTTTTTTATCAAACAATGGCTTAACAAATGTTCTGTAAAAAAAAAAAAAAAATCGATGAGAATTATGGATTCAATTAATTAAGATTCCTAAAATTCCTAACATTTGCATAATTGTTACAAGTATTTTTGAAAATATTTATATAAATTTCATATGAACCAAACAATAATATGATATTTTTGCTAAATTTTAGTTATTTACCACATTAAACGATCTAAAAAATTAATACGATATATTTATTGTGATGAACCAGTTTTTTAACTCAAAAATTCTAATATAATAAAAAAATGATAGAATTATTTTTTTAAGTTCAATTATTTATTTATTTTATTCGATTTAATCTCATTGTTAATAAAAAAAATTCAATCCAGATTCAACAATTTTAAAAAATATAATAACATTTTACTTTTTACTTAACTAACAATAGTAAAATCATCAACATATAAATATTAACAATCATAATTTATGCATAATATAATTTATAACTAAAATATAACAACAGTTTATGACATTACATTTCAAAATTGATCAAACTTGAATTCTGAATATACTATTCATCATTACCATTTGATCCTGTTCATGCAGGTGAGAAAAGTGAATGATACTGCATTAGGGTTTAACTTCACTCACCTAACATTTACAGGTATATGAAATATGCAACAACAATGTTTTCAAATTTTTGCATTTTCATAATTCTAAAGGTATTATCATGTTTGTTCTTAGAACATAAATTTGATGCCCAGTGAGTGATTCAGTGTCTTACCATTTATTTCCTACATTAATGATTTCTCTTTCAAGTCAAATGTTCTGCAGTAAGACTCTGTCTTGTCCTTCTATGTTATCTATGGAACTCAAAATTTCAAATTAAAGATTGCAGTTTTATTTGGTATTTGCTATTTCTTCTATGCAATTACATAAATGCTTCACCTTCTCACTAAGAACATTAAAGCTTTTTCATAAATGTATATGGGAACAAAAATGGAAGGTAAAATAAAAATATTTATTCTATCCTTAAGTTAAAATCAATTATTTGGAAACTTTTTTCTGATTTTAATTCTCCAGCAAATTGATTTTAACTTATATGTAAGTTAATTTTAGTTTAAAATATATATTTTTTAATATTTTTAAAATTTGAAATTCTTAAGGTTGTTTTCTAAGGTGGAAAAATAGTACTTCTTATGGGAATTTTAATGTAATATTTATATTTATTAAATATAATTTCATAAAATAAGTTTATGAAAAATTGTTTGATATTTGAGAAACTTATTTTGATTTTTTTTTTTAAGATTTATGTGTTTTACTATAATGTTTGAAGGTGGGCCAAGCCCAGATTCTCGGCCCAACCCTTTTGAGATAGAAAACCGCGTGTGGTTGTGGAAAATTAAAAAGGAAAGGATCTAACCGACAGTTACCACCATTCACTGATCAGAATCTCACACACACACACACACACTCACTCTTCTTCTTCTTCTTCTTCATCTTCTTCTTCTTCGTCTTCTTCATCTTCTTCCTCCATTTTCATTTTCATTCCCAAACACAAACCATGGACACAGAGGATCTAACCGATGACCTTCATAGTCTCAGCTTTGCTTCGACCACCACTACCACCAAACGCAGCACAAGCTTCAGCTCCGAAACCACCACCGTCACGCCCTCCACCTCCTCCCACTTCCTCCACCCGCCACTCCCCAACGCCAAGCCTCACGCGCCCTCCTCGGACCCCTGCGCCTCATTCGTCCACCGCACGCGGCCCCTCACTCTTTCACACCTTCGCTTCACGCGCCGCCTCGGCTCCGGCGACATGAGCGCCGTCTATTTGGCGAAGCCCAGGGAAGAAGGTGGCGGCGCGGTGTTCGCAGCGAAGGTTATGGAGAAGGAGGACTTGGCTAGGAGGAACAAGGAAGGGAGAGCGAGGACAGAAAGGGAAATTCTGGAAATGTTGGATCACCCATTCTTGCCCACGCTCTACGCGTCCATCCACGCGCCCAAATGGCTCTGCTTCCTCACGCCCTTCTGCCCCGGCGGTGACTTGCACGTCCTCCGCCAGCGCTTCCCCAACAAACGCTTCCTTGAACCCGCCGTCAGGTGCGCCCGCCGTTTCCTTCCAATGAAATCATTGCAATTTTTTTTTTCTGGAGGGAAGAATCCTCTGGTTAAAATATTCATTGAGTAATCATATCAATTAATTATTAAAATAATATTTTATATGATTAATTTACAATTAAAAATATTAATAGTTATTAAAATATTATGATAAGATTGATTTTATTACGGGTTTCTACTTTTACTAAGCAAATTTACACGCTTTTCCTCAAAAGTAATTCCCTTAAAAGATGGTAGAAAGCTTTCAAGTGAAATTAGAATTTTCTCTTTCTCAATCGACACACAAGGAATTGAACGGAAATTCAGCTTAGTATCAAAATCTTGAGTGAATATGAGTATGCATTTTAATTTTTAATTTAGTATTTGTTTCATTTATGAATTATTAAAGTCTTTTATTTTTACTTTTACAACTTAACAAACTAAACCAAACCAAACAGTTTATTAGAAAAACTGTTTAAAGTTAAACTGTTTTTTTGTCGTAGTAAATTTTGTTGAGAAATGTGGTTTAATTTTAAACCATTTTTAACAGTAATATTAGAGTGGGTTTAGTAAACTAAGAATGTGATAATGACGTTTTGGAGAAGTGATTTCAAAATGGCGGCACGTGATGGTGTGATTGCCTATGCATTCTATGTAAAATTACTTTCAAAGTCAAAACGACAACACAAGCTGGTAGTTCAATTTTTTGTCATAAACATCGTGGTGCGCATGATCACCTTTGAGGTGGTGGATAAATTTTACTAGATGTTTTGTTTTTTAATGTAAATTTTACAGGTTTGTGGGGACTACGGAGAGTTTTGAACCTGCAAAAGTTTATAACTTTTTTCTTACGGGGGAATCTACCCCTGTTGAAGAATCTTCTTGCTTTTTCTCTCTCTGTATATGGAGTTATGGATTATGGAGATAAAATATTTTAAACTTAATTCCATAATTTTTGCGGGCTTTCTGCATTTTATTTCTTAAAATTAATAAACTAATTGTGAGCCAAATCTTGCAGTGGTCCCTATGGTGGAAAATAAATCCCCTCGTCCAGGGGATATGGGATTTTCCTAATCAAATATTTATGCAGAACATAATTAACCAATTAATTAATTGGGTTATCTTTCTCTAATGTAAAGGAATTTGCTTTTTGAATGTTCCCTCATATGTTCCTACTTTTACATAGGATCAGAAAAAGAAAAACTGATAGTTATAGCTTGTCTGTTTGGTGAGGGTTGAAAAGATTCCCATGCATGGGAAAAATGTTTGTTTCATTTTCTTCCCTCTTCGTTCTGCTTTTGATTGAGGAGGCTTTTACGTGTTAAAAAACAGAAGCTTGGACCAATGGGAACAAAGCTGAATCCCTGAGAGACATGTTCAACTACCCCTGATTTTTATTCTGGGTGAAATTACAAGAAAATGCTTGGTGGTTGCTTCCTTTGCATGAAGAGTCACTTTACTAAGTGCTTTTGTTCTCTTGTCATTATTTCCACGTCTCACTCTCACATGAAACATACGACTTTTTTAAAATGAACTTTCGACATGCATATGCCTCTGTCGTTGACTTCTCTTATTTTCTTCCATTTGCATGGAGATTATCGAAGTTGTCCCAAATATGTCGCACAACACATGGCAAGATAAAAAACAAACCACATTTCCTGTCTTGGAAACAAACACAACTTGTGATTAGTCATTTTAACAAACACTAATGAGTGAAGCAAAATTCTGATTAAAATTATTCCACTATTTTGGCGTTTCATTACAGGTTCTACGCATCAGAAGTATTGTTGGCACTTGAATATCTGCACATGTTGGGGATAATCTACCGCGACCTGAAACCCGAAAACGTGTTGATTAGATCAGACGGCCACATCATGCTCACTGACTTCGACCTGTCACTAAAATGCGACGATTCTACATCAACGGCTCAGATCATCTCCGACCAAAACCCGCTTCCCACGCGCAACGATTGCCACGTGGAACCCGCACGCGTGGCCTCCTCCTCCTGCATAATCCCCAACTGCATAGTCCCCACCGCGTCGTGTTTCCACCCAAAACGCAAGCGAAAGAAGAAGCAGAGCCTGCGTAGTGGGCCTGCTTTCGTGTCGGAGCCCATCAACGTTCGGTCCATGTCATTCGTGGGGACCCACGAGTACTTGGCGCCGGAGATCGTGTCCGGGGAGGGCCACGGTAGTGCCGTTGACTGGTGGACTTTGGGGATATTTATGTTCGAACTGTTTTACGGCGTGACACCGTTCAAGGGCATGGACCACGAGCTAACCCTGGCGAACATTGTGGCTCGAGCCCTTGAGTTTCCTAAGGAACCAGCGGCTTCAGGAGCCATGAAAGACCTTATATCGCAGTTGCTGGTTAAGGACCCTGCGAAGAGGCTAGGGTCGGTGATGGGTGCTTCTGCGATCAAGCAACACTCTTTTTTTCACGGCGTTAATTGGGCTTTGCTCCGGTGTACAACTCCTCCCTTTGTTCCCCCATCTACTCATTCTAAACCTCTATACCATGATGATCATCATACTTCTCCTGACATTTTCCTTGATTCTTATTAATGGACACCAGATCCCACCTATATATATATATAATACCTCCTTATATCTCTTTCATTTCTTCTTCTACATTCTTTCTTTGTTTCAGTTTAATTTTTCCAAAGTTTTAAATTTTACTTCTACTTTTTTTATGTTAGGCTAAACAGTTTTTAGTATGAATATATCAGTCTCGATGTAAATTAATTTGTCAAAAGGTTATGCATGGTGTTACATTAATAAGTAAAACAGTTATAATATGTAGTTAAAGTATATGTAACGGGTGAGTGTATACAGTCATATGAGTTATAGTTCATCATTGAGGAGCAGTTCCTTGAAAATAATCTACAAACTTTGAAGAATATGGAGACATGATTGTTTTTGGGTCTATTAATAAGCTTGGAGTATCTACGATCCACACACTGAATGCTCTAGGATCTAAGATTTCTTGGTAAAAGCAAACTAATTGGATAAAATTGAATTTTGGTTAATGTTTATAAAATTGATCCGATTATTTTAATAAATGTGTGTTTCACGCATACCATATAAATATGCATATTGACAAATATACAAAATCGTAGAGTAAAAACAATCTTACACAAATAATGGAATGTTAAGTACAATGCTTATCTTATGATCTCATTTTTTTGGTATTTGATTTTTTTGTGTGCAAACTTATATATTTAAAAGTCTATTTTCATATATATATATATATATATATATATATATATATATCAGTTATAATTATTTAGTATTGTTTACTATTGCAGTTCTTCTTTTCTTATCATTCAGAAAAGATACGCAGAAACTATCATAACAAAAGGTAATGCGTGGTATCAGTCAACAAGACAAATTACTTGTAATTATTTGGTTTTGCAGATTTAAGTAACTGTTAGCTCATCATGTAAAGATCATTACCCAATATAATTAACTAATTGATTAATCAGAAAAATCAACTTAAAAGCCTCATTTAGTTATGGTGAATCACAGGTGGTTGATGGCTTGGGGCGACAGTGTGTGGTGGCTTGATTATGGGCTGATTGGGTGGAGTTTTGTCTGAAGGTGGTGGTGGTTTGTGATTGGACCCACCACTGCATTTTGGTTTGCTCCAATCCCTCTTTTCTCTCAAAAATTTTTAATCAAAACAAGATAAAATTTTTCATTTCATTCTTACCATACACAATGAAAAATAGTTATTGCATGTTCTTGGAGCATCACATACGAAAATGGTCCTCAACCAAGCACATTTATGGTTCTGATATGAGAATGGTCCCTGAATAATGACATTCCTAACTGTTTATGCAGAAGTAACTTCCAACTGCCACAAAAATAAAAATCTCACTTGGCTATTTTCCCTACCTTGTCATAAGTACTTGTGAACATTACTTTAAACTATACAACTAGAGAAATTTAATGTATTTTTAATGTTCATTGAAATGTATTTAATTTTGCAGCCATTTCACTTCTCTGCACTTTACTCCAAATCATCATGTAATTAATATATTGCTTAGTCACTTCTCTGCACTATGATGGAATACCAGCAATATGATGAAGCCATAAATGATGAATCTCAAGTAGACATTATATGGAGCTTGAGTGCAAGTGCAGAAGGAAGTGAATTTTACCATGTGAAGATTCATTTATCAGATTTTAGATTTTTATGGTTAGTCATCTAATACAAGGACTGATTTGCACTCCTGAAGTCTAAGTTGTTCATATTCCTCACATTTTGGTGATGTATTTGCATTTTCTTATATTTAAGAATAACTGTCAAAATTCTTTCACAACAGATCATAGAAAATATGTTTTATTATAGGTTGGTCTATGCTTGAGAGAGTACATCTGTGCAACCTCAAAGAATGAGAATGAGGGTAAATTCATATTATTCTTCCGTGATTGATCGATATAATTACTTTGGTAGTACAAAATGTTTGTTATATGGAAAAATTATATGGGCTTGTATGAAATCTCATACTAAATAGACTAACCAAAAAGACTCATTTTAATTTAGGTCATAGTTTTTAAAATTTTACCGGGCCTTATTTGTAAGTTATTTGGACCTCCCCGTAACATGGACCCAATTTTACAGCCCTAACCTTCTCATAGCAGCCACCTTTATATTTGTTTTATTTTGTACACTCCCTCCCACTCCCACTCCCACCCCCACTTACTGCAACAACATTTGAGTGAACGTGGTCGCCGACAGAGTGGTCAAGGTGGTGGCGCAACCACGTAGAACCAGCGAGGTTCGGGTCCGAACCCGAATCTGCCGTTAGAAGCTGTCGTAGGAGAATCTGAATCTGCTATCTGCTCCAAACAAAACGTGACAGGGATCGTGCAATTGCAATGGAACTCTCTGAAGAATGGAAATCCTTCTTCCCAGTAGGTTCCTCCACCGTATCCCCTCTTCTCTCCAATTCCCCTTCTCTCCCTTTCGGTCCCCTTCTCTTCAACCCTAACCCTAATTCTCTATCCCTTCTCTTCTCTTCCCCCTCTATCTTACCCTCTCTTCATCTCCCTCCCCATCTCTTACCCTCCCGTTTCCTTCTCTCTTCCCACCCTCCTTCCATTCTCCCCTCCACCGCTTCCTCCGTCTCCTCCCTCTTCTCCTCCCCCCACCAAAATGACGCCGCTTCCCCCTTCCTCCGTAACCGCCTCCACCTCCTCACCTACCCCCACCGCCCTTATGCCCTCCTTTTCTTCCCCGCCGGCGCCAATGACCACAAGCTCGCATTTTTCACCCTCCGCTTCAAGGACTCGCGCTTCCACATTCACCTCGATACCAACCACGACGTTTTTTATGCCTCTACTGGCTCCGCACACCGTATCTTGAACATTTCTATTAACCCTATTGCTGATTTTGGTTACACTGTTAATGATGACGATGATGATGACCATTCTCGTGTTATTGGGTATTTGCTGGCTACTACTCTCTATTCCGTTCATTGGTTCGCTGTGAGGCACAATCAAATTTTGGATAGGCCTAGTGTGGTTTGTTTGGGTGGTAAGGTTTTTAAGACTTGCCCCGTGGTGCATGCTTGTTGGAGTCCTCATATATTGGAAGAGAGCGTGGTTTTGCTGGAGAGTGGCCAGTTGTTTTTGTTCGATTTGGATTGTTGTGGCTCCGGTGCTGGTTTCAAGGGGACCAGGTTGAGGGTGCCCTGGAATGATTCTGCAGAGAGTAAGGTGTGGCTGAGTTGTGAGTTTAGTTGGCACCCGAGGATTTTGGTTGTGGCGTGTTCGGATGCTGTTTTCTTGGTTGATTTGAGGCTGAAAGAGTGTAGTGTGAGTTGCCTGATGAAGATTGAGACGCTGCGAATGTATGCTCCGGATGAGAACGAGCGGTTTCTTGCGTTGTCAAGGGCTGGTCCGGACAACTTTTACTTTGCTGTGGCTTCTACTAGTGTTTTGCTTCTATGCGATGTGAGGAAGCCTTTGGTGCCGGTCTTGCAATGGGTGCATGGGATAGAAGGACCTACCTTCATGTCTGTATTAAGCTTGTCTAATTTGAGGTCCCACTCGAGGGATGATGCTTTTAAGTTGGCTACTGAATCTGGGTTTTGTATTTTATTGGGATCTATTTGGAGTTGTGAGTTCAATATCTTCTGGTATGGGTCTATATTACCATTTCGTAAAGGATCTGTTACTTCGAAGATTAACCCAGCCATCTGTGCTTGGGAACTTCCTTTTGAGATTAATTTGTCGGGTCACGATTGTCATTGTGGAAATTGTCTTTTAAGGAAAGAGTTCTTAAAGGATGCTCTTCCTGAGTGGATTGATTGGCAGCTAAAGAAAGAGATAGTTTTGGGATTTGGCATTTTAAGCAATAAACTTGCTGCATTACTGTGTGAGCCGGATGAAAATGGGGGTTTTACACTGATAAGGCTTACATCGTCGGGAAGGCTTGAATTGCAGAGATATCTTGCCTCTTGGTCTCAGGCCAGAAAAGGTTGCCATGATCAAGTATTGTGTTTGGATAGACACTTACTCTATCACATGAGTGATGAAAAATACAAATTTCCAAAAAATTATATATACTTAAAATTGGATTACCTTTATGCATATGCTAGTGGTAGACTTACTCAATTCCTGGTTAAAAAACTAGAAAAGAACTGTATGGATGCCCATGACAAGGAACCTTTTGGTGCAGAAGTGCATGAATTATTGTGTGAGAAATTAAATGCTTGTGGGTTTGGCCAATTACGATCGTCTGCTGCAGTTACTTCTGTTTTTAATGATGTCAAGCTACCAACAAGCTTACATGAGGTTGCTTTGAGAAGATTGTGGGCTGAGTTACCTATGGAACTGTTACAGTTGGCGTTTTTGAGTCATGCTGAATGCCATGAAGTTGTTGGAAACCTGGACCACAATAGGGTAGCATTGGAATTTTTAGCTGTTCCAGACCTTCCTCAATTGCCTCCATTCTTTTTAAGGAAATCATCACCCCACAGCAATGATGAAATTGTGGGTCCAGTTATTCCTTTTCCTGTTCTTCTTGTGCTTAATGAATTTCGCAATGGGTACTCCAATTTGGAAGGAGGTGAATTTTCAGTTGAAACAGAGCTTGGCCTCAAATACAAAGAAGTTATGCAGGTGGCTGGTGAGATCGCTGTCTCAGCTGATGGGCCTAAACGCCTTGATGATCATGCGGTCTCCCTTGCTGAGGATGGAGAGGAAACCTGGGTTGGTTCTTGGAAACCAAAGTCTTTCTTGTTATACCGTCCAGTTTCATTCAACTCGTGTACTGCAGACAATGTACAGGAAAAGTCTGTTTATAGTGATACAAATTATGATACATTCATTTCTCATGTCGCAGAGAAGAAGTCCACTGAGAAGATTGAATCTGTTGGCCAAGAGATATTTGATGATCTTTCCCCTGTTGAGTTGAGGTTTGATGCTCCTGTGAAGAAGCTCGAACCTCTAGGTTTAAAGGCTTACGATCTATTGAAGAGACAGATGTCTAAATGGCAACAAAATTTTGATTCATATAAGGATTTTTGTATTCAATCTGGATTTGAAAAAAAATAGTTAACAGGTGATCCCTCCTTTATTCATCCTCTTCCTCTTAAAACATAGATATGATAGAAGCAAATGGATCCCCTCCTCCTCCTATATGTTGTTCTTGGTTGATTCTTGGAGACAGATTTGATTGGTATAATTTTTTTTATAAACAATTGGCAAATAAAGTTGGTAGAATTGAAAAAGCTGCTCCTGGTAAAAGAGGCTCTTATCAATTTTAGGAGGAAGTAAGCAGCTGGAGGCTTATATCCATTGAATTCGTAAAAACTCTAATCGTACAGTCTAGCAATTATTTATTGCTCATAGAAGAATGATGTTCTATCCCAGCAACATCATACAGATTTTAATTGCTCTGTGTGTGAATCTGATATCTTTGTTAGAAATTGGAAATCACCCATATCTTCGATGTGAGGAGGTGTGTTATGTACAAAATATTGTCATTGGTGTGTTCAAGTATCTTCTGATACATAGGAGAGACACATGGGAAGACTTGCTTGTTTGTAGACCTAGTCAAGGGCAGCAACTTGATATGCTCCATGGTGGTTTTGATAAATTATTGAGTTGAAGTTTATCTGAGTTTGTTGAATGGCATCAAAATATTGAACAGATTCTCAATAATTTTATTGGAGCAGTGTGCTGGCATTATGTGGTGCTGTATATTGCAAGATTGGCAAAGTTCCGAGGAGTAAAAATCAAAGGCCTGGATTGTTGTCAAAAGAACGAAATGAAGAGGAAATTTCTTGAAGCTGGCAAATTGGATTTAGGACTCTGGGTGCAGGCAAATTAACGAAGATAAGCACTGGATTTAGTTTGTGGTGCAATGTCCACTGAGTTGAGAGCTGTTAGGCAAGATAAGTATCGATGGATTCTACATAGTGAGTGACAGCTTTCTCACTAAGTAAATCTTCTTTCACATAAGAATAAAAATGGCAGCTTTCTACATTTGAAGGTCTGTATTGAATGTGGAAAAAGCTTTAATGCTGAAAACTTAAAGTTGATATGATACAGAATATTTTTTATGAACAGTTTGAATTAGAGAAACTAGAGTTGTCGAGGAAAAATTGAAAATGGTCCTGATGCATCAGAGTCAAAACCTTATTTTCAACTTTCACTAATGGTGCAAAGCAGTATGGTTCTGATGGTGAGCTGTTTGTTGAACCTTTCTTTGATAAGTTGGATAACATCAAAGATGCTGTTTCTGATAAGAATGGGTGAATGCTGTTTCATGAGATTTTGAAGTGTCATTCCCAGCTTCATCCTTTTGCTGTCGAAATATTTAGTATGGATGGTGTAATGATTTCTTGGTTTTCCACAAAAAACAGAAAGAAGTTTACAAAAAAATTTGGTTGCTATAAATCCTACTCGGAATAGCATGTAAGAATTATCTCCTTGGCTTTAGTAATTATTTTGGTCCAGGATTTTTTTGTCACTTTTCTGTGTTTTCCATATTTTTAACATATCTAGTAGTTGCTAGTAGCATATCTTTTGATATTATTGCTAGGTTATGACCATGGCATCTATGCTGCATTATTGATCATAAGTTGTAGCACAAAAAACCAACGGACTTAAAATATGTGCCATCACTCTGGTGCTGGTCTTTTTAAGTTGTTCAATGTTGCACCACATATCTGAGCTTTGCTTTTATGTTTTCTAAATTTGGTTCTCGTACCACTTTTTTTGGCGTGTGGTGCATGCCTTCCCCCATTTCTTATGTTTTTTTAAATGTAGTGTGTCTGCTTTGTATCAGGTTGGATACAACTATGTCTGGATCATCAACACAAGAAGCAACAATGGTAGCCATCTTTCAAGATAATGGCAAAATCCTTTTCTGGAAGGTGTCATAATGGATAAATAAGCAATTTCCAGTGCTTTATATCCGAAAAACTAAAATATTACAAGGTAGTTTAGATGCTTCATTATTTATTTTAATAATTACATGATCTTTATTTTGTTATTTATAATATTTTTTGGACTTATTTGAAACTTATTTATTATGTATGCGAATAATAGTTGATCTTTCTTTTGTTATTGCATGATATGCTCAGGAACAAAATTTGAACTTGTGAATGAAGACCAGAGAGCAATGGCGATTTTAATTTATGTCATGTGTTTGAGTCTGATTGGAATGTATTATGGATAATGTGAATAGAAGATAACAATGTGATGAGCTCTATCTTGAAGAATGCATATCACAATTTCAACACTTTTCAATAAAGTTTAGTAGTAAACAACTTACTCAAGAGTGTTTAGATTTCATGCTAACTTTTTTTTCTTCTTATATCTCCATATCAGATTATATAATGAATTAGATAATAGACGTTATTTTAGATTGTGGAAGAGTGTTAAATAGTAGATAGAGTAGGAATTGTCGATAAGTTATTATTTATCAGGAATTATCTGATAGAGACTATATATTGACATTGTAAGCTTTAACAAAAATATCTGGGCATGACTAACACTTTTTCTTTTCTTACATGCTTTTATAAATCTAAAATGCCTCTATAATTCTAAAAGATTAATTTATATATATATATATATATTAAAAATTTTTCGGGTTGTTCAGTCCCTTTTACAATATAAATGTAATTCTTTCTTTTATTCTGATTTTTTTCAATCTTCATACAAACCTAATATTTTTTATTTTATTCCATTAGTGTTCACTTTTTTTTTGTCATGAATGAACGAAATTAGTGAAACTTTTCTTTATAAATATACTTAAATGTATAAATTCATCCACCTAATATTTTTTATTTTATTCCATCGGTGTTCACTTTTTATTTTCATGAATGAACGAAATTAGTGAAACTTTTCTTTATAAATGTATTTAAATGTATAAATTCATCTATTGGACAATCCTCATTTTTAAAATTTTGGACACGAGCATATATAATTAAACATGAGGAATTTTTTTTACATGAAAAAAATGAGGAATTTTGCATTTCACAGCACTACGTGGACAAAAACAAAATAAAGGTTATTTATTTATTTATCACTGTAAGTTAATGTTCCCAGTTCCGCGTCTCGCATGAGATCTTTGTTCCGGTGCAGCGCAGCGCAGCTTCACGCATGCACTGTCACCATGTCCACTTCAATACTCTCAGGTCTCAAACCCATTTCCGTCAACACCCTCAACCAAGGAACTCTCAAACCTGCTTTTGAATCCTTAACCCTCCTTTCCTCTCACCCATTCACGCTACCCTCGCGTCTCGAACACGCCCATTCTCTCCTTCTCGACCTCTGCGCCACTGAAAAAGCCCTCCGACAAGGCCAACAGTTGCATGCCCGTTTGATAAAATCTCAGATTTCGGTGTTTCTGGCCACCAAACTGGTTCACATGTACGGAAAGTGTGGCTCTTTGCCCGATGCACTCAAAGCGTTCGATGAAATGACTGAAAGAACTATCTTTACCTGGAATGCCATGATGGGTGCGTTTGTGTCAAGTGGTAAATACCTCGAAGCAATTGAATTGTATAGAGAGATGAGAGTCCTTGGAGTGGCGCTAGATGCTTGTACTTTTCCCTCTGTGCTTAAAGCGTGTGGTGCTCTTGGTGAAACCCGCTTGGGGGCTGAAATCCATGGTGTGGCTGTTAAGTGTGGATATAGTGAATTTGTGTTTGTGTGTAATGCGCTTATTAGTATGTATGCCAAGTGTGGTCATCTTGATGGGGCTAGGGTGCTGTTTGATGGGATTATGTTGGAGAAAGAGGACACTGTGTCTTGGAATTCCATTATTTCGGCACATGTGGCTGAAGGGAAGTGTTTGGAGGCATTGTCACTTTTTAGAAGAATGCAGGAGGTTGGCGTTGAGAGTAATACATATACTTTTGTTGCAGCTCTTCAAGGTTGTGAGGATCCCTCGTTTCTTAAACTGGGTATGGAGATTCATGGTGTCGTGTTGAAATCTAACCATTTTGTCGATGTCTATGTTGCCAATGCTTTGATTGCCATGTATGCAAAGTGTGGTCGAATGGAGGATGCTGTAAGAGTTTTTGAAAGTATGCTTGACAGGGATTATGTATCTTGGAATACATTGCTCTCCGGTTTGGTTCAAAATAAGCTCTATAGTGATGCTCTAAATTACTTCCGGGATATGCAGGGTTCTGGCCAAAAGGTTGATCAGGTGACAGTGTTAAACTTGATTGCGGCGACTGGCCAATTGGGAAATTTATTGAAAGGGAAGGAAGTTCATGCCTATGCAATAAGAAACGGAATAGATTCTAATATGCAGATTGGGAACACCTTGATAGATATGTATGCTAAATGCTGCTGTGTGAAATATATGGGTCATGCTTTTGAATGTATGCCTAAAAAGGACTTGATTTCTTGGACAACTATTATTGCTGGTTATGCACAGAATGAATGCCATCTGGAAGGAATGAACTTGTTCCGGATGGTTCAGGTGGACGGGATTTCTGTTGATTCCATGATGATTGGAAGCGTTTTGCGGGCTTGTAGCGAGTTGAAATCTAACAACTTCGTCAGAGAGATTCATGGTTATGTTTTGAAAAGAGGTTTAGCTGATATAATGCTACAAAATGCAATTGTCAATGTATACGGAGAGGTTGGGTACATAGATTATGCAAGACGTGTATTTGAATCAATTAAATCCAAAGATATTGTGTCTTGGACAAGTATGATTACCTGCTGTGTTCATAATGGACTTCCAGTTGAGGCTCTTGAACTTTTCTCTACTCTAAACCAATTTAATATTCAACCCGATTCTATAGCTCTCATGAGTGCACTCTCTGCCACTGCCAGTTTATCTTCATTGAAGAAAGGGAAGGAGATTCATGGGTTTCTGATTAGAAAAGGTTTCTTCTTGGAGGGACCAATTGCTAGCTCCCTAGTGGACACGTATGCTCGCTGTGGAAATGTGGAAAACTCAAGAAAGATATTGAATTCTGTAAAACAGAGAGATCTAATTTTATGGACTTCCATGATTAATGCAAACGGAATGCATGGATGTGGAAGTAAGGCCATTGCTTTATTCAAGAAAATGACTGATGAAAATGTTATTCCTGATCATATAACCTTTTTGGCTTTATTATACGCATGCAGCCATTCAGGGTTGATGGATGAAGGTAAAAGGATTTTCCATATAATGAAATATGAATATAAATTGGAACCCTGGCCAGAGCATTATGCCTGTATGGTTGATCTCCTAAGCCGTTCCAATTCCCTTGAAGAGGCTCATCATTTTGTGAGAAACATGCCTATCAAACCTACTTCTGAAGTCTGGTGTGCTCTTCTCAGCGCTTCCCGCATTCATTCTAATAAAGAATTGGGAGAGCTTGCAGCGAAGAAGCTCTTACAATCGGATACAGAGAATTCAGGAAAATATGTATTGATATCAAACAGCTTTGCAGCAGATGGAAGATGGAATGATGTTGAAGAAGTGAGGTTAAGAATGAAGGGAAATGGCAAGATGAAGAAACCAGGATGCAGTTGGATTGAAGTTGAGAATAAGATTCACACCTTCATGGCAAGGGACAAGTCTCATCCAAAGTCTGATGATATTTATCTAAAACTAGCTCAGTTTACAAAACTTCTAGAAAAAGAAGGCTATAGGGCTCAGACGAAGTTTGTATTGCACAATGTTAATGAAGATGAGAAAATACAGATGTTATATGGACATAGTGAAAGGTTGGCACTTGGTTATGGTCTGCTTGTTACCCCAAAGGGTACTTCTATTCGAATTACAAAGAACCTTCGAATTTGTGATGATTGTCATACATTTTTTATGATAGCATCAAAAGTCTCCCAACGAACCCTCATTGTCAGAGATGCCAATAGGTTCCATCATTTTGAAAGAGGACTTTGCTCATGTGGAGATTTCTGGTGAATACCTTGATAATGTGAAAACAGATTATCAAACTTTTCCTTCCTGTTGCTGATGGGGATTTCCTGAACCACATCACTTTCTGAACCAGAAATTTGTGGGTTTCCTTAAATCATTTGATTAACCCTTTACTTAATTGATATTGTTTGGAATGAAAATATATGAAAAATTAACAGAAAAATTTTAATGTGAAAATATCCCAATATAAAATAATTAAAAATGTATTAAGATCCAGTGTTTGAGACTACTAGTAGTGAAATGCATTAAAATTAATTAAGTGAATTAATAATTTAAATGAGTATATACACATGACTATGATCATATCTCAAAAATAACATTTCAATAAATTTTAATTTAATCATAAAATCATAAGTATTTATTTTATGAAATTGATATAAATATAGTAAGATTTCTGAATTTTAACTAGCAATAACAATTATGGATGGCTACTGTTATATGATTTAAATTTGAATTAAAATATATATTAACACTACCCTTTAGTTGAATTGGAATAAGTATTTTCTTTTTTAGTTTTGAATATTCAAATCATAAAAATTACACTTATCATAATTTTGTTAATAATTTTGTTAATTATGCACTAAAATATATATTAGTGCATGGATTTGAATAAGAATATATTCTTGTATTATTATTTTGAATCATAAAAATCAAACCTATTACAATTTTTTTAATTAGAATCATTAATTAATTTGATTAAAAACACATATATATATATATATTATTAATTTGAATCTTCAAATTATAAATACTTATGATTTTATGAATTAAAGAATAAAAAAATGTTTTAGAAAAAACAAATTATTTCTGTTTTATATAACATTTACCTAAGTCACAATGGTTTTTTTTGTGCAGAAGGAATGGATAGATTTAAGTAGAAAGTCTTCCAAAAAAATAATAGTGTTTTCAACATCTATTTTGACTATGTATGTATCTTTTTAAAAGAAATTGAGAAGAATTGGACTTGTAAAAAATTATTAATAATTTGTTTATTATAATAATAATAAATAATTAAAAATAATAAATAAAATTATTAATAATAATATTTATTATTATAATTATAAATAATAATTAAAAAATAATATAAAAAATAATAAATAAATCAATATTTAATAAAAAAATATTTCATTCTTTATTTTTTTTAATTTAATAACTTTATTTCTATTTTTGTTTTTCTGTTTTTACTTTTCAAATCCCCTGCCAATCCAAGCATAAGTTTCTTTTATAAAATATAATAAATAATAGATAGATAACTTGTAATAGATAATTGAAGACAGATTAATAAAAGAATTGAACCAATTAAAATTAATAGTTTATTTTTGTTTGATTTATAACTTATTCAAATTGGACCGTTCTTTTTCTTGGTCTTGTTCTTGGTCGAGCCGAACTTTACTTTACTGGGCCGGGAAAAAAGGGCGGGAAAAGTGTCAATCTTCTTCCGCTCCCAACCTTCTTCTACTCAAGCTAAATCACAGCTTTTCCCATACTCTCACAGCCTTTATTCAAACGTTGATGATGAGCGGGGATGGTCGGAGACGTGATCGGAGAGACACCAGAGCACCCAAGAAGCGGAAGCTGAACCGCAACCCCGAGGATGAGCTCGAAGCTAAATTAGGTTTCGATCTCTTCTCAGAGGGTGAAAAGCGACTCGGATGGTTACTCACTCTTGCATCGGTAAGCACATTATTATTGCAATTCGCCAGCATTGATTAAGTGTGAATTGAACTGTTATTTCATCTCAGTCGAGATTTTCCGTTCATATTTACAGTAACAGTCTCAACAAGTTGGTTTGCTGTAATATATCATTCTGTGTACTTATTTATGTTTTTGCATACTTTTGCAGTCATCTGTTGAGGATGAAAACAGTTACAAAGTGTACAGTTGTGTCGATCTTTACTTTGTTGCACAGGTATTGTTTAGTGTAAAGCTTGTTTTTATTACAAGTTCTTTTAGCTCCAAAGAGTGACATGGTTTAAGGAGTAGTTAACTGATTGGATCCTGCTTGCAGGATGGCTCTTCATTCAAGTCAAAATTCAGATTTCGGCCTTATTTCTATGTAGCGACAAAGGTAAGTGAGAATATTCATGTGTGTCATATGCCGGGGCATGACAGCATATTTGGGTCTAAGCGTGTTCATTGCCTTTGTGGATGTCTTCTGATTCAGTGTTCATTTTATTGTAACCATCATGATGATGAAGTTAATTATATAAATTTAATTTAATAGGATAAAATGGAGATGGATGTTGAAGCATATCTGAGAAGACGTTATGAAGGTCAGATTGCTGATATCGAAATTATAGAGAAAGAAGACCTGGATCTTGTAAGCAATTTATACATCTCTTATCTGCTTCACTTTATCTGATTCATGGCAAACAACTTTTAAAACACAACATTCAAAACCAGTAATCTTTTTAATTGGATTTTATATGGCAATTTCTTCCAGGGTTCTATAGAAAGTCAAGTGAGTTCGTCTTAATATAGTCTGCATTAGTTTCTAGCAATTGTTTGTGGATTTGATACTGTCTTTCTGAAAAATAAATCTGAGGTTGCCATATTTCTTTAAAGTTTTAATTTTACTTTGATTCAAATGGGATGTGCCTGCTTTCTTTCTACTTATAAATGGACTCTGATTTGCTTTGATGATTTTCGACAGAAAAACCATTTATCTGGGTTAAGAAAATCTTATTTAAAGCTTTCATTTGATACTGTGCAACAATTGATGGAAGTGAAGAAAGACCTGATGCCTTCTGTAGAAAGAAATAAGGCTAAGTCTGATACTGCAGAAGCTTTTGTATTCATGTCAACAGAAAGAAGGTGAATCAATTTTCTTACTTTTTTAGATCAACTTATCACATTCTCATATTACTTCCTTTATCAATGACATCTTTTTTCATCTCAGATAATTTTAGTTAAACTTCTTACCTGATCTTGTTGCTTAACAGAGAACATAAACCTCAGGATTTTCTAGATTGCTTGACTGATCTTCGTGAATATGATGTTCCTTATCATGTTCGCTTTGCCATTGACAACGGTACCTTTTGATATTTTTTATTTTGCTTTTAATATTTATTCTGTTATCCTATTTTCCAATTTTCTATTGCTATGCTGTTGTCTTTTTATCATGACACTTGCAATGACATATGACCTAGATATACGGTGTGGCCAGTGGTATGATGTTGGAGTGTCCAATAATGGGGTTACACTTGAGAAGAGGACAGATCTTTTGCAGCGTGCTGAAGTTCGTGTTTGTGCATTTGACATTGAGACTACAAAACTTCCATTAAAGTTTCCTGATGCTGACTATGATCTAGTTATGATGATATCATACATGGTAGATGGTCAAGGATATTTAATCATAAATAGAGAGGTAAGTGTCATAATAATGTTCGTGGAATGTGTCTTTTACCCTGACTCTGTTATTTATTCAAAGGAAATTACCAATCACATGTCATCAAAAGCCTCTTATCATTAGTATTCTCGTGATCAATTTTCTGATTTCTTTCTCTTTCTTTTGAAAAACATTTCATTTTATTTAGATTGTTTATTTGCAAGTGATTTTATAATTCGGAAACAACCCTTATTTTGTGTGAACACGAGTTTGATTGATTTGCATTGAAGTATTGAATATAATGTTGGGACTTGATTTTGAATTTTAAATATACAACTACAGATTTCAGAATCCTTTTCAATGCCAAATTGTGTAGAAAGTGGAATATAATAAATTATTTAACTCTTATACATTAAATGGGGTTGTTAACTTTAAATAATTGATTTGCTTTGTCTATAGTGTGTCGGGGATGATATAGAGGATATAGAGTACACTCCAAAACCAGAGTTTGAAGGGTTTTTTAAGGTGACAAATGTTCAAAATGAGGTAAGGGTACATGTGTATCCATAAGCAATGGGTATATTTTATATGTTATCTTATTTCCTTGTTGAAAATATGTTTCACTGTGTGTTTTTTATTATTATTATTAATGACAAATATAATTTGTTGGGATTTGTTTTTTCTTTCTTTTTCCAGATCGAGCTTCTTAGATTATGGTTTTCTCATATGCAAGAGGTGAAACCTGGTATCTACGTGACATATAATGGTGATTTTTTTGATTGGCCATTCCTGGAACGAAGGGCAACCCATCTTGGGTTCAAAATGAGTGATGTATGTTAACCTTTTGTTTTTGGCAATTGACTTATGTTAAATGGTAAACAAGTAAAATGTACTTGCTAGCATGTCTGCACAGTTATCCATTTCTTTATGTTGGATGTATATAATTTTATTATTAAAAACCTTATGAACTTGTAGAATGACAACTGTTCACAGTATTTGAACTTGAATTTGACCATGTTATATCAGAAAGAAGCTGTGGAGCTGTTTTTATAATTATTGTGAAGCTGTAGAGCTACTTAGTTTTTCCTTTAAAATTTATTGATTTGGTATTCGTTTTCCTTTTATTATCATCCTTGTTATTTAATCGTCCAGGAATTGGGGTTCAAATGCGATACAAATCAAGGCGAATGTCGTGCTAGATATGCTTGCCATTTGGATTGTTTTGCTTGGGTTAAACGTGATAGTTATCTCCCTCAGGGGAGCCAAGGCCTGAAGGTGCAAAGTTTGATCTTGGTTTCTCAGCTTTTGTATAATTATGAATGCTATTCTCTTCATTATGATTTTCTACCATGATATATATATATATATATATATATTTAATTCATTCAAAAGAAAAACAAAATTCTTCTATTTATATTCATGTGGACATGGGACTTGCTTTGCTTACCGTGCTCTAAGACATGGTAAAATAAGGATTTGTTCATTCCTACTGTTTCAAAGTCATTTTTTCAAGTTCATACATATAACGTTTTCTATATCAGTTTATTTATTTATTTGGTTGATCAATGAAATTCATAGTTTCGAACCTATGTATAGTAATTTGATAGATAAGTTTCGAACCATCCTTTTTTGGTTTTATAGAAAAGGAACAAAATTAATAGGTTGAATTTGAAAGTAAAGCAGACATCATAGTTTTGATATGGAATTAAGTTACCACCCCTGAAGTTTCAATTAAGGTACTCCCGAAGAGACTGCAACTGAGGAGGGCTAGGGTTGATTGCAATTAAGGTGGTTTTCCAACACTCCTCTCACTCTTAGGACTTCCAACTTAGAGTGTGACAAATGCAAGTAACCAGTCAGATTTCAACTTAAAACCAATTAATATTAAGCAAAGTGATCTAACATATGTATAAGCCGCACTCTAAGAATTGAGTAGGCTATGTAGAACTTCCTTAACACTCTTTCCACAGATGCCTATCAAACTAGGCGAACCTACTAGAATAGGTATGACTAAGATGAGATATAAGCTCTAATACTATGTAGAATTATAGGGATTGTGTATAATGAGCATACATACTTATTTTTTTATAATCATATGTGAAGGGAATAAAATCAAATAAAATCCCTACATATCTGTTAAATATATATTATTTCTTTATTTACAATGAATTTAATCAAATCATATTTTTAACTGTGAAAAAGTGTAGACAATAAACAATAATAATTATGGAATTACTTTTCTTGATCTGAAAAAGAAATAATACATGAGTATTTAAAGGGAAAACTTAAATCCTAATAAAAGGAAATAAATCTCCTGAAATAAAGACTCTAAATCAGGACAAAATCTTCTAAATAAACTCCTAATCAAAATCCCTTAATTTTAGGGATTTCTTACAAACAAATTTATTGTGCAATATTTACACCCATATTTCAACACTCCCTCTCAAGCTGAGGAATAAATATCTTCCATTCCCAGCTTGGTTATGAGATTATGAAAAACTGAAGTATTAAGTCCTTTTGTCAGCACATCAGCCACCTGTTGCTTGGATGGAATGTATGACATGCATACTAAACCTTTTTCTAATTTTTCCTTAATGAAATGTCTATCTATTTCAATATGTTTTGTCCTGTCATGCTGAATGGGATTATGTGCAATGTCTATTGCTGACTTGTTATCACAGTAGAATTTCATGGGTCCCTCCAAATTAATCTTCAAGTCATCTAAAATAATTTTGAGCCATAATAACTCACATAGTCCTTGTGCCATGGACCTGAATTCTGATTCAGCTGATGATCTTGCTACCACATTCTGTTTTTTGCTTCTCCATGTCACCAAGTTCCCACCTAGAAAAGTACAATATCCAGTTGTTGATCTTCTATCAACAAGAGAACCTGCAAAATCTGCATCAGTATAGGCTTCAAGAGTTAATCTTCCATCTCTTTTGAAGAGTATCCCCTTTCCAGGATTGCCCTTCAAGTAATGTAAAATTCTATAAGCTGCTTGAAGATGAGATTCCTTTGGTTCATGCATAAATTGACTGATGACACTCACTGAATAAGCAATGTCTGGTCATGTGTGAGCCAAATATATTAATTTTCCAGCCAATCTCTGTTACATCTTTTTGTCTACTGCTGGTTCCTCTTCAGCCTTACATAACTTATGATTAGGATCCATTGGAGTTGATACTGGTTTGCACTCAATTTTTCCAGTTTCTACCAACAAATCAGTTAATATCAGAGCCAGGTTAATATATTGAACCTTTGTTGGCAGGTTGTTGGGCCTAGATTGGGCTACCTGTTGAAAGATTATGATCCTCTTCTACATGGTTTGAGGAGCCTTGATGGTTAACAAAGTTGTTAACGGGCCACTGTGTAGAGCCTTGATTGTTGGCATGTTGTTGGACCTAGATTGGGTCACCTGTTAACAGGTCACGTTCAAGTTGAGAATGACTCCTCGACATGAGGGGAGGGTGTTGGGAAATCCCACATTGACTAAAAATGAGGCCGAACTATAGTATATAAGTGAGGTGTAAACCTCACATTCTGAACCGGTTTTGAGGGTGAGTTAGGCACTGATAATCACTTTCTACATCAACACAACCCAATAATCGGTTAAGATAAATTTTGATAACATCTAGACTTTGGGTTTTACTTTAGTCATATCTTTAGTCTGTGTAGGACTAAACCACCATCCTTGAAGTTGCAGTTAAGGCTATCCCAAAGAGGGTGCAACTAAGAGTAAGGTGACAATAATTAAGACAACTTTCCAACTCTTATAAGTGATGGAGTATTGAGCTGCATCGATAAAAATCATAAGATGTTTTAGAAGATTTTATTAGGTTCATTGTATTTGGTATATTAAATTCCTTTCCTCGAGCTATAGTAATCATGAACAATCTATTGGCATAGCTGTCTTCCTATAAGATCTTAATTCTTTAGCTAATATCCATTTCATACATCACCAAACAAAACTAACTGCACTACAGTCTGAGAATGGAATTTAATGCAACAAACAGGGAGTTCTGTCAACACTTAAAAGATGAGCTTCACGTGAAGAAGAGCATTTTTGCTCCTGCCAACAAAAAGCACATCCTAACTACTATTTGCCTTATATCTTTTTCTTTATGAACGAAAGAAGTCTTACCTAAGATAGGAACCTGCAATGCCTAATATTTTCTTGTGGAATTCAGAAATGTTAGCATTAAGGCTGTAGAATTATTTTACATGGAAACTAAACTAGCATATTTTATTTCCAGCCCTAGGCATCAGGTAAGTGCTATGGAAAACAACAATACAATAAAGAAAAAGGAAAATAAGCTACTGGTTCTAACTTCTCCTGTGAACCAGATAAACATATTTCCAAAATAATTTATTTTTGCCCATTCAGCCAGTTAAAAAAATTACAAAGTCAATTTGAATAACTTTAAAGGATTTGGCAATAGCACGGAATGAAAATCCTGATGGTGGTGCTATGTTTTTCACCTTTTGAAGCTCTGTAGACAATTTACTTAGAGCCTATGAAGCACTTATCGAGCCAAATGCTAGTATTGTAATAATTGTATAGAATGTGTTGCTGTTTCAGTGTCATGAGATAAAATAAATTTTATGGCTTCTCATTGGTCCACTGCTTATAACTTATTTAATAGAAACTTCATGCCAAATATTCCAAGGATTTAGCTTGTATATTCATTTCCTTTTTGCTTTATTTGGCTTTGCTATAGAGGGTCTATGTTCGAACTTCTGATTTGTACCCTGGATGTTCTGTCTCTAATTATATTCCTCTTCCTAAATAGAAGGGGCTCCACTATTAGCCAATGTATTTGTTCAGTCCTGTATCTAACAGTTCATCAACTCTAGATGCAATTTTCCACCAATAAAAAAATGTAGCCTAATGGCCAATATTTTCATGGACCCAGCTCACCCTTGGAACAAGTGATAAAGTGTCACAATTTTGCCAAGAAATTTTTCTCATGCTGATAGTCATTTGAGCTGTGACTAAGCTATCTCTCTAGTAATTTTCTTGGGCTTCTTTAGCTTCTTGCCTGTGAAAATATCGTTTGTGTTGGAGATCAATTTTATGTTTTATAATTATTTGTTGGAAAATGAATTATTTTCTATAGCTTAAGGGGGAGTATAAGAAATATGAGAAACTTCTGATGATATCATCTTAAGAATATTTTAGAGTGTCTAAGATTTTATGTCTAAGGGCTTTATTCTTCTTTTATATTTCCTGATTTGCTTCTTTTTTCAATTAGGACCTTTATAATTGTAGGGATATTTTCATAGAATCTGATTTAAAGGCATATCATATCATCTATAAAGGAATAAAATCTCCTATAACTATTGTAATCAACTTATATAAAATGGACTCTATTGTATAGTTAGTACACCCGGCTTCAGTCCAATGTCCCTGTTACAATATTAGAAATGTAAATAGTTTAGTCCTGCCATCTTGTAACTGCAGGAGGACGTGCTGTGTGCATGAAGACATAGAATAATATTTGCTCAACAAGTTATCCGCTTAACTATGTATAATTTATTTACTGTATTGTGAATCATTTTCAAAATTTTATATTTGTTAGTTTTGAAAAAGAACTTTATTTCTACATTAAATTGAACAGTTTCCTCGCATGTTATAATACGTAAAGTAGGAATAAGTTCTCAGCTCATAAATTTCTTATTAACCAAGTTTATCCTTTCTCCACATGACATTTCTTTATTTTTATTTAGGCTGTTACAAAAGCAAAGTTGGGTTATGATCCATTGGAGGTGAATCCTGAGGACATGGTTCGATTTGCAAAGGAAAAGCCCCAGGTATGAGTCATTTCAAGTCATGTCTGTATTTTTTATTAAATTGGTTTGATATGTTGTATTGGATATGTATCATTTTAAGTATGAAAAAGTGTAAGAATTTAGAAGTAAAATTATTTGAATGCCTTTCTTCTCTTGTTAGCTTAATTGTTATGATTGAGCACAAATTAAGTGTTAATTTGATTGCCACTGCTATTCCATACTCATTGCAAGGGAGGATGGTTAAATAGTGGTTATATTTGCCTAATAAAATGTGATCCAATTGTTGAGTGACATTGCTAGGTTAGATTGAAAGAGGGCTTTTTACTTGATTTTTATGTTTTGGGTAAGACAGATGTCTCCTAATTTGTAGGTGTTTTAGGTTATACTTCTAGCTAATGTAGAGCTTTTTAGGTTTTGGGTTTGGGCCTAAATCAATCCCAAAAGCTAGTTCATAGGATGAGGGTTTTCTCCCCAGTTATATACATTATCTTGGCACTATCTCTAGTCAATAACTTAATCTCACAAAATTGACTTGTGAGGTGAGGGTTGCCACCACATGTATATATTATTTTAGTCTTATCACCTATAGTAGTGAAATTTGGGTTTTTGGCCCAATACACTATTAGACTTGTTGCATGGATAATTTGGTAGGTGGCCTTTAATGGATTTAGGATCGAATCTAATACCATCTTAGATTTTGGGTTTAGGTTCAAGTCAACTCCAAAAGCTAATTCATAGGGTGAGGGTTGCCCTTCCCTTATATACATTACTTGGTACTAGCTCTAGTCAATGTGTGATTAGAATTTTTTCAATACATCTCGCAATCAGTACTATTAGGATGGGTGATCTAGACTCTGATTATATCTTATATTTTGGGTTTGAGCCTAACTTGACCCGAAAACTAGTTCATAGGGTGAGAAATGTGCCGTACTTATATACACCAATTTAGCCCTAACTCTAGTTAATGTACACTAATTTCTGTCAATAGAGCTCAACAGTGGGATTATACTGCATATTTTTTGTACACCAACTCACCAAGTTCATGAAAGTGGTGTAACTTAATGAGACGCATTTTAAGGCAAATATATTATGAAATTATGCCTTATGTTGGAAAGGAGCATTAATTTTATCCCTGGATTTTTTTTCTCAGGGTTAGGGCATATTCTATTTTGACATTGGAAAATCTGAAAAGTTATGCTTCCTGGTCAAGAGACATCTTAATCATTTTATTTTTTGTTTGACCTGTTATTGCAGATGATGGCCTCCTATTCTGTTTCTGATGCAGTGGCAACTTATTACTTATATACAACTTATGTTCATCCCTTTATTTTCTCTCTTGCTACCATTATACCTATGCCACCAGACGAGGTTTTGCGCAAAGGTAGTGGAACCCTCTGTGAAATGTTGCTTATGGTGCAGGTGCGCTCTGAGCATGTGTTCATTCATGTTGGAATTCTTTGCTTAAAATTTTTCATTTAACGGCCTCTAGTTTCCCTTTAATTGTTTTTGCATATTTTACAGGCATACAAGGCTAATGTTATATGCCCTAACAAGCACCAATCTGATCCAGAGAAGTTTTATAATAATCATCTTCTTGAGAGTGAGACGTATATTGGTGGTCATGTGGAATGTCTTGAAAGTGGTGTATTCAGATCTGATATTCCATCTAGTTTTGCTGTAGAGCCATCTGCCTATCAGGTTTGTTGTTTCTATCTTCTTAAATTACTTTACTGGGACTAGCTCTCCTTTTTATTATAAACATGCCACGCAATCTTTTTTAACAATGTTCATTTGTTTAGTTCTTATTTATTCCAATTCTAGTTACTTAGCAAAATAAGAAAATCTCGTGTGTATGTCCAAGGGGGTGGGCCACTGGAGCAGACATGAAACCAAAATTCTTCTAGTGTATATTTTATTAATTCCATTATGATATTATTTATCTTAAAATATGTTTGACTAACCTTGGAGTGGCATGGTTCCAGCAACTTATCGACAAACTTGATCGAGATCTACAGTATGCTATAACAGTGGAGGGTAAGATGGATTTGGAATCTGTTTCTAATTATGATGAAGTAAAGAATGCAATCATGGAAAAGGTACTGATTTTGATTTTTGTTTGGTCAAATCTTCATGTATTTACTTGCGTCTGATAATCATGTATAAATCTGTAATTTAGTTGTTTAGTTTTATGTCTTCAAGATCGTTATTTGCTATTCATATGTCATCAGTGAGTAAGATATGTACATTTGTTTATTGTGAAAATTACAATACGCTTGAATAAAACATGATTAATTCTCCTTATGCATGCAGCTTGTAAATTTAAGAGATGCGCCAACACGTGAAGAATGTCCCCTCATTTATCATTTGGATGTAGCTGCTATGTATCCAAACATAATTTTAACAAACCGACTTCAGGTATGATGAGATTTATAGATTATATTCCTGCTCTTTAGCAGGATATGCAGGTTGATAGAAATAGATGTATCCAACATAAGGGAGATTGTATTTTGATTAAATAATGACAGAAATCACTGAAATATAAGAGCAAATGCCCCAGCCAAGGAAAAAAATCCTTTGGCCCCAAGGTATGAGCTGAAATGAAAGAAAGATACACATGATCCCTACCGCATAAAGCTTTCTCCCATTTCTCAGATTCACATTCTCATACTGTAGCTTTTCCTTCTCATTTTACTCTCTTCCCACACCTATTTCACACCCCTTCTCCTAATTGTAATTAGACCTTCTATTTAGGCCTGTGAATACACTCGGTTGGCTGCTGGGTCAAACCCTGGTATAGGAGTTTTATTGATTGAAAATTAAGTCTTTAGCACTATAAATTGAAGAATTTAATTATCAAAACAGAAAACATATAGACTGTAATGATAAATGATAAAAAGGTATAGGCTGAATCCCTAATATGTATTGAGTACATAAAGTTATACCTATATAAATAGGGGAAAAATATAAAGAGATGAGCCTGCCTAAGACAGTTACATCTAACACTCTCCCTCAAGCTAGTGCATATAAATCATATGTTCCAAGCTTGTTATAAATATAAGCAATTCTAGGTCCTCGCAATGATTTAGTGAAAATATGTGCCAGTTGATCATTAGAGTTAACAAAAGCTTAGTCTTGATGCCTCCAGATACTATCTTTTCTCAGAAAGACTCAAAGAAAGAGACATTTGATGAAATGAAATAGTGGTGAAGAGATAGGGAGAAACACTCATACCTTTTTTTGGATCAAGTAAAGCCTAAAAAGATTCATTTATGAGATTGAGGGAACAATTTATCAAGACCAAGAAAGTGGCAATGGCGGGAAACAACTAGGAAAGTGGCACTCGTGAAGAGGGATGCCGAAAATCGGAATGAGACATGATTTTTGGAAAAAGTTTACACTGGTGAATAGTAGGTCCACCAAGAAGGCGAGGATTTGACCAAAGCTCTAGTGAGATTTGTTGGGCCTATTGTGTCACCAGTTATCAGGCCGTTGTCTGACCACCCTCAAATATCTAATCTCATGCTTGAGATGTCTATTTCTCAACATGAGGTGTGTTGGTTGGATTATACCTATAACTTCCATGCTCTCATGATATTATTCCTCGGCATGAGGGGGTGTGTTAGTGATCTCATGTTAACTAGAGATATGGCCAAATTATAATATATAAGTGAGGTGTAAACCTCATTTTATAAGCCAATTTATAAAATTGAATTAGACACCTTTTTCAAGTTCCAACATAGACAAAAAAAGATAATTTTTTCTGTTTGGTTTCTTCTATTCCTATGTTACACTGTGTTATATGACTAATTTGGATATGAACGTTTTAAAATATCACTAGATTCTGTTTTTCTTCTGATGGGTTTTCTAATAATGTGTATAAGACTAGTAAAAGATAAGGATGACTACAATATGCAGTTTGAGGCATGTTTAAGGTGAATATGGCATTTATGTAGTCTCTAGCATATATTAAAATACTCAGCTGGTGGCATGGAGTTTGTTGTGATCTTACACACTTGTGATTGTTCATAGAAGCAATGCATTTCACCACATTATTACAGCGATTGTTTAGCTTTTTATGGCTAACATTTAGTGTGGATAAGTGTTTGATGTAAAATGCTAGGAGTTATGTTAAAGATATTGTTGTTTTCTGCTTGATATGTCCACTAGGAGTTGTAATCCTGAATTTTGAAATTCTGATAAATGTGAACCTCCTATTCTTTTCCTTCCTAATTGCAGCCACCATCAATTGTTACGGATGAAATTTGTACTGCATGTGATTTTAATCGTCCTGGAAAGACTTGCCTTCGGAAGCTTGAGTGGGTTTGGCGTGGAGAAACATTCATGGCAAAGAAAAGGTGTAATTTTCTTTACTTAATGTTTCCTGTTCTGAGAATCTTTTGAGAACATTTTTGGAAAATTAATAAATGATTGATGATTGACTATATGTTTTATTTGAAATTCTTCAGTGACTACTATGCTTTAAAGGCACAGATTGAATCAGAGTTTGTTGATGATTCTGAGAACAACAAATCCTTATCCCACTATTCTGGGAAGAGGTCATCAAAATCTTTTCTTGACCTTCCCAAGTCAGAGCAACAATCAAGACTGAAAGATCGTTTGAAGAAATACTGCCAGAAGGTTATGGCTGTTTTATTGAACATGTTGGATTAAATAATGTATGTTTACTAAATCTTGATGGATTCCACAGGCATATAAACGGGTACTCAGCAAACCTGTTACTGAAGTACGTGAAGCAGGAATCTGCATGCGCGAAAATTCATTTTATGTTGACACTGTTCGCAGGTGAGTGAAGATCATTGAATATTAATTTTGAACAATAAAGTTAACTGTTGCATATCTCAATAGAAGCAGAGAGTAATTATTATCTCCTTACATGTTGATAATCTGTGGAAAATGTTGTGCAGCTCATAGATATAGCGTGTGTCAACCTTAGAGAATCTCTTTAAGTTCCTACTGCACATTTTTTTGTTTCTTGTGTTGTACTAAGCCCTTATTTTGTGCTATCTGATTCAAGTTTTCGGGATAGAAGATATGAATATAAAGGTCTCAATAAGGTTTGGAAGGGAAAACTGTCAGAGGCCAAGGCTAGTGGAAATTCTATGAAGATCCAAGAAGCACAGGTATGAAAGATATTTGTAACTTGTTGGTTCTTCAACAATTTATTCAGTTTACTATGAACAATACTTTATTATGACAGGATTTCATTTTAATTATTTCATTCATCAGGATATGGTTGTGCTTTATGATTCATTGCAACTTGCTCACAAGTGTATTCTTAATTCCTTTTATGGATATGTCATGCGCAAGTGAGTATATTGAGCTCCATATTTTCTTTAAGTTTCATCATTGGAGTTTGTTTAGTTACATTTGCTATTTTTTCTTCTGAATAATCCCTTTCATTGGTGATCTTGCAGGGGTGCTAGATGGTACTCCATGGAAATGGCTGGAGTAGTGACATATACTGGTGCAAAAATAATTCAGAAGGCCCGTTTGCTAGTAGAGAAAATAGGAAAACCACTTGAACTAGACACAGATGGTATTTGGTGTGCCTTACCGGGATCTTTTCCGGAAAATTTCACTTTTAAAACAAAGTATGCTCTATCCATATATATACACTACATGTCTTGAATTTTTCACTGATTGTTTTTCTTTTAGTGGCTGAACGCAGTCTATTGTAAGACGATAATTGTCTAATTTGTTAATATATTGAACAAATTTAGGAAATTGCTAACTTCCAATATTAAGGGACATTTATTTGGGTGCCTAATTGTTAATAAGGTTGTTGAATTTTCTTGTATCATTCCTCCTTCCTTTCAGTGTAGTTTGAGGTGTCATCTGTAGGCATCCTACGTTTTACACTGTTTTTCTTCCAAATTGTCATTTACTTTATCTAATTATCAATAATTTTGAATGCTGTTGATAGAAATCTAGTAATGATTATTATATTTAATGGATTTCAGAGACCCAAAGAAGAAGTTTACAATATCATACCCTTGTGTTATGCTTAATGTTGATGTGGCAATAAATAATACAAATGATCAATACCAGGTCAGCTTGTAGTTTTATTTTTAAACGATTTATTTAATTCACAATTTGGTGCAGATTCTTCTGCTTCAGTGTTTTGCAGTTATTGCAGTTGCTTTGCTGTTGCTTAATGTTAATTAATTTTTTTTCAATTTTCTGACAGACACTCACAGATCCAATCAGGAAAACTTATACAACTCATAGTGAATGCTCTATTGAATTTGAGGTGGATGGACCATACAAGGTAAAATGTAGCCATATTTTATGATTTACATGTTTCCCTGACTTTTACTATTGGGAAAAACTCAAGTCTCACATTGACTATTGATAAGGCTAAAATAGTGTATATAAACAAGGGACAATTCTCACTTCATGAGCAGCAGATTTTATAGGTTGGCTTAAGTTTAAAACCCAAAATCTAAGATATTATCAAAGTATATCCTAGATCTGTTATCGGGCCACCTATCATATCATTTGCGCACCAAATCTAATAGTGCTGGGTGTGAAGGTATTGGGAAAACCTCAAGTCTTGTATTGACTTGAGATAAATCTAAAATAGTGTATATAAGTGGGAGGCTTCTATTAGGCTTAAATTCAAATTCTAAGATTTACTATATGTAAATGACTTATACGGCTTTGCTTTGGTGTAGGCAATGATCCTTCCTGCTTCCAAGGAGGAAGGAATTTTAATTAAGAAACGATATGCTGTTTTTAATGATGATGGAACCCTTGCTGAGCTTAAAGGTTTTGAGATCAAGCGCAGAGGTGAACTGAAGCTAATCAAAGTTTTCCAGGTATATTGATAAAGAATTGTGATAATTATCTTCAAGTGCAATGCCATACAATATGCTCTGATAATAACAAGGATATATAATTTTACTTTCTCCCTGATGTCTCTGACGTGATAGAAAGATAAAGCTCTCAAATTTTAAAACAAGGCTGATAAGTAAGGATGTTAACATCTGTGGAACCAAAACTAATTAAAGTGGATGAATTTATATTTTTTAAGCGATGGCTGTTTTTTTGACAGAAATTGGTAACTAAATTATACTTTCTAATTTTGCAGAAATAGTAGCCCCAAACTTGGTGGGCGTCTAATTTCTGGATTGGCTCATGTAACATATTTGATGAAATTCTCTTTATATATTTTATATTTATACATTGTCATCTCATTTTAAAAAAAAAAAAACTTTGTTCAATGTTGAGGTTCTTTTTGTTATTCTGTTCTCAATTTTTTCTATTGTGAAACATTTTTCTTGTAACAGGCTGAACTTTTTGACAAGTTTCTCCATGGTTCAACATTAGAGGAATGCTATTCAGCTGTTGCTTCAGTGGCAAACCGCTGGCTTGATCTTCTTGATGTATGCTAGTTTAATTTCTAGTTCCTACCATAATTAAATGATTATTAGGAGCGTTCATTTATGGTTTGCTCAAATTAGTTATAAGATACTGATGGTCATGAGTAGATACAACTTTTTTTTTCCTTATTTTAACAATTTTTTTCTGTCATACAGAACCAGGGAAAGGATATCGCTGACAGTGAGTTGCTTGATTATATCTCAGAATCAAGTACCATGAGCAAATCTTTAGCTGATTATGGTGAGCAGAAGTCTTGTGCTGTTACCACTGCTAGACGTCTAGCTGACTTTCTTGGAGATACAATGGTCAAAGATAAAGGTCTTAGATGTCAGTACATAGTTGCAAGTGAACCAAAGGTGTGATCTATGTATAATATGGAAAATTCATGAATCACATATATATTTTCCTTTTCCATCTGCCAACAATAATCATAACTTCTTTATCTGCTAGTTACTTTTATTTTAAAAAGTCATTAATTTTCCAGGGGACACCAGTTAGCGAACGTGCTGTTCCTGTGGCAATATTTGAAACTGAGGCTGGTAAATTTTTTATTTTTGGGTTTCTTTAAGTCACAGATAATAACAATTTTATTCTTGTTCGCATTCTAAATTAGGTGTATGCTTAATGTTTGCAGAGGTAATGAAGTTCTATGTCCGAAAATGGTGCAAGGTCTCAGCGGATGTTGCCATTCGTTCTATAATTGATTGGTCCTATTACAAGCAGCGGCTTAGTTCTGCAATTCAAAAAATTGTCACTATTCCTGCTGCAATGCAAAAGGTTTATTGAATTTTTTTCTGTTTGGATTTGAAATAATCAATTCTTGATTGCTCTTTTTCTAAATGAGTTTAATGCTTGCAGGTTTCAAATCCTGTCCCTAGGGTGGTTCATCCTGATTGGTTGCATAAGAAGGTCCGTGAGAAGGAGGACAAGTTTCGGCAACGGAAATTAGTTGATGCCTTTAAATCAATGAGCAGGAACGAGCACTCAAAATATCATAATGACTCAAATGGTGTCCCTCTTGTTATGGATGATGAGATTGTTAATGAGTTAGAGGACTTTGGAAACAAGGGTAGGAGTTCTACATGCGGACCTAGACCAATTGTACGGCATTATGAAGCTAATAATGAACAACATTCAAGGAAGCTCAATGATCTACAAGATTTGGAGCATGAGCATAATAAAGATAATAGCAGCAAGGAACATCTAATTTCACCATTACAGCAAAATGAAATGTGTGAAAATGTTGACAAAAATGTAGATTATCAAGGATGGCTTCAAGTAAAGAAGCGAATGTGGAAAAATAGCCTGGAAAGGAGAAAGAAACGAAGGTAAAGTGTTCATTGCTGCCTAAATATTTAAGTTCATGCATTGATATTAGGAAGCTCTTTGAGGTGGTTCCCATTCTAAGAGCAAGTCCCAAAAGATAGTCTTGGGTTGTTTGAAAGAGCTAAAACAATGTATTAAACCTACATCTTCTACTGAAATTAATTTCTTTCTCCATTATGCCTTTTATTTTATTAGCAGACACCAATTAATATGATAACTAATAATGTCAGAACATACAAAAGCTCAAAGGGGGCATTTAACATTACTATATAAGTCCATGTTCTTGTACATTGGGCAATTATTTTGTTTCAGAATTTGTATGAAACAAGTATGAAGTGTAACATCTTGAAATTTTAGTACTTACTAAGCTAATCAAAACTTAAACGACAACACAAATCAATATAATCAAAACCTAGGAGAATTGAAATGTACAATATCATTGGTGTTGTTTTCCAATCAGAATTAAAGTTTTACCTCAATAATATAGGATTCCATTAAATATCATTGTGTATTACTGAGATGATACTCCAAATCTGATTGGAGAATAACACCTATGAAACTGTATCTAGTTTTGTCCAACTAGAATAGGAAAGCCACAAATATCTACAGTTTGCTTTGAAAGGGTCACCATAGCCTGTGGATGGGCCAATCCTGAATAATGTGTTAGGATCCAATTGCAATGTATGAGACTTGAGTCGTGGAGTTTATAGGGCCTTAGACTCTCACTACAATGGCTGGCTTTTATGATGTGGCAATTATTGTCAAAGCTTTCTACTGTGTCTTTCAGTTGCAACCCTGAGTTCCACATTGGAGATATGAGACTAGATGAAGGATAAAAATCTATTGTGAAGTTTATAATGTTAGCTTCTCATCATTGTGGGACTGACTTTACTAGGAACCAACGGACCATCCTTTAATCCTTATATTGAACATTGATTGCTAGACAAAAACCTGACTAACGAAGAGATTTTTGTTTCCCAGATTGGAGAATGCAAAGACATCTAATCGTGTAAATGGTGTTTTTGAACAACTGAATGGTAAGAGGAATCAAGGCAGAAGCCATGTTAGTTCATATCTTAAAAGGCTTGAGGTAGACTTAACGAAGCGTCACTGGCAGGTAATGTTAAATTTTTGCAAGTAGACAATTTTCAATATGACTGGTATGATTTTTTAAATTCCTTATTCTATTTTCGTGGTCCAGATAATACAACTAGTTCCCAGTTCACCGATAGGCCAATTTTTTGCTTGGGTTGTTGTTGATGGGAGTATGCATAAGATTCCTGTTTCTATTCCTAGAGTCTTTTACCTCAATTCAAGATCCTCAATTACTGAAGAATTTATGGGTAAACTAGTTAACAAGACTCTTCCGCATGGAAGGCATAGTTATAACTTGTACGAGGTACTGTGGTGTTATTGCTTCTATTTTTTTTATTTTTTTTTTTTTTACTTTTAATAGATTTTATTATAAATTTTTTCATTTAAATGTATTATATTACATTGAAATTTTTGCAGGTCTCAATTAATGAAATTCAATATGGGGAAGTAAGCAAAAAACTTGCAACCCTTCTAGCGGATCCTGATGTTGAGGTCAGCATACTTACTAATCATCTTATTTATGTGTGTATGTTGTATGTGGGCGAGGATGAAGCTAATCCGTTCAATAACATTCTTTGTATTTATTCAATTTTAAAAAGCCAATCTTTAAAAGATATTATTGCATAGATTAACTTAATTTTTATAAAATATCAAACATAAATTTTGAAAATAAAAGTAAACGTCAACTATAAGATTATTTAATTATAGATGCTCAATTTATCTAAAATTTGGTGCGCACAGTCGTTGAGATAATATCAAAATATTCAATGGTTAAATTATTGAAATTTAACATACACAAAAAGTTATTGAATGGGGTAACAATTTGTTGTTTCGCCTATATTTGGCTGTTAATTTTATGTACAGTAAATTCTTGAATTTGTACTAGTTGGTAGTTTGACTTCAACAAATAGGAAGTTGTCTTTATTTTTTACCCAGGGTTAAAGGTAGTTTTTTCTGTGTTGTACACGTGTATATGCCATCTATTTGTAAGAGTATGGTTGGCCTTATTTATTAAAATATAGTCCTACTAGATTGTTTTTCTTTGGAGCAAGGTAGTGAATATGCACTCTTAATTCTAAATTTTTGCCTGGCTTAGAGTGCCTTTCATTTTGATAATCAAATGACTAGATTCGTTCATGATAAAGCTGAACTTTTCAACATTGACTGATAAAAGTTGACATGAACTGGTATTTTTGATATAAACTTTTAGCATATATGACTGGCAATGTGCAAAAGGCCTACTTGTGTTTCAAATTGTTAGGATCTTCTATGTTGGATAAAATGGAGTTCTCTCAAATCTGAATCATTTCTTACAACCCATGTGCAATTCTTGGATTAATGTTATTAAGTTACAATCAAGAGATTAAATTATATTATAAATATTATGCTCGTACGGTAAAATTTATATGATCTGTGTAGTTAGTTACATGGAATTTAACGGATTCAATTTTTATGTCAGGGAATATATGAAACTAAGGTCCCTCTGGAGTTTAATGCAATACTCCAGCTTGGTTGCGTATGTAAAGTGGAGAAAACTGCTAAGAAACGTAATCTACAAGAACCATGGAATTTGAGTGAATTGCGCATGAAGACCACGACAGAATGTTCTTATCTCGAACAATCTATATCCTTCTTTTATTTGTACCACAGGTAAGTGGAGGCTCATTATCTACAGAAATTATTTTCTTCATTCATTTTTGAGTTAAAAACATGTAGCTCCAATTTTATATTTAATACGCTTTTATTAACTTCAGCATCTCTGAGGGACGGGCTATATATGTTGGATATTTTCCAGCATCAAAAGCAATAACTGTTGTGGTGGTTAATCCCTATCAAAACAAAGATTTGTCTCCGACTTTTCTTGAAAGACAATTTCATGATGCTTGCCAGGCTTTGTCTATCGAACCACCTCCGAGGAATGACTTCAATTTTAAGGTAAATCTACATTTTTCTGATTGTTTACTTGCAGTATATCTTAAAATCTAATCTGTAGATATCAGTTTAATTATCTATCTTTTAAAAGTTCTCTAAGTGTCATGAACTTATCTATTTTCATGTTTGATTATAATTATGTCCTATATACAGATGGACTATGTGTCACATGTCAAGGATGCTGAAACAGTGATGCAAAGAGCAATAAATGGTCACAGGTTATTTATTCTTAGTTTACTACAACACTCTTTGAACTTTCCAGAGCTACACTTATTTAAATCTCACTAATTCTTTTAATTTCTCTCTTCGCCTTAATTATCTTTCTGATGTCCCATAAATTTCAATACGCTATTATTAGAGACGTATAAATTTTTTAGGAACGTGTAGAGTAGAGGAATTAAACATGATGTAATTGGAGATGAAGAGTAGACTTGGAAAAAATATATAATGCTTCATAGATTTTATAAAGTGACTTTTATGTAAAGGAACAGCGGAAGTTTTTGAAATATTACCCCTACAAAAAAGAACAGAGGGAGTTTTCTCATACAGTATGGAAGTTCTTAAAATGTGACTAAAAGAACAGGGAAGTTTTCTCATACAATTTCTTTTAGGACAGGTTTGTTGCCTGTAGTGGCAATGTGATACAAGATTTTTTAATCTTGAGTAAAGTAGATAAGCTAGTAGCAATTGAGTTTATATATAATATATAAATAAGGTTTGTTCTGTCTGGACCTGGTTTTAACCAATAAATCCACATTTTGACTGATGTACGGGGAAGTTAATTTTGTGGATCTGTTGCGCAGTACATGTTACATTAATTAATGTTCAAAGGGAGATTACGAGTGAGAACAGCTTGAAATTTTGACCACGCTCAATCTTTATGGTCTTTAAAAGATTTTGAGGCTTTCCGAGTTATTTATTTTACGAAATTCTATAAACTCTGAAATTCTAAAATATCAAATGCATTATTCTATTAAGTTTTTGGATTGAATTATTTTTCTCTTCTCTCAATCTTAGTCATGGGAGAGAAAATCATGTGCCTATGATTGCTGTCATTGAATGTCCAAATATTCAATTAGTAAAATTGGGCATCCGAGCTCTGGATGATTTTCCATGCCTGAGTGTTCCTTATAATGCCCGCGATAGTCAGTACCAGGTAAAAATGTTTTGAAACAAGTAGTCCTTCTCAAGCATGTCAGTATTTAGATCTCTTTTTTCTTTCCTTTTTTAATATATTTAATTTTCGGATTGTTTAGATTCTTGGTTGGCAACAAACTGCTGCTAAAGTTGGAATGCAACGTTGTGCTGCATCAGTCCAGTGGTTAAACCAAAGAATTGCTCTCTCAAGATATGCCCATGTAAGTACTTCAATATTAGTAGCATATCTATGGGCAAATCATAAAAGAAATAGAGAAAAATATTTATTTGTAAAAGAAATTTAAAGTTTAGGAAAAGTTCAATTAACAAGTGGTTATTTAAGACAAGTAAGACTGTATCTAGCTCTCTTTAAACTACATTAATTGTGGTAGATTGTTCTTAGAGTGGAAATACTTTTAAGTTGAGAAGTTTTATTTTGTAATTTGTCCAACTTTTTGTTTTCTTATACATGTCTTTTGCAGGTACCACTGGGGAACTTTGAACTTGACTGGCTTATATTTATGGCAGATATCTTCTTTTCAAGAGCATTGCATGATAATCAACAGGTTCTGATTTTAATTTGATGAAGTTATGGAATGTTATTCTTAGAAAGTAGGTTTAGGCTCAATCCTATAAGACTGGCTAGCTTGTTGGATCTATCATGTCACTCTTGGATCACTTAGAAATAATATGAGTATATACATGGATGCAAACCTCACTCTATAAGATACTTTTGTAAGTTAGTTTTGTAGGGTTGAGTTAGGTATAAATCCAATCTAGTTATCAACAAAATGAAACTTAATTACTCTTTCTTTGTTTTTGATGTTTTACATCTTGAGTCCTCACTTGAACAAACTAATTTTATCTTTTATATGTTCAAATGTGGGTTTATGTTTTTTTAGAGGACAGTGCCAAACATTTTGTAATTCATTATATAGTTCCTAAAATATTAATTCATGGAGACTTTCATTTGTACAGGTTCTTTGGATATCTGATGATGGACTTCCAGATTTAGGTGGGCTTAATGACGAACAGAATTGTTTTATTGACGAGGTTTGCCATATAGTTATTTTGGTTCTTTATTAACCCAATTTTTTGCGGACCTTAATTTTCTCCTCTTATCAATTTTACAAAGCGTCAGTATGCTGGTTCAAAAGGTTTGTGAATAAATTCTATAGGTGCTAAAACTGTGCCATAATTGTCCCGGGGGAATAATTTTCCCTCATAATTAGTTATTATTTGATGATTTGAAATGCTCATATTTGATCCCTCAAATTGACTTCTGTGCTATTTGAAAATAGGTCCAACAGCCTGTTCTTACATATCCTGGAGCTTATAGAAACGTAACTGTGGAGTTAAAGGTTCAATGATCTAAAGTTACTTTCTTCATATTGAACAAGAATTTAAAAATTAATTGTGATTTTTATTGTTTATTAATTTATTTGCAGATACACCACCTGGCTGTAAATGCTCTACTCAAATATAGCCTAGTTAATGAAATGGAAGGAGGCACTGTATTAGGATTTGGTCATGAACATGATTCTGGAGCATTTTCCATGAATGATCAGAATGGTTTTGATGAATCTACCTCATGTGCACAAGCCTTTCGAGTCCTTAAGCAGTTGATCCAGCGGTGCCTAACAGATGCAGTGACATCAGGAAATGTTTACGCTGATTCAATCTTGCAGCATCTATATAGATGGCTTTGCAGGTTTTTACTATATTTGTTTGCCATTATTAAACCACTGCATAAATGGGCTTATAGGCCCACACTACCTGAGGTATGTTAACAGTCATCCTATTTTTTGTCTAATTAATTCCTGTACTGCTCTCCACATTGCAGTCCTAAATCAAAACTTCATGATCCAGCTCTACACCAGCTACTCCACAAGGTAAACAGTTTACATTAAAAGAAGCTATAAAGTGAGTGCAATTAAATTTGTTTATTATTTTTCCTTTTCCTATCATAATTTTTTGTTCATTATCTTTTGAAAATGTACTCTAATTTGATAAGACAAACAAAATTGTATTAGTGAATTAGATATTTCCTGAGATGGTATACTGCTTTCCTACCTTTAAATTGGGTTTTTTTTTATTCAGGCTTGTCTGCCCTGATCTCATGTCTTTTTTATTGCATTGATATTTGTAGGTCATGCAAAAGGTCTTCGCATTGTTGTTGGCAGAGTTCCGGAAGTTAGGTGCTACAATTGTATTTGCAAACTTCACGAAGATTATTATAGACACGGGGAAATATGATCTGTCTAGGGCCAAAGCTTACTGCGACAGTTTGTTAAGAACTATACAATCTAGGTCAGTATTGCAGAAGTCATAAAGTTAATTTTCTTTTATTATATAATTTTGTTTTGCTATCTTTGGGATAATTCAACTGAATTAGATAAAGTTGTGATGAAAGAATCACTCATGTGAGTGTTTTTCCTTTTTTGTTAAATTCAACTTAATTGACATTAAACTGAAGCTTCTTGTTTTATGTAACCCTGTATTGCTTATTTTGTAGAGATCTATTTGAATGGATTGAGCTTGAACCACTGCAGTTCTGGTGCTCGTTGCTATTCATGGATCAGGTATGATGATCATGATTTTCTGTTGTTCATTGTTTAGGCCTCACTGTTTTATTTACTGTTGATAGGTAATATCTAAATTTTTTCTTTAAATTATTTCCAAAGCAATTGTGAATGTAGTGGGGATTTTTTTTCACTAAGATAATAATTAATTAATACAGGTCCTGCCAGGCGCATTTGATATTTATAATTCTTAATGGTTGGTTAGAAAAATAAAAATGTAATTGAACTTTGGATGTTTACAAAAGGCATGGGAAATAAAAAAAAATCTTATAATTAGTGAGAAAGTTGTTAATATAATGTTGAGTTGTTGACTATATGTGATGTAAAGATAAATGATAAAGAGGTATAGGCTGAATCCCTAATGTGTATTGTGCATATAGGATTATATGTATCTTTATAAGAAAAAATAAGAAGAGATGGACTTAAGCCTATTACATCTAACACTTCCCCTCAAGCTAGTGCATATAAATTGGATGCATCAAACTTGTTACAAATATTATCAATTCTAGATCCCCGCAATGATCTAGTGAAAACATGTTAGTTGATCATTAGAGTTAACAAACTGAATCTTGATGTCTCCATATATAATCTTTTCTTGGATAAAATGATAATTAATCTCAATATGTTTAGTCCTTTCATGAAAGAAAGGGTTTGAGACAATACAAGGGGCAGTTTGATTGTCATATATAAGTGTCATTTGTGTGACCTCTCCAAATCTTAATGTTTTAAGCAATTGGGAACCCCAAAATTTGATCATAGACAAGCGAGTACTCATCGGAAGGCCCACATAAGGCCATCAACATGAAGAATGTTTGGCGTTGCTCTAGATCCTAAGAAAAAAATCGAAGCAGGAAACAATAATTCATTAAAGTCATGCAGAAGATCATGAACTTTTGCCCAAGTACTCAATATTGAACCATCAAGGCATCTAGGAGAAATAACAGTAAAGAGATTTTGACAAACACCATAAAGATGTTGAGTATCATTGGTGTATAACAATCTGACCTGTTCCCAAACTGTCGGACAAGTCTTATGAGGACGAAATATTTGTTTCAATAATAGATGAATTGTAGACTTGATTATACTACATATTTGAGCTTCAATTTTGGACCAACGTAAACGATCATTTTTATCAATGGTGGCCACCATCTAAGTAAGATGATCAACATAATTTTGACCCTTAAGTCAAAGCTTTAAGTCATGTCCAAGCATCGTAATTAGTTTCATCTAATTGTCAATGGATAGAGGCACATTGACAAGGATAGATAGATCAAACCTATTAACACTAGAAGAGGTCATGGATCTATATTATGGAAAGGTTTATATATGAAATAGCGCCTTTACAGGAAAGGTTTTAATTTTGATTCCAAAATGAGTAATGGAGAGTTTCTTCACTTATCCTTTTAATCAAGATAAAGGAAATATGCTAGGTGATGAAAGCTAGTATAAGATTTGGTAATGGTGTGATAGTAATTGTTATAAATATTATAAATCTCTACCAGTATTTGTTTCCAGTTGGGTTATCCTGTTTTGATATCAAATGCATAATGATGGTGGCCAAGTGATGAATGTTCTAATGACTAGTGAAGATCATTAGTTTTTACAGTACAACTATGAAAATTTAATGTATTTTTAATGTTTGTTAATGTGGATATAGTCCTTCCGTCTTGCAATCATTTCACTTGTCTGTTATTTATTCCAAAATCATGTAATCATATATTGCTGTCATTTTGATTTTCTGTGTAGTATAACTACGGAGGGATACCAGCAAAATCTGATGAAGCCATGAATGATAAATCTCAAGTAGACATTATATCCAGCTGGAATATTGCTGAATACTTACCAAAAAAAGTCCAAGTAAGTTGTCTATTAAAAATTTTAGCTTGGGTATGGATGTGCTGAAGGCTAGGAATCTTTACTTGTGAAGATAAATTTACTGTAATTGAAGTTAAATGTCCAGTCATAAACACAGAACTGTTCTGCTTTTTTCATGTCTAAGTTGTTCATATTATGCTATCTACAGGACCATTTTGTTTTCATCGTTTCTCAATTCATGTATATTCCCTGGAATTATGCACAAAACCAAGCACAAATCAGGGCCTCATTGCAGGATGGTGACTCCTGCACTCCATCAATAAACATTGGAGCTGCAGCGGCTTTTGAATCAGAAATAACAGAATATATCAAAGGACAGGTATAACAATGACAGCAGAAGTAATTGAAATTGCATGTTTTCTTCTTTTGAAGGATTTTTTTATTCTTATTTTGTTTTGCATATCTATCCCACAGATTAGCTCTTACTTCGCAGACAAACTGCTAGGAATTGTTCACGATATTGGTCTTCATATGAAGGGGATGAGCAGATCAGAAAACAACCAGAGTATATCATCAGGCCCTGATATACATAGAGGGGATGCTGCCTTGGAATTTATCAAGCATGTCTGTGCTGTCCTGGCCCTTGACCAAAGTGTGCAGCATGAAGTTCTGGTAATAATTGTTTGAGCAATTCTAGCAAAACTCTTTCAACACACCGTTATTCATATATATTTACCTCATAATAAAGGATGTCTTGAAGAGGGAGTTGTTATAATTTTTCTACTTGTTTTCTTTAAATGACTTAATATGCTAGAAAAACTCTTCCAACACACCCTTGACTTATTGCTGTGCAATATGATCTCACATATTACTTTTAATATATTTGAGAGACCATGAGATATTTCCTTGCCTGAGTAATTTAAGTTGAATGACTTCTTTCTTCATCTGGTGTTGATTTTCTTGTCTCCACACATCGGTGAGCAAAGCAATAGTTCTGATTGTTTCGTTCACTTGCAGGTCTTGAGAAAGAATTTGCTCAAATATGTTGATGTCAGAGAGTTTGCTCCAGAAGCTGAGTTTCATGATCCTTGTCATTCCTTCATCTTATCCAATGTCATATGCAGGTAAAAAAAAATGCTTTTGATTATCAATCAGTATTAGAAGTTAATAAGTTTTCATTAATGGAAAGCAAAAGATTTCCTGCTCGAGTTTGATTATCCCAACAATGTTAATCATGGCCCGAAAACTAAAAATAAAAGCGCTTTAATCCTGTATTCACATGTATTAATTTTCATTTTTGGGAACAGCTATTGTAATGACTGCAGAGACTTGGACTTGTGCCGGGATTCGGCTTTATTGACTGAGGAGTGGCGTTGTGCAGTGCCACAGTGTGGCCAGCCTTATGACCGTGAGGTGATGGAAAATGCTCTTCTTCAGACTGTAAGACAAAGAGAACGACTATACCACCTGCAAGATCTGGTGTGTATCAGGTGCCATCAGGTGAAAGCTGCACATTTGGCTGAGCAGTGTGCATGTGCAGGCTCGTTTAGGTGCAAAGAAGATGCAAATGAATTTCGTAGAAAGATGCAGGTTTTCTTGAACATAGCATCTCGTCAGAAGTTCCAGCTTCTCCAAGAATGTACCTCTTGGATTTTAGAACTTAGATAGTTTAAATTTAAGTGAATGCCTAGGATCAGGATAATAGTATCACTTCATACAGCGGGTCCCTGCAAGTTTACTTCGTATGAAGATAATCGTCCAAATCTGCTTCTGGCTAACAATTGAGATTATTCAACCTTCTGCAGTGTGTTTGTTTGACACTGAGTAATTCTTTTATTCTATTTATCACCCCCATGATGTAAATTACGTGTATATGAAATGTTTATCACGGTCAATGAAATATTTATCCTGTTGTCAAACAATGCAAGTTCCTAAAACCATAATACAGTGATCATCTCTCAAGCTTTCAAGAATGAATGATAACTGCTCAAAAAGAGATTCATGAAATTTGTTTTATTTTATTAAGTGTTTAGTAAAATTTACCAAAATGAATTTATGAGTGTTTCATTAAATACCTGATTAAGTTTGCTGATATGCATTCTAATTAGATAAAGCACCAGTGGTTAAGATTATACATAGTTTTTTTGTATTAAGTGGAGAATGTTATGTAAGGTGTAACGTAAACAATTAAGATAAAATTTCAAAGATACCTCACTTTATCTCAAGATCACTTAAAATCAGAAGGAAAATATAGCTCTGAATCACTTAACCAAAACTGGTTTTACAGTCGTTCAAAATCAAGTTTATAAATGCTTATCAACTTACAGCGACTCATTAAAAATCAAGTTTACCAAAACTTATCCTAATACACAATAAATATCACAACTCCAAAGAATAAAAACTCAAATATGATGATCTCTCGCCCTCTTGTTTTAGGAGAGCATCAACCTTTCATTACAACTTTTGTATACGCATTGTCTGTACTGTAGAAAAAAAATCACTTTTTTTAATCCCTTAGAAAACATAAAATTTAATTATTTTTCTAAAATATGATGAACCAAAAAAACTAAATTTTATATCATTTATTTGGAATTGAATCCTTTAAAATAAATCCTAATCATTGTTGAGAAAATCAATGATAAAATGTCTACATCAAATTAGATAATTCATAACTTAAATTAGTGACAATTTATTGAATTGGTAGAATAGAATGCTTTAAGTAAAAAGAAAAAAAAAATCTTCCATCTACTAGTACATGAGACTTCAAATAAAGTCAACTTTTCGTTTAAACCCAGGAGCCATGCTTAAGGTCTTCTTTTTAGGGATGACTTTAACTTGAAAACATAGAACATGAAAAGGATTTGATGAATTTGTCAATGAATTCACGACTTTTATTAAAAAAATTTATATTTCAAAATGAAATCTTTATTTAGTTATATCTATATTTAAATAAAATAGTTTTTTAATATATATATATATATATATATATATAAAGTACAATGATGATCAATTATCCATGGTAGCAAAATTTCAGGTTTGTTGCACTTATTGTGTGTTAGGATTAACATCAAGTACCCACGTTATGTCAACTTGACAAAAAGACGAAGGTAGGATGACTTACTTCACATTTATACTAAACTCAAACAGGTATTCAAACTTGCTGCTAAGATATGTGTGGATTCAAACTTTAGTCTAGAATAACTCAAACATAATTTTCACTGACCATAATAATATTTTGCAGAGTTAGAAAACATGGTTCAAAGTTTTACACTCAAGTCTCACAGTCACAGAAGCTAATAGAAGCAGTTTTTGTATCAATACTAACTAGGGTAATGTTAATTTCATATATATCTTTAGTCAATGTTTTATTCAAGTTGTTTTAGTTATTTGACATCCAAAACTAGTTGTGGTAGCAAATTTCCAAATATTAAGTGTCAAAATAAATTTTCTAATATTTATTATCTAAAAAGTATCATGTTACTATAAACTCATGTTTAATTGGAATCAGCTATTAAAAATCACATTAATTTAAAATCAATAGGCATATCCAAATTGCCTGCAACTTTGTTTGATGATGCTAGAAAAATATCTAGTTTGCCAAATGTAATCGACATCTGACAAGGGAAAACAAATAAGAGAAATTCTAATAGCACTTTTCAACACACTCTTAACATAGTCGTTATTATTGATTAAAAATTATTACGAATCACAGAATCACCAATAAAGATCATTAAATGAGAAATGGAACTTACAAAATTTTATGATTTTAATAAATCAGTCATTAAAGAGCTTGTTGCTAGGATTTATCGAGATTGAAGGATGGGAAATTAACCTAATCACCACCGATGTTGCAGCTCAGAAAAAAGAGCAGTGGCAAGCTTTTTGATATTCTTCATAGACAAGGAAAAATTGCTGTATATACACCAATGTTTAATGTTGCAGAAAACTATCAGAAAACAAGTGTGTCCTACTAGCTTAGCTCAACAAGTCTCATTTGTACAATACTATTGCAACATGAAATCTTTTGCATGCCAAAATGAATAGAGTTCAACATCAACTGGCTTCCAAATAGTTTATTACAGAATATCATTTCCCTAATAGGAATTTTTTAATAGAAAACTCTCTAAACTTTCTCTATGTTATTGTGGATTAGCTTTTCTTCTTCTCACAGTCTTCCGCGCACTTACAGTGACCTTGTTTTCACCTTCATTTTTCCGCACTTGCTCATTGCTAACAGCAACTTTTGAAGAATTGACTTTGTTTTCACCTTCATTTTTCTGCAGTTGCTCATTGCTAACAGCAACTTTCGAAGATTTGACCTTGTTTTCACCTCCATCTTTATTTACTTCCTCATTGTTAACAGCAACTTTAGAAGAATTGATTCGACTCTTTAAGCGCAATATCTCACCCTTGGCAGAAGCCAATTCCTCCTCCAATTTCTTCCCTTTTCTCTCGAAGTTCTCTCTTTCTTTGCCAAGTTTCATGATGAGGTTATGAGCATCTTCAATGTTGTCCTTGGCCTCTTTGCTTACATTTCTTTGGTCTGCTAGGGACTTAATAAGAACCTCTTTCTCATTTTCAAGGCTAGAAACAAGAGAGTTAGCTCTCTGTAGTTCACCAGAAAGGATCATTGCATTTCGGTTCAATTCATCAAGTGATTTGATAGCCTCCCCCAGGTCCGTCTGAAGAGACTTTCGGGATTCCTTGCCTTCTGAGACTTGCTTCTCTAAAGCTTGTATGTCTTTGTTCAAAGTAGCAACTAACTTTTTTTCTTCCTTCAAATCCTCTGTTGTGGTTTCAGCCTTTTTGTATATGTCAATTAATTCTTTTTGTAGGCTATCATGCTTTTCCAGAGCAACAGTCAATTCATGGGACTTACCTAGCAGCTCTGCTTCTGCTTTCTTCAATTGTTCCTTTGCAGTTGTAAGCTCACTCGCCAGCCTTTCTGCCTCATGTTTGGCATCATCAAGGCTTCTCTGGAGTGATACTCTAACTTCAGTGAGCTCAGATGAAAGCTTAGACACCTCAACCTCAAGCTCATTGCGCAGTTTGTTTGACTCGTTTAGAAGGTTTTCCAATTTGGCAGACTCATTTCTTGATTTTTCAAGATTCTCCTGGGAGACTTGAAGCTCATAATTCAAATTATTCACTTTCCCAGATTCAAGCAGAAGAGCCTCCTTCAAATAATCCCTTTCTTGGGATAATTCAGCATTGATGATCAGGTTTTTGCTTGATTCACGTAGGGCAAGTTCAAACTGACCCTTTAGCTCACAAAGCTCCTCCTCTTTTTCGCTTAAAACCTTAGAGTCCAAAGCAGCCTTCCTTTCTGTAGTGTGCTTTAGGTCATTGTATTCCTTCTCGATGACATCATATTTACTCCTAAAATCATCATTCTCAAGAGTTAAGGAACTGACTCTTGAATTTAGTTCTATCACCAAGGAATCTTTTGCTTCTAGTTCCTCTTGCCTTTTCAGTAGTTCATCTTTCAACCCTTTAATCTGCAATTGTACATTGGATAAGTCATCCTTGGTTTTCTCGTGGGTAGAATTCAAACTCTTCAATTCCAACTCCTTTTCTGCAAGGGATGAATTGAGATTCTTAACAACTTCTTCTTTGTCCTTGAGGTCCACACTGAGCTGATTGATTGTTTCCTGTAAAACTCCAATGTTATCTATCTTTTCTTTTAAATTGCTTTCAAGATCCTTCTTATTTGCATCAGTCTTTGAAAGCTCAGTCTCAAGTCTGTCAATTTGACGTTTCAGGTCCTCAATGATATTTCTCTCGACCTTAAGCTCCTGTCCCAAGCAGTTGATAGAGCTGTTCGCAGAATTTAGTTGTTCCATCAATGCTTGCTGCTCTTCCTTTGCCTTTTCAAGTAGCTTGGCTTGTTCCTCCTGCTTATTCAGTAACTTCAACTCAGAGTCCTTCTTTAAGGAAACAATCAGTTCTTCCTTTTCATTCAGTTTCCTGCTCATCTGTGCACATTGACCAGTAAAATATGCTGCTTAAATTTAAATGAACAAATAATCCAAAAATTATTTTTAGAAAAAAAAAACATTTAAATCAAATTAAATGGAAAGTAACCGGTCATTTTTGTTCTTAGTAGCAGAAGAGTATTCCCTCATTTCCCTTTTTCATTGTATGACTTTGTTTGGAAGGCCAACACACATCTTGCCAGTTTCGAAGAATCATAAGAGTGCAAATAAGCTTACTGTTTCTATTGTTGCATCAGCAGCGGACTTTTCTTTCTGAGCAAGTGCATAGAGAGCACCCAACAGACCGGAAGATATTACTCCAATTCCATTCAGGAGAGCCAGAAAGGATGCTTGTTTGTCCACTTCAGGTGCTGTCTGTCCATAGAAGCTACAAAGTTTAGATCACAATAAACATTCAACGTGAAAACACGCTAGGTAAGAATAAATTTACTATTCAACATTAGTAGTTAATCTTAACCACACACAAACCTCGGCTTCCAGGTTATCCTCTACTGTCTTCACCTCATTTTCTTCTGCTGCAAGAAGAATGAATAATTACGCAAGTTACTATAAAAAGAAAACTAAGGCTATCCACATGCCAAACTTAAGACAGGGACATGGAAAACAGCACCACACCTGAGGTTCTAAAATACAATTTCTCTGGAGGAGCAGAGGGCAGACCTCATGAGAAATCCATGAATAATGCAAATAAACAACTAATAAAGCAAGGATCAAGCAATGCATCCATATACATAAGGGGGTCCAAAAAAGCGGGGAAATGGAGACCTTTTTGACATATGTATGAAACTCAAATGGTATATTGTAATGGGTCTAATGTATTATAATCAACCATTCCTTTAAATTAACAAATCAGACTGATAATATAGAACATGTCACAAGCAAAAAGCAGCAAATCAGTAAGAACTTACTCAAGGAAGTTTCTAAGTATCCGTTTATTTTTCATCCTAGAGGAAAAGAATTGAAAATTTTAGATTTGAAAATATCCAAGAAACAAAAAAGAGAAACATACATATTCATAAGTTGAAACTTAAACTATTCTGTTGCACGGGTATGAAAACAAGTTCTAAATTTTTTTCTGAATATTAAGGGGCGAAAAAGGAGAGAACATCCACTAACATCCTTCTCATTTCTTTCTCTTCTATCAATCTTTTGACCAATTGTATCACTGTTCTATTAAACCCCGGGAGTTAAAAGAGGCTCACCAAAAACAAAGCGTGATTCAAACACTCAAAATCCATATCTCTTCAATTCCTAAAATACAGCATTGCATTGCCTTCAACCAAACAAGCATCCTATACTTGAATCTTGGCTCCTAATCTTGAATAGAAGTGAACTCTAAATAACTAATCCTCCTAAATAACTGTTACACTCGTTTGGCATTACGCTGTTTTAAATTCCCTACTAATCGGATACATTACAACTAAACCGATGTCAGAAAATATTCCGGTTATTCAATAAACCAATCCAAGAATTCATTTTTCGGGATACTAATTGCTAATTCAAAACTTACTTGGAGTTGAGGGTGGTGGTTCGAGAGCTGGTGCCTTCTTCAAACGGCGAAATGGAAAAAGGGCGATGCTCGTTAAAAGAATGGTTCTTTTGCTGCAGATTGGGTCTTGTTGGCCCAAGCACGAGGATGTGGGAGCTGGCAACTTGGTCTTCGTTCTGTACCCAGAGGAAGAAGATGAAAAAGATGAAGATGGGAATTTGCAGAGGGGTGAGTGGAGCAAGCAGAAGGAGGTACTCGGCATCTTCTTGGTGTGGAGAGTTACTTGTTCGGTTGCTTAGTGCTTACTCACTCAGAGTGCGCCACATAGAAAATGAGTAGAGTGCTGTGCTTAGCGGATTTTTGAACCAGTGAATATAATCTGATGGTGATGGCCAATCTGGTGGCACTTTTCTAGGATAATATATGGATGGGAAAGAATAACCATGGGAAATCAACACACCACAAAATACTTTATGTTGTTTTTCTTTTCCACTATTTTGATCCTGAAAATAAAAATCTTGAAGAATGAAAATTATTATTTAATAAGTTATAATATATTTATGTTAGATTTTATACACCATTATATCATTAAGTTATAATATTTAAGATCAATTTGATATAGAATTATATTTTTTAAAAACTAAATTATAAAAGTGATTGATTTATAAACTTTTATACATCTTAGGGTTAGATTAAATTTTTTGTTTCAAAAATTAAATTGTGACCGATTTTCATTTTAACATCAAAATGAACCTTTACTCTAAAATTGATTTTCTGTAAAAGTATTTAGTGTAATTGCATACCCATAATAAGTTTATTGTTTTCGTATTTTCATTTTCTGTCTACTTAAGGAGACGAGAGACATATTTTATATGATACATAAATTCTTGTTTTCTCTATCTTTTCGCCTCATCTAAAGTACGTATTTATGTGATTTGTTGGTTATATTTTTATCTAACAAATTTTATTTAGTTATGTAATTAGGTGGCTTCTTTGTTATCTTAGCCGGTATCACTTGATCTAACCACTTATCAATTAATAAAGTTGAGAGGAATTAATTAGTGAAGATAATATTCAATGTCACGACCAAGTATCTATTTGCATTTCACATGTTAATTTAAATCTAAGCCAATTATTCGAGTTTAATTAATTAGAGTATGTTTATATTATTTATGAAAAAATAATTATTTCAGCAGAATCAGTTATTATATAACTTTTATGTAGAATCAGTTTTGTATTTAAATATTTTGGTAAAAAAATAGTTTTAAGACAATCTATTTTATTTGCATTGTCTATTAGAATTAACAATTATAAATAATGAATAAATACTGCATTGTACATACATATAATAGAAAGCGAGAGGTAGAACACTAGGTTGCATCATTGTTTAAACGAGTTAAGTTTATAGATTTAGACACTCTACACACAAATTCACTTCACTACTAAAATTGTTAAAACGTATATTTCACCTGATTTTATAAGCCTTATCGTTAACTCTATTAATACTTGAACTCATTCTAAGTATAACTTTTTCTTAAACAATATTGTTTATTCAAACAACGGTCATATCATTTGCTACTATAATAAAATTTATGAAACAGCGTAACGTCGTTCATTTCTATAGTAAAATATGCTAATCAGCATTGTTTTGTAAATAATTCTATTGGAAATGAGATTTGAGAAATAGGATAATGGTTGATGCTGGTGGGTCCATCTAGATATCCTTAACTTAACATCTTATCCAGGTGGGGTTCAGAATCGTTGCCACTCCTGTGCTGGCTTTTAAATTCCGTACGAGTTTCTACTGTACATCTGGGATATATTTTTAGGTGATTCCTCAGAGGGCTTACCATGGTTATTTGATAGAAAGAATAATTTCACAATTTTATAGTATAGGCACAGTTTTCCCACTACATTTGAGTCAATAACTGGCAAATGGCACATAAAAAAAATAATTTGTTCAAGAAAACCAGCACAAAGTAACCGGAAGGAAGATGAAACAAGGTTAAGGCTAAAGATTATGTCTGGAAGGAGTGGTTTGGAGGCATTTGTGATCGAAGAGTAATTATAAATTTATATAATTATAAAACATTATATAAAAGTAATTAGAAATCTTATCTTTCGTTCCTCATTGCTAAAAAATAAATGAAAACAAACTCTTTCTTCAAAACATACTCCAAGGTTCAGGAATTGTGCCCCTCCAATAAGAATTCGAATAAAGTGCTTCAATGCATCCGTGCTTTATTATTAGAATTGGTGTTTCTTTTGGGTATATGGTGATATAAAAGGAAGGCTTACATTGTTGTCCAACCCATGTTAAATAGTTGAAATGATGTCGATGAGGATATTCAGAAAGGTAACAGCAATGGGCATTTCCCCCCCATATCAGCTTTCTCACATACGCTCAAAAACAATAATACATTTACCAACTCCTGTGCTTTCTTCTTACTCCTTTGTGTTTTTGAGGAAGTACATTGTTCTTCTAAAGAAAGGTGGTTTGTAACTGTGTGTGCATGCATATGTGTATGTATGGTTGTGTGCAAGAGAGACATGTCACATGGAAGGATATGAGTGATTCTTAGGTTAAGCTACCCTATAAAACAAACCCTTTTGATGATATTCATACTATATTTAATATAATAAATTCCATAGAAAAATATAGATAGTAATTAATGTAAAAAATTCTGACATTTAAAAGCCTGTGATTTCTAACAAAATAAATTCGTAAGTATCTAAAACACAATGCAAAATGAGAAATGCATGCAAGCCCATAATGGACTTTGTTTATGCAGATAAGTTTGTATAAATGTACTTGCACTCCCATTAGACTGAGAAATACAAATGTATGTAATAAAGTTCCAAACAAACGCGTTTTTTCGGTTTCAAAATTCCATGGTAGATGTCATCTCTAGAACAGAACATAACTAATTGTATATAAATAATAATCACTAATATAAACAATTAACATTTCTCATTAGTGTCCATGTCAATTAGCATAAAAGAGGTACCTCGTAGGATTTTAATATCAATTACTGTTAAGATTTACCATAAAAATTATATAACAAAATATTTTTAATTTGTTTTTCGTTTTAGTAAAATATGTATCATGTTTATATTATCTCCATGCTTATAAGAGCATGCAATGGTTCATCACATTCACATACTTAAAATGTACAGCGTAAAAGATATCTAGTTTGCCGGATGGTCTAAAGCATGAATAACAGAACTATAACTCACCCTTTGCTGCAAGCATAGATCTTTTAAGTTTTTAACATATTACACTAAGTAGTTATGCTTAAAATAAATGCTATAAATGTAAACAAAGAGAAAAGAGGTTAGAGGTGGCAAACAAAGTCAACCAATTCAGACAAAAAGGTGGAGGGAAGTATGGTGCTAGACAAAGAAAGAACACTAGCTAGCTATAAATACTATAAACAGTGTTCAATGTTTCAAACTTGGCCTTCTCATCTTTAACGGGTTATTTATGAAAACTATTAGAAATCATATTTCAGAAAAAAATTAAACAGCCATGAAGTGTTTTTAACTTCAAAATGTATGATGTACTAACGCACCCTGTAAGCAAGAGCCTTTTGAGTTTGAACTTTGAAGCAAAGAAAAAGCATTCATGTTCACTTTGCCTTACGCGGAAATTTGACTTATTTATTATGAAGAATGAGAAAAGTAAAAGATCAAAGTCCTATATTGGTTCTACATCTCTAACAAAAATAGGCCGAGAGTTACTTTGACAGAAATATTTCCATGCTTTAAAAGATTAAAAAGAAAGTTAAATAGAATAAAGACAGATGCACAGTGTATGAAGTAAAAAAATAAATATAGGCATTTTGTTTTCTTGTTATATCCCCCCGGGCCAGTTTCACTTCTTTCTGTCATTTAAAAAGCACCAGTTCTTGTTATAGACTAAATGACTATGACCAATTAAAGAAAGTGATAACAAAGCATACAGATATGTCCGGATTACTAGCTGGCATAAACCCAATAGGTGGGCAATGTAAGCTACCTTGCACTCTTTTTTTCCATTTCGCGAGCTAGAGAACCCGGCTTAAAGAAGTCAACTTTCAGAATGTCACTGTAGATATAGAAATAGAGTACAAGTCAGAAAAACAAAAATGATTATCAGCTTGATAATAGAAAACCATGAAATGAAAAATATCATTACACATGATGAGAAAACTCTGACAGGAGCATGTCGGCATCTGCAAAATGTGTTCAATCTGCTCCACAGAACAATCTGGTTTCCCGGTATTTTTCAGTGAGTATACCTGCCTAAGTTGATCATTCACTAACCCCTGCAAGTAAAGGCAAGAAAACTAAGCATGTGAACAGTTTTTTCATCATTGACTCATAAAGTTCATTAGGAAGTAAATTTCTGTATTAGACGTTGAAGCAAGTTCTCTAAATAAAGAAGGATAATGAGAAAATTCATTCCGTATAGAAAATGTATAACAAAAAAAATTCACTCCAAATAAAAAGAGTATACGGACATAATTTGAATTGTAAGATAATGAGGACAAGGTTGAGCCACTCCATATAGAAAGAGCTAGTAATCTCATCATCACCGTTAGAGATCCCATGAGACTAAATTATAATATATAAGTAAAACGCAAACCTTACCTTATAAGCTGGTTTTGTAGACTCATTCACTTTTAATAGAGTATCAAAACCTATCCTAACGAGATTTATTGGTTTTATTGTTCCACCCACTATCGAGTCACTATTAAACTACTCATAGACCCACTATTTCGAGAATATGAAAGAAGGAATAAAAGAGTGAGGGAATGGTGTGCTCTAGTTAAGTAGAGTGGCGCACCATGTGGGGAGTGAGTAGAGAGTATAATTTTGGAGTATTCAGCAGTTTGTTTTCAACAGAGTATGAAAGGAAGAAAGGAGAGTGAGGGAATGATGTGCTCTGGTCAAGGAGGGTGGTGCACCAATTAGTTGGATGGGTTTTCTATTATATTGGGGAGTGTGAGTAGAGAGGATAATTTTGGAGTATTCAGCAGTTGGTTACGGATGGAGAGCAATAGCTCTTTGTAGGAGCTTTGCTCTGCAGACAGGATTTCTTTTTCCCGTATTTTTCCTTCCGTTTTTGACCCAATAATAAAGTATTATCATATTTTCTGTGTTATTTGTTCCTCTTTGCAACTTTTGTTTTCAGTTCTCCAACAGAATACATGTATCCTTCCAGAAGAAGTCCCTTGAGAATTGTCATATTAATTTTCCCATGCATATTTAAATACCCCAAATCAGTAGAGACAAACAAATGTTGTCCTGTTGCAGAGCTTAATTAGTACCACAGACAGAAACTGTCAGATAATCATGTCTTTCAGCATTAATTCATATTAAAAAAAATGACTAGAAGTTAAAGTTTAACTTTCATGCCATTGTCAACGACAAATGGCAGCACAATTTCCTTTCCTCTTTCTTCTAACGTCATCTGTTGGAAAGTATGTAAAAACTGTCTAGATTCTTTGTATATAACCTAACCAAATAAGCATTTAATTCCGATGATTAGGATATCAGTGATTCCTGTAATTACTACATTGACTATATATGATGCAGCCTCCTCTATGTAATGCAAACACACTGATATCACCAAAATGCATTTTTCGATATTTCAATGTGATATTTAGAGCCTAAACGAGGGCGATCCTCGACTGTGTTCACCCAGCAAATCCGCTGCAGAGTGGTAAAGGAGTCTGTAATTATTAGACCTCATATTTTCCTTCATTGGAAAGTCTATGAAAATGACAAGGCCTATATAGCCCATCGAGGTCTGCTGCTTATTTGTAAGGGAGGTTTCTCTAGTACCCTTTCTTTTAGTGACAGTTCCATTATCCCTTAGCAATTACTTATCCATATTTAGCTACATGTCTCACTTATTTGAAATATTAAAACAGCAAATTATTTTTGCAATTATATTTTAAGTAAATGGGACATCTGACTAAATATTAGCCACTGAAAGTTACAAGTACCAGTACCTTCATTATATAAAGGGTGTGAAAGACTATTTGTAATTTATAATGTTTTGATTCATAATTAAAATATCCTAGCTCAGTACAGCTGTACTTTCATGGACATTACTGACACCATTTTAATGCCATTAAGTTTAAGACTTTGTGCTACTTATTTTAAGCCCATAAATTCTAACAATGATTCTACTTTAAAAAAAAGACACAAATTCTAACAATCAATCTACATGACAAGGTTTAACTCAATTGGAAGACAGTTTTACAGGTGTGGTGAAAAACAGTCATATATATGTATTTGTATGCTAAAAGATGGGTTTGGTCCACAAAAAAGAAGAAAAAGAAAAATATCATTAAAACTAACAATAGCAAGTAGTTTATAAAAACTCATAATCTCTTTTTGATATTACATTAAATTAAACAAAAAATCAGATTGACATGCATGCTAGTGTATGACCAAGAATACCATAAAAGTATACATTTGAGCTTTGGTTATGATTATTCACCATTCATGTGTGTACTGGTGAAAATAAATTGGTATTCAAGATCCTTTTCCTTAATAGAATATATTAAATTCAATACTTCTAGTGTCAAAATCATTTTCTACATTAACTTATATTTGAGACTTTCCTTTTCAAAATCATCTTCCTTATTAGCTTATGTAAAATTTAAGATTTTCCTTTACTAGAAATTTTTCATTTTTGAAAAAAGTTGACAACATGAATGTGTTTCTCAGTCTCGTTTGGATGAGTAATTTCGCATTTCCTTCTTTTCTTTTAAAAATGTCACTCAAGAAGGAAAAGCATAAATAGTTCCTGCCCCACCCCGCAAACACACAGTTAATAAAATAAAGTAACTTAGATGTGCGAGGTCAGCTTAAAATCAGAGGAACAGAATGACAGAAGTTGTTTGTGACAACTTAGCTAATAAACTGCTTTAATACAATACCATGTTAAGGAGCAGCCTCCTAGAAACCTAGAGTATTAAGTAAAAGCATGTAGATGATTCTATCTCTAGCAAACTTTATGAATTTCAAATAATTATTGAATAACTTCATTAAATACTATTGATGAAAACTCGAGCTTTAGGTTCTGAAGTTACTTGATTATTAGGTTACCTATTAGGAAAAAGTCGCTGTCCAAGAGAAGATCTATCCATTCTTTAGGAATTCCAAAATAAAATCCTGTAGTGTGGTAGCAAGTGCACATGTATTTCTCTCACCTCCTATCCCCAGCATAGTTTATCAAACAAAAATTACAATATGATCAAACTTGAAGCCTGTATCTTATAAGGCTTGTTGGTACGTGCCATGGAGATAAATTACTACTACTATAGCTTTGTCCCACCCTACCCCCACACACACTCCTACTGTTAAAGTACCATCCTAACTGAAGTATGGAAGTGTCTTCAGAATTACCACCTCCATTTTCCTAATTGCTCAAATCACTGCAAAGCAGCGGTAGAGCCAACTCCTTCAAAACACAGACACTCTAACATAATTACTATCTAAAATATAAGACACAGGGACTCCATACACACGTGTATATAGAGACAAACTATTGAAATAAATACGAGTAATATAACAATATCTAAATTGATAATCAAAATGTACATTTTTCAACTTCTTTTCTTACGATAATGAGTCAAAAGAATATTAAGAGACATTGTTCTACAACAAAAGAACTTAGCCATTTTACGAAAAAATAATCTTAAAATAAGAAATCAGCATATCTTATAAGAAAGATATATTCACCTTCTATAAGCCAGTTTTCTATGTTTTTTATGGCAACAAAACAAGTCTCGCAATGGTAAAACATATTGTTTTAACATTTTATATTATATTATGCTGATTTTCTAAAAACTAAAAATTGATTTTTTTGTTTGAACTGTATAGAGGTGATGCCTAAAGTAATTGGGCCAACATTTTATTTTTAATTAGACACTTAATTAGAAATGTCTGACATTTGACAGACAAGTGTTGCTGGACATTTATTCAACAACATTGCAACACTTCAAGTAGGATCCGTGTCCATGCTTCATAGGTCAACTTGGAGTGGAGATCCATTACTATCTTGGATCTTACCAAAATTACCCATTATAAAGCAACAATACCAGGTTATTCCTTCCAGTGCCAAAAAATATCAATATTATAAATAATGGTTTCTGAGATAATACAACAGAATCTTTCTGTCTAGCATCAACAAAAGGGAATGAAGAATAAGAAACAAAAAAAAAAAAAAAAGCAAAAAACTACTATGGAATTCCAATTGCCTCTGAATTAGGATATTTTCAACTAAAAGTAGTTTCAGAAAGCAACCAAGGAATTGGTATGCAATGCCAATAGTAACCTATAAGTAATTAAGAAAATTAAAGAGAAAAACTCTCAAAGGCCAAATATAATGTTCAAAAAAGAAAATTTGAAATCATTCATAAATTGTATTATCATTTGTAGGTCACTCTGATTTACCCCATAAATAACAAAACCACATAATATGAAGCTGAATTGTATGAACATAAACAAGTCCATAGCCACACTAAAAACTGAATATCACATTATCCTGAGCCTAAATCTGTGTCCAAGGCATATAAAATAGCAACTGAAATTACCAAGGCATGTCATCAGAAATTTCAACCAGATATGCTTCAGCTGTAGATATCAAGTGATCCATTCTTCTCACTGATTATTCTCAAGATCGATGATACACCTCTCCATCTGTGGCGTTTGAGAGTTGCAGAGAAAAAATAATAAGAACACTAGAAGATTTCATTTTCCTACTAGCATCCTGATATACATTGACTTGAAGGAACAAAACTCTGAGAAAATAGTACAGAAAAATACTAACAGAAGGATGGCTCTCCTATTAAAATTTGCACATATATTGCAAGAAACCATAGAAAGATAATAATATTAAATCATTAGAGTATTTTCTCAATCAATCTGTATTCTTCACTTCACATGGAAAATGCAAGGAATGTATTCATAGTAAGCAAAAAATCACACACAATAGATCTGAATTTTGTGCATATTCCCCTGGAAAGTTTATGATCTCACAAACTATAAGATTTGAATAGAATCACACAAAAATATCTTTATTTGTTTAGTACTTTATATCCTTTTCCCTTTTTTATTGAAGATAAGTTACTACAAACAGGCAATGATTAATAACGAGAATGAGATATATTCCCTGCATTTCTAGCTATGGAAAAATCACAATGAACGTTGTAAAAAAATATAGTAAAACAAAAGAGGTCTCAGTCCCACTGCATATACCAAAGAAAGGCTATGGAAAGAATTATGTCCCGGAGAAACCCAAAGGACAAAAATTTTCCCTTATCCAGTAATTTCATTCCAAACAAGAGAACAAAGAATAGCACACAGCCTCTCCCTGACCAAAAAGCTAAATTCTCTAAATTTAGTCAAAGGAAAATGCTCTAGCATACCAAAAAGTGATCAATATACCCCAACCATTTAAAGTGATTCCCAATTTGGTTCTTTCTTTAATCTTCTTAATTGAATCCTCGTATGTTTTAATATTCTTTTATTTGAACATAAATACTTTAAATTCAGTATTGTGGAAATTTAAGCAAATAAAAATATGAAGAATTAATTTAGAAAGTTAATAGTAAAGGCAGAAAATTGAAAAATATAATTTCTTTCCAAGTAAAGAACTTCTTTTTCCACAATTTGTAAGTTTAACCTTCCAGTTTTCCATGTAAAGACTTACTCTAGAATCACACATACACCACATATGAAACATTGCACCAACTCCAACTCACAAAACCCACCAGAAATTACAAGTTTATCACTGATTGTGTATGACCAAAATATGGAATCACTAACATATAGAGGAAGAGAATTAATAAACTGAAAACAGATAAAAATTCCTTTTGGGACCACTTTTTTGCAAATTTATTATGTAGAATTAACCATAACATAATTGAAGCACCACAAGCTTCGTTATGAAGCTGGTTTGCTAAAGCTTTATTGAAAATAATAATTAAAATTATTAACCAAAAAAACATCAAGCATTAGCACATTGACGATAATACAAAGAAGCAAATGCAATCTTAAGAGCTGTAACTGATGATTACCAACACTCTTTTCCCATCTTCCTCTCCAAGTGTCTAAATCAAGGTAGGTTGTTCAGTACATAAGTCTCCAGATACAATCATGTAGCATTTAACCAATAAAAGAAGGGAGACAAAGGAGAGTGTATGATAACTATCTGTAAGTGGCATATAAAATAATAGTTAAAATTCTTTGACATATTTTTATTTAATAAAGACCAAAAAAAATCACAATTGTCAACACCAAAATCGGAATGCCAAACGAGTTTAGTTCATCAATTGCCACTGATTATAATTTAACTACACATAAAAAAGCCAGATACAGCCACAGTTGCTGACAGAGGAAAAAGCAACTGTACTCAATCTATCTCTGAAGCCAAAGCTAAAGTGATATTGATGTACCTTCACAACGGTTTCAAATTTGCTCCTCAAAATACCAAATCTGTGCTTGGTCCAATATAAAGTCAGGGAGCAACTGAAACATCACAAGAAAGGGGTAAATCTTTACAATTAAAAAAGGTAGAATTGAACAAAATCTAAGGATGTCTAACAATAAGAGAAAAAAACAAAGTAACTGATGGCTATGAATATATGATACTTCAGTTATATATACACTAAATATTGTTCAATGATGCAATCTCCCACTTTGAGTGCCTGTGCGCAATAATTTGATATTCTGCTATCATAATTTTGATAGTGTTGCATCATGGGTTTAGTAAGATTATTAAGACTATATTTTCCCAACATATAATACAACAATTTAGCAGACTAAAAACCTTCATTGCATTCTAAAACTAGAATTTGCAGTTAATCAATCAACTGATGACTTCTCAACAACTTATTCATTTAATTAATGAGACAATCAGATCCATAAAGAATAAGCTTGATAAGATATGCTTAGGAAAATAATTCATAAGGTACTCTTTCTTTGGTAAAGCAAGATCCTGATACTTCCATTTACATTAATCCAATGACTTATTTCATCACAGGGCTGTTTTTAAGAGGTCCAACCAATATCTCAAAAAAAAGATATCCATGCTCACCTAATCAAGCCAAGATAATAAGTAACTATCCAAAATGAAATGAGATTTTGTAGGTACTGAAGAGACAAAGTACATAAAATGACAATGAATAAGATATGCACATAACTCATCGCTTGGAACATAGTTTGGTGGAAGTATAACATGCATCCAACAAAGGCAGACTGGTCGTCATTCATCTACTAGAACCTATAAGTTTGTCTAATGTCAATGTAAATATAAGCTACACATTCACAAAGCAGGAGTTTCCTTACTAATTCTTATCTTTCCTCTCAGATGCTTGAATAAGTTCAGCACATGCACGTTTTACACCCTCTGCACCAATACTGCAATGACAAGGGAAAACACAAATTTATTACTAATATGTAAAGTCTTAACAACAACAAGTCTTGTCCCACCAGATGAAATGAGTTACATGGATCACACAAAGCCATTGGACAACATTCAAAGTTAAAACTAAAAATAATTAAATGAGGCTCAGGTTTATACACTTAGCTAATTACCAATGATCTGACATAAAATGCACATCAACAATTAAATTTTGTAATTTTTTTTTTTTTAAATCCAGCAATCTCCAGAGATGATCAACAACAGGCATGAAATATACCATAGAAAACGGATTCCATACATTTGATTTGGCACTTAGGAAACACGTTAACTACATAATGGTACAAAAGGCACCCTGCGCTGGTACACTAAATGACACATTTAACATCGCTTGTGAGCTCTAGAACAGTGAATATCTAGTGGAGACAAGAAAGTTGAGCTCTGGAGATGTTAAACATCAAACGGAAATCAAACAACTAATCAGACATACATTATATGAGAAGGACAAGTTATACATGTATAGAAAGAAATTTTTATTTCCACTTTGTACAGTGAATGACCAAGACAAAATCCAAACAGCATCAACGAATTCTCAGCAAAACATTTGACAAGGATATTCAGTAAAAGAGAAATGCTAACAACACACTTTTTTGGCTTCACTCTTTCTTATTGGTTGAGATTTATTGGGGAGTACAAAATTGGTAAGTCCCACTAGCTACAACCAATAATAAAGAAATAAACCAACAATTTCGTTCTTAGAGTATTATTCTCTCTCCAAAATAGTTTTCAGAGTAAGAAAATTATATCAGTAGTCCCTTAATCCTCAAGTGGAAATCCTTCAAATAGTCCGAGTATCAGTAAAATATATCTATTTAAGGACTAAATTAATGGATATTCATACTTTAAGAACTACTTGTATAATTTATTTATTTTGAAGACTATTTAAGAAAGTAAGACTCAAGGAACCAAATTGATAGTTTACTAAATAACAAAGGATGTATTCAATAGAGTCTGTTAGCACTCCTCTTCAGTGAAATTATCGAAAACACACTCCAGCCCCAAATTCAGTAAATTCACTTATTCACAATCATTACTTGCATGTCCTGATATAGAAATCCCGAGCAAGATCACGAACTCTGTCAAAATCAACCAGCTGCTGGTCACTGCACACGAGGAAAACGAGTCACAGCTAGACTGAGGAACGAAACAAGGAATTATTAAAAAGCCTAAAAACATATAAAATTAGAAAGAAAAAAAAAAAAAAGTAAACAGAGAGTCACGCAGTTATAGTTACAGATCGGTAGTGATAGCAGAAAAGAGTTGTTTGGCATCGAGCGAGTAGGTGATGATCGCTCTGATGAGAGCTTCGCGGCGAAGAGGATATTGCGTCACATCTTGAAGGTTAAGGAATTGCTCGTTGACTAATCCCTGCGAGAATCGGAACAACAACACGCTATTAGTTATCGAAACGCTGAGTGAGTGATGAGAGAGAGAGAGAGTGGTTACCTCGTCGCACATGGAGCGGATGAAGTTGTGAAGTTGGAGTTTGAGAGCTTCTATGGACATGATTGAGAGTGGAGAGAAGAGTGAATGAAGAAATGAATGCGAGAGGGGTTTTGCTGAGTTGCATGCTGTTTGGTTTGGTTTGTTTTGTAGGGATTTCTTCTCTGGCTTCGGCGTTACGCCATATCTGCCGTTTCGAGATTGCATGCAACATTTCTTGCTCAGCTTCACTCTTTAACTCCCGCGTTTGTTTTTCTTGTAATGATTTCTTTAACGCCATTTTGTTACAGGATAAACAGGAAGAGCATGAGAGAAGAAGGAAAAGGTGGGAGTTACTGAAATGGGAGCGTGAAAACGTGTGAAGGTATTCGATTTTCAAAATGGTGGGGTCTACATTCATTTTTTTTCTCTAAAAATATAATCGTTATATTGCTTCCAATATAAAGTATTTTATTTATTTAATATTTATCAAGAGAATCTAATTAAAAAAAATATTTAGTATTTTATATGAAATTATTTAACTGTAAAAATAGAATTAGATAATAATTGTTTCATTAGTGCTTATATAGATTTAGAGGTCATGATATTGGATAAGAAAACCAAAATTTTCCATTTTTAAACGTTATGAACAAAAATCAAGTAATTAAAAATAGAAAAGAAAATAAATTCAAATTCAAATAAATAAAACTAAACAGATAAAAAAATATTATCACCCTTAAACTTTAACGGAAAGAATAATTAAACTTTATAGTTTTGTAATTGTTAAATTTAAAATAATATATATCAAGAAAAAGAGAAAAAAACCATTTCTTTAACTGTTTTTAATTTTAATAACTGTTTAAATTTATTATTATTTAAAAAATGACACAGTTTCTTCTCGTGTTACAAATTTCAGGATTAAAAAAATGAAAAGAAAGAAGTTCCCACAAGTGAATGTTTGAAAGAGAAGTTTTCAAGGTTTTTCAAATCAGGTGGTGTATTTCGTAAAATTGGGTGAGCATTTAACATTCCCTCTTTTCGTTAGTTTTGGATGTGAGATTGGACTCCCTGCATTTCTTCTTCTTCAGTTTTCAGTCTAGTCCAGCCTGTTTATTACATTTGGGCTAAGCCCAAATTTATTTAATGTTATTCTCATTGAGAAAAAAAAATTAACAAAATTACAGAAAAAATAAAATTATATATCACAAACATAAAATTGAATTAAAAATAATTTTTTTATTTAATTAAAAATATGAATTTAATATTCTCAATGGAATACGAATTAAATAAATAAATGCAGCATCTTCTTTTCTTTAGAATTTTTAGTTTATACATTGAAACAATCCAACAAAGATATGTTTTAATTTCTTTTCATCATTGACAATTAAGATAAAAAATTATATTTTTATTCTATTTATTTCTGATTTAATATTATTCTATTTTTGTTAATGTTGTGAATTTTGTTATTCATTCAATTTTAAAAAATATAGAAATTAATTTAAGGTTAGAAATAATAATTGAACAAGTTGAAGTTAAGTACATCAAAAATAATTTATTACATATAAAATTTAGTGCTTTTTATTTAAAAAATAAATAAAGCATTCAAGTAAAAGGACTTATAAAAGAAGAGTGTCCAACTTAAGATCATCATCATTCATATTTTTATTTTTTTATTATAAAATATATATTGATAAAAAATTGTCAAATATTAAAATGAAGTAACCAGTAAGATTTCATCCAACTATTTCTTAATTGGTGAGTATTTTTTTCTTTTTCATTCAAGTGATATAGAACTTCAAAAAGAATGAGTAAAGCATGCATTGTGAGTATTAGTTTATCATCATACACCTAACTCCCCAATGTTTGATTCCTTCATCAATAAATTAAAATAAATAAACTTTGACTATACATGGGAATCTGAACTCCAAGTTGGTGCTCCATCAAACTTGAAAGCAACATTTGTGTGCAGTCTCACGCTTAATACCAAACAAAACTCCTATTTATGAGAGTTTTCACATTTTTTCACTTCTATTTTCACTTATTTTTTTGTTAATCTATGACAGATAGTTTGAGTACTTTAATTCACTGATTAACTTTATATAATTCATTCGGAAGAGAGAAGAACTATATCCAATAAAACCAAATTATTAGGATGTTTTTCTCACTTACGTATTATCCAATCTTTTATTTTTATTCAATGTAAAATTTCAACTCATTTTGAACTCCTAATAATCTCTCCCAAAAAATAAGTTCCTTCCACATAGGTACATACTTCCCCTCTAACAAAAACATCACATCTTTAAAGGACACGTTTACCTGAAATTCATATCATTAATTTAGGATTCCTTACTTACTTCTTCGTGGATCGGACAAACTAACTCTAATATGAGTGTTACGAGTATTCAAAGAGGGTAAACCACGAGGATTCATAGTTTACATACTATATACATAATGCAACACTCCACTTTTTGCAACCAAATGCCAAAGAGATCAAACCAGATTTTTCACATAAACACTCGTTTTTACTTAGTCTTCAACATATTTTCACATGATCTCAAAGTCATATCTCATTAGTATTTTAATTATTAATGTCAATTCGATATGATCTGTTAGACCATAGTATCACAAGAATCACTGTTGCAATAGCTGACACTTTATAAAAACGTGTTTTTCATTTTCTATTTTATTCACTTTTTTTACTGCAGACCCAATAGTAACTAGATTAAAGTATATTTGTCTCATTAGTCCATTAATCTGGCCTAAACTGGTTGAAGTTAATTCAAACACTAAAAAATACATCCTTAATAGTGTTTTTGCTTTATTTTTTCTTACATCAATTGTCAAAGAATCATGATGTAGTTGAAAACAGGTTCAAAAGCAAAAACAATTCAATTGCTTCTGTGTTTCATTGACATTTTACATGAACACTGTCAAAGACTAACGGTGCAAAACAAAACAGGTTAAAAAGCAAAGAATCATGTTTAAAAGATAAAAATGATGACTACGAACTTGTTATATTTAAAACATAAAAAAACATAAACTTATAAACGTGTGATTAAATATTGTTTTTGGATCTTGTTTAGAGGAATCCATTATCCATATGATCCATTCATAGGATAAGATATATATCTTTTTGCAGCAGTGATTATCAATATCTATCTACAGCTATCACGTTTGACATGATGGACGCATTAACCTTGTATATTCGACATTATACCAAGAAACATGTTGAAAATCAAGCATGGCATACAAGTATCGAGAAAGTTGACGAAAGGGTTGGCGTTGAAGAAAGAAAGCATGAAATAAAAATAGTGCAGACATTGGAAGCACGAAATGGCACGCAGCATTTAGTTTTATTAATTTCTCTGCTGACATTAATAAAAGGTGATGCTTTCGGCATGGCTTGCTTTAGTTTAGTGTAGTTATGTTTATCTTTTGATCAAAAGCTAGGACTTGGTAGGTTTTTTATGCATAAATATAGAGCAGAAGAGAAAAACAAAAGCAACAGAAGAACCTGCATAAGAACAAAAGTACCAAAGCCAGGAACATGCTGACACGTACACATGTTTCTTTGATTGAGAAAAAACAAGAACACATGATATAGTGCAGAGTTTGTGTTGGATTTGGGTTATTCTACAACAAAGTTAGGCATTTCTTCAATAGATTGTGTAGGAAAGTGAAATGATGACAGTGGAATAATTAGTAAATAGAAACTGGTAGAGAGTGCCATGATCAGTGCAACCTAATATGTTATTCTTTTGCCCAACACCATTTCAACTTATATAGTTTTAAATTAGAGAACCAAACCCCAATGTACCAGATATTAGTAAAGTGTTTAATAGTTAAATTCATCAATAATAAAATCAAATTAATTATTTAAGTGGGAAATTTTTATTATTTTATTTCTTGTTTGGGTTGGAGAGATAATTTGAGAAATAAAAAATAAAATTATTTAAATTAAAAAATATACATATAAAGTCTAATAATACACATTTAAATTGTTTGGGTTGCAGCTTTCATTACAGACACAGTAGAATTAACTTTGAGGGCTAATAATTAATGCATGACTAGGTCGGCTTTTAATTAATGCATCATAAAATACAAAACTATGTTACCAATATATCTCTCCAAATAAAGAACAAGATTCCTTTACTATGACTTTCATGCATGAGAGTGTACTATTTATTTATGCATGTCAGAAGTTTTTTTATCTAGACACAATATTCCTTATAAATGTCATACATTTATAGTATCTTAATTACTATCAAACAAAAATGAAGTAATTATAGTGGTTGAATAGTTAATGTATTAATTCAAATAAAAGTAAAAAAAAAAAAAGGGTACATTATTACATATTTCTTTAATCCATGTAAAAAAGAGTTTTTAAATTTCATATGTAAATCTTTTTTAATTTTTTGAATATATTTTTTAGATGGTATGATTTAATTTTAACTTTGATTTTTAAATAAAATTGAATCAAATTATTTATTATATTTAAATAAAAAGTTATATGTTTAAAATTAAATAATAAATAGTAAATATGTATATTTGTTAAAAATTATTTTACAATTAATATGTTTATACTTTTGATAATAATTTTGTATGATAATTTTGAAATATAAAAGTAATTAAAATTATAATAAAATAATATTCATAACAAAATCATATTTTTATATTTAATAACTTTTTTCATATTAAAATTTTTTTTTAATTATTTTATAGTTTTTTTAAAATATTTAAAAACTTTATAATAATACAAATTATAAATTTTATTTAAATTAAATAGTAAAATATTAATTTTATTTTGTTTGAATTTTACATTAAATTAAAATCAAAACTGAATAATATTTTATTTTTATATTTAATTTAAATAAATATATAATTAAAATAATAACATTTTATTTTTTATTTTGTATTCAAATTCTTAAAATATAATAATATGTTAATAATACTATATTTAATTTATTTTAATCTAAATATGTTAAAATATTCTAAATTAATTATCTCTTCTAATGGTATAAACATCTATACATAAATTTTCTAAGTACATAATTTTATTTATTTTATAAGTTTCAATTCTGTCATGCAAGATAGTAAAGTCATTATCTTATTAAAATTTGCAATTTCAAAATTTATACAACATTTTTTAAATTTATCTCCAACTTCAAATTAATATAAATCTATTTCCAATAAGATCACCATTTATTTATAATCCTTTTAAATTTTCCTTTTATATACATATATATAAAATAAAGGGGTTTGTAATAAATTAATCAGAGTCCACGTACCAAAGATGGAGCATTAATTGGGATTGGCAAACATGCCCCAGATATTGGTTAATTACATTAATGTTTTTTAATTGAAAAAAATACTGTAGTAGTTTGAAAAGGAGACAAATTTCAGAAACATTTTCGTAGTATTTCAATATATGAAGATGAAAGACTATGAAGTTATAAATTCTGTTTGACAGAAATTTTATTTATATAATGTATAGAAAGGAATCGGTCAGTCTTATAGGGATCGATTTTGTTTTATGATATTCAACAAATAAAGTATTATTTTAAACTAACGTACTATAAATGAATTTTAGAAATTTCGTTATCATAATTCTTACATGGATAATCAGATAATATTTACTTAAATAATATATTATTTCCTATCTTATTATAAACTAGGGTGTAAAAAATTAGATAAATTTATCTAATTTATTCATTTATTTTTCTTACACATATTAAACATTATTTATACTTTTTACCCACTTAAAAACGTCAGAATAAGTTATGGTGATAAAAGACATGAGCTACTCGATTCGTCTAACTATATATAATTTGATAAATCGAAGGCAAAGAGAAATAGAATCATGTTGGAATTAAAAAACATGTTCATTTTCTATCTCATATTACTTCAGAGGATCTTTAAGTTACTGTTTCAAATTCTGTCTGAAATTTTTAGTTTCCAACATTTTCTGGGTGACTAAAAAGCATATATAAATGAAGAAAAATGAATAATTAAAGTTTGGAGATTCAAATATACGTGTTGTAAAAGAAAAAGCTTAGTTTCTTCTTTTGGACATAGTGCACATGCAGAACTAAAATCCTTGTATATAGAATATTAATTTTATGAAAGAGGACTAAAGTTTAAGATTGTCTAGGTTGCATGTTCTGGCGCATGCAATTTGACATTATTGAAGGAGGTTGGGTTTGACTTTCCCTTTGAAGCAAAACATGGTTTGAATTTTTCTGCAACTTCCACTCCTAAATTCATATACCATTTTTTAAAACTTTGACAATCATGAACCTACATGCATGTGAAATATGATAAAAGTAAACCTAAATTTAATGAAGGGATTCAGATACTGATGAACTTTAAATTAGAAGCCATAGTTTCAATATGAATTAGGTTTTGAAATTGCAGAATAGAAGAGACACGTCATTGCTTTGTATGGAACACACAAACAATATTAGGTGATATTTTAAGGACACATTTCTTAAATTTTAGTATCTCTTTATGGTTGAAGGTCCATAGATTCTGGAACAACCAAACATGCATTCAGCAAACTTTGTGCCACACAATTCTAAAACAGTGAATCTAAACGTTTTTGTCATTAAAATGATACTCTTAACTTTATCTCTCTCATAGATTCATCTTAAAAATCAATGGGTTTTTTCTCAAACTTTTCATTAGAAAATTCTTTCTGAAAACAAACCCTTTAGTACTGTTTGTCGTCTCTTGGATGATTAAAAAATAAATAAATTAATGATAAGGTGTTAAGAGAAGATAATATTTTTTATGTTACAACAAAGATAATATAAAAGTAAAATAAATAGGATATGAGTTGAAAATTGATAGAAAATAGTTAAACCTAATTCTGGGTCTGGCACATAAATGCTGCTATTTCATACATAACATCATCAACAATAATATTAACTTCAAGCCTAACATTACAATAATAAAATTGGTATATATAAAATATGTGTATTTGATTCACTCTTAAAATCATTAAACGTAATCCATTAATTAATAACTTTGTCTGAAATAATGTAGAAAATATTAATAATTTAAACAGATAAAATTTATATTTCAATTATATATTATAATTTTATTTTATTTTTAATTAATGTAAAAAAAATTAATAATATATGATATAATAGGTAATAAATTATTAAGTTATTAATTTTTATTTATTTATTTGACTTAATTATTACATTGATTTTATTTACTGAAATAGATATTGTATAAGAGAAATGGATGAACATAAGGATAGTTGAGACGATTTGATAATATATATATATATATATATATATAAAATATTCATTTTATATTTTATATGAGAATTTTATACTAATCGATTTGTTTTTGTAATAGATATAATTTGTGCTATATATATAAAAAGAATTAAGTTAAAATAATTTTTTTCTGAATACTTAAAAAGAAATACAGTTCAAAATTCTTTAGAAATGTTAAAATTATTTTAAATTTAATACAAATAGGACAGAAAGACAAAATTTCCGATAATTATATAGATAAAACGTTGAGATGAATATATTGAAAATAAAAAAGTACCATTATTTATAAAGACCAATTTTGGTCTCCACTCTTGCATTTTGCTATATTTTAATTTCTCTGAAATTTTAATAGTATAATTAATTTTAAATTAAAATTAAGTTATTTTAATTTAATATCATAGTTTTATTTTTAATATATATATACAATAAATTGGAAGTGAAAGAATATATTATTTCAAGAAGTACTTAGGTCTTCGTAACTTTATCAATGTACAATTTTAATTTGTATAAAATTATAATAATATAATTGATATTCTATAGTAAAATTAAGCAAATGTATTCGTCATAATAATATATTATCTAATTGTTACTTAAAAAATAACACCATAACTTTTTAATAATAATACAAAAAATTATTATTATTAACATGATAATAAAAAATAAAGGTGAAATAGTTATTTCATCTAAAAACAATTAATATTAGATAATATATCATCGGATAAATAAATATTACAAATTAAATTCTAATAAATATTACAAAGACCGTTCTATAAATTTAAAAAATTAAAATAAATAATTTATATTTTTTTTTATAAATACTTATTAAAATAAAATAAATAATTTTATTTTAATAAGTATTATAAATTAATATAATTAATTTAAAATTTTCTTAATAATTATAATTATGATTGAAGATTTGAATTGTTTTTAGAAAAAGATAAATCAAAATTTATAAAGTTTATAAAGTGATATAAATTTTATTTTATTAAATCGATTTTATAAAAATGAATTATTTTAAATCAATATTAATTATTATTATTATTTATTAATACATAAATTTTTTTTATTAAAAATATTAATAAAATTAAAAAAATGAAAATGAGAGACATGAGAAAGTTGACGGTGAGGGTATGTGATCTTGTATGTCACTTTCTTGAATGAGAAATATTAGTTGAAAGCTACATTTCATGAATTTTCAGCATATATGCTACAAATCGTTTTCTTAATGTTATACAATTTCTCTCCAACACGTGTCTTTGTTTAAATATTATTAATTTTTATCTTATTAAATCAAAATAAAAGGTTACTTATATAATTTTTTATGAACATTTATATTATAATCATCTTAGAAATCGTTATGAAAATAATAGTCAAATTTAATAAATAATTTACATTAACTTTATTTAATATTTATACATTTATATACAACATGTATCTGTTACGAAATTAATTTTTATTAACATGAATCGTGGATATACAATGAGAATCATAAATAGTAAAAAGAAACCAAAATCAGATGTTCTTTCCTTACAATCACTCCACACAAATAAATTAGTTTTATAGAAAAATAATTAATATCAAACATGGGGACATTCTTCTAAGTTTTTTAAATTATATTTTTTTTTACTAAAATATCTTTGATTATTTTAGTCTGATAACTATTGTGAATATTCTTTTATATGATTTTTTAAAATTTAATATTATTTAAAAATATAATAATTCATGTAATATTTTTAAACAAGTATGACATATGTTAAAATGTTTTGTATTTAATTTGAGAAATATAAATTTTGATAAAGTGAAATAGATAAGATAGAGAAACTGGTATAGAAAATTTGAAAGTCAAATATTGAAATAATAATTATTAAAAATTTTCTTTATTAAATTGATATATAAAGTAATAATTTAAATTAATATATATAAAATAATGTAAATATTAAATTATTAAATTAATTTATGAAGATAAATTAAATTAGGATTTAAAACTGTGACATGCAAGAATGGAAAATTGGAAAGAGAACAACTCTGAAGATGCATTTGTGGGAGAAGAAAAAGCCACAACAAATGGCAAATTAAAAGCACTAAAATCAAAGCAGCCATATTTACAGAAAAGAAGAAAAATGAACAAAAACCATTAATGCTTCTATCTGTGGAAGAATGCATCTATTAAATGTTCATAACCACTAACGCATATCTCTCTTTTAATGCTCAACATTTTTTTACTATAAAATCTCCTTTTTTTTCTAATACTTTTGTTAATATTTTTAATGTTCCTAATATTTTTAAGGTTCGAGATAGAATTTGATTTTTCATCACGATTAGAGATATTTTTGCTAATTAAAAAGTAAAAAATTATATATAAATTATTGTTTGACATCAAACTGTAAATGTTTAAGACTTTTAAACATTTTTTAATATATGTAATTTAAGGTCTCACTACATAAATTAATAAAAACATAACTTTTTATCATTTATAATTAATTTATTATTTTTTAATATTTATTTTTGGCATTTTATAACTTGTTATTTTTATAATAAAATATTAATTAATAAGATTATAATTAATAAAAAATAATTAATATAATCTTAAAATTTAAAATTTTGAAACAAAATTTATTCAGAAAAATGATAATTATAAAGGAAATAATAAATAATTAAAAATGTATATTAATGATAAAAAATAAAAAATACACTATTATTACTATAAATTATTATTTTATATTTATTAATAATAATTTAAATATACCGATTATATTTTATAATAAATAATTTAATTATGATAATAAATTATTTAAAATTTTAAAAAATAGTAAATTAAATTTATCGACAAAAATAAAAGATAATAGACTATCATAGGTAAAATAATTTATAAATATTTGAATTCGAATGGTTTTAATCAAATATTTTAGTTAAAATATATGACATACAAATAAAAAAATAAAAACTAAATAAGTAAATAAACATATTAATAAATAATTATGAAAAAAGTATTAATAGATGATAATGAAAAATGAATAATTAAACTAATGAAAAAATTAATTATATATAAAGATAAATTATTAATGATTATTTTTTAACATTGAATTGTAATTAATATTTATTGGAGCAATCCTTTCAGTTTATCACTCAATCCAAGAAAAAGTATGAAACTTTTTTCCTTTTCTTCCGCCATCTTTCCTGTGATCGGCTATCGGCTATTTATCATCGCAAGTTCCAACACACGCAGCTTTTAATATTTACTTCACCGCCAAAAAATAAAATAAACTCAATTTTCCAAAGAGGGAAAAAGAAACGTTCTATTCATTATTATTTACATACATCATCACATACTTTCTCCACTCTATAAACTCCTAAAAACTCCAATTTTACTATTGTCGGATCTCAATTTTCCCTTTCGGAAACCCGAACCGGTAACCCGTTTCTCAAAGTCGCAGTTAGACCGGGCGCAAACCGGAGTTCCTGATCCGGTTCAGCGACCCGAATATCGAACCGCCGAACCAACGCCACCACAACGGACTTCATCTCCATCAAAGCCAAATCCTTCCCCAAACACACCCTTACACCAGCCTGAAAAATTGGGTACTTAAAAGGACACGCTGGCACGAACACGCCATCACGCAACCACCTTTCGGGTCGGAATTGGAGACAATCGGGCCCCCAAATGCTCTCCATCCGGCCCATTGCGTAAGGGTGATAAGTGACCCGACTCCCCTTCCGTACAAAAGTGCCATCTGGCAACACGTCATCCTCCGTGGCGAACTTCGAATCGAACTGGATAGGCGGAAACAGCCTCATGCTCTCGTGAACCGCTGCGTTCAGGTAATGCATTTCGCGAATCTGTTCAAACGACGGAAACTCCTGGCCCGGGCCCACCGTCAGGCCCACCTCCTCGCGGATCCGCGCCTCCACTTCCGGGCTTTTCGACAGCAGCCAGAAGAAGCTCGTTAGCCCGGACGCGATCGTGTCGCGACCCGCTAAAAGAAAACTCACCACGATATCTCTTAAGTAATCGTCGTCATCGTCCACGCATCCCATGAACCGCGAGAGAAGGTCGTTGCGCGAGTTGAACCCCATTTCCCTCCGCTGCTTTATCATCTCGCGAGCGACGTCGTTTACGACCTTGATCGCTGCTTTCAGTTTTTTCTCCGAACCCACGTTGAAAAGGCGTTTCGCTTTCCAAATGAAGGGCGACGCGTTCATGGCGCGTTCCGCGGAGAGTTTGGAGGCGAGGTCAAACGCGACGGCGAGGTCCGAAACGGGAAGAGTCGGAAGGAGACAACCCGGGTCGAGACCGAACGAGAATTTGCATATGTTGTCGAAGGAGAATCTTCTTAGAATGTCTTGTAAATCCAGGACGCGGTCTGGGTTCAATTGGCCACGGGCGGTTGAGGCTAGGAGAGGGATTAACCGCGCGTGGATCTCCTGGTTGACCAACTCCATGGCGTAGGAGCGAATCGTGACGCTTCCGAGTTCAAGACTGGCCATTTTGCGTTGAAAGAGCCAGGAATGGCCGTCGACGTTGAAAATCCCTTGACCCAGAAGGTCGCCGAGGATGGCGGAGAAGGGTTTTCCTTTGGGGTAGTTTTGGAAATTGGTCTTGAGAATGTACTGGACGTTGTCAGGGTTGGAGGTTAGGGTGTTCCCCAAGACATGGACATGGATGGTACCCGATGGGGATTTTCGGAGAAGGTGAGTGTACCAGTCGCAGAGGTTGGCGAACTTGGTGGCCCAGGAAACGGTCAAGTAACTCTGGCAGATATCGCAATTACACCAGGGCTTCATCCTGGTAACGAAGAGGAGGAAGGAGAAGAGAGAAAAGAAGAGGGTGAAGGAGAAGAAGAGAAAGGCGCAGGTAGCAGACATTGATTGAAGAGAAAGAAAACCTTGAAAACTCATCTCTCTTTTTTAATGTGATAGTAAAGAATGGGAACTGTGGGGAGAAGATGTTGGAAGGTGTGATATATATAATGGGTTTGGTTCACTGTAGAAGTACTGCTATTAATTAATCAATTCATTGATACTACCAATACAATGGGCAAGAATAATAATAGAGATTTGGAGTGCAGTGGTTTTTTGTTTTGGGTTATCATGCTTCAGTGGATAATAAAGAAAATAAAATAGAAAAAAAGAGGAATAAAGTTGTGGAAGAAAGGAGAGGGTTGACATATGAACACGTAGAAGGCGTAGACATGAAGTGGCATGAGTAACGCGTGCGCAAAATAACGAGACATAGGTCGTTGTTGTTGGGTCTTTATTTCTCCCACGTGACGTTATTGTTTTGGGTTGTGTGGGCCAAAACTTTTTTATTATTTCGGCTCTGTCTTTGGACTCTTCACAGTCCTAACCAGCCGTCACTCGGAAAAAACTGGTGCCAGTTGCATTAACTTGTAACACATCACACATACAACTTACAAGGGTTCTGTTTTTCAAGTTGCCTTATGTTTTTTTGTTTATTTTTCTCATGTCGGCATTTTCCTTTGGGCCAGGTTGTGTTTGTGGCTCTGGCTGTGACTGCTGAACTCCTGGGATTTCACGTATCACTTTCGCTTATAAACACTTCATTCACTGCTTCATGATTTTCCACGTTTTACTTTTCTTTACCTTTTCTTAACCCTAATTAAATAATACATGTGTCTTATGCCCTAGTCGGCAAACCCTTATTTTTCAATAATTGACACTTATGGAGCCCCAAAATCCTAATCAACACGATTCGAACACCATGTTAGGACTGCCCCCATCATTGGAGTCTATTCTATCCAAATTTAGGTTTTTTTTTATATGATAATTTTTTTCCATTTTTATTAAAATAGATACTTTTTACAAATTATTATTTTTAAGAAAATTGTGTTATGAAAGCATTATTTTATTCTTAATTAACAAACATAAGCTGAAGTTGTGTTTTTAAATCATGATTTTTGTTTTCTTTTTATAAATAATTATTATTAGTTTTAATAAATTATTAATAATTAAAAATTAATAATAATTATTTATAAAAAAAACATATTTTAAAAATATAAATTTAACTTTAATTTATTAAAATCCATTTTTTAATATATAAATAAGTTTATATAATACACCTCCTAAAAATATAAATAAATTAATATATATAAAATTGTGCAAACTTTATCTTATTAAATCGGTTTTATAAGGATGAGTTAAGTTTTAAGACTATTAAGGTATCATAATTTACCTTAAAAAGATTTTTGAACTGTTATTAGATTATTCATAAATTTTTTAAGTCGCTAAACTACTCATAAATTTTTAGTCTCACTTTTAAATTTAAAAAGTCTTAATATAAAAAGATATGTTAAATATCTCACACATAATCTATAAATATAATTATATATATATATATAAATAATGGTAGAAATCTTATCTTCTTACGTTAATTTTATTTATGAAAATTAATTAGATTTTAATTCTTTTAATTCCACTAGTAAATATTTATTGAAAACGCTCTAACCAAATTAGAATTAAAACGTTTTAATGCACCATTCAATGCTCTTAATACATAAATAGTAAATCTATATATACATTAACTACATTAATTATTGTATTGCACGTGGTAAATGTTTTCTGAAACGATAAACTGGTGAAAAGTGAAATACTCCCTCTATTTCTTATATTTTTTTAGATAATTTTTTTTTTCTTATTTATCGTTTCTCATTTCAAAATTAATTAAACTGAATTTTATTAATTATATTTTATTACGGAGAGAATATCAAAAGCATAAAAATATTATTAAAAGAAATCGTAAATTTATTATGAAAGTAAATATTTTTCTTAATTTGTGTAACGAAATCTTAAATGTTAGGTATTAAAAAAGTAGAAGGAGTAATTTTGGTGGGAGAGAAAGTATTAATTATTTTCTAGAAGTTATTCTGTAACTTTTAAGGGTATCTTTAAGATAAGTAATTTATATGAATTGTTTCTCATATTAAAATATAAAAAATATTTGTTCTATTATACTATATTATTTTTAAGTAATTCACATCTAATTTTATCTTAATAGGAAAAAAAAAATTAAACACCTCATCATTTTATATTTTTTAATTTATATTTAATCATGATATATAATAATATTTTTTAATATGAATTTAAAAAGTTGTTTAATCAAATTACTTTCAAAATTTTTTAAATAATTTATTATGATAAATTGTTTCAAATAACTTATATTTTGTTTAATCATTTCAACACTTTAATATTATTCAAATATTATTTTTTTATTAAATTAAATAAACTATTTTTATACAAAATTATTAAAGTTTATATATGTGACATATTTGGTTTCTTTAAATAAAAAAATAGCTTCTTAAAAGAACATTTCTTTTCAAATAATTAACAAATATATTATAAAATACATTTCTTGATATAAGTATTAATTAAAGAATAAATATTAGTAAAATATATTATATATTAATTATTTAATTATTAATTTTTTTAATTGAAATATAAATAATTTTTCAAAATAAAAATTTTGTGTTTATTTTTTTATACAAGCAATTATAAAAAATAGAAGAAAAATATAAAAAAATATAAAAACTATTAAATAAGAAAATAAAATTTTTTATTTTTTTAAATTAAAATATAAATGAATATTTAACTTAATTTTTATCTATAAAAGTTTAAAAACAAAATAGAAATACAAACAAAAATTATTGATGATAATTTTAAAGAGATAAAATCTATATCAATTGAGAAGATTATTTTACAATTTATTTCTTATTTTAATTTTTTTTATTAAAATTAAATGTAGTTTATTAATTTATTTTATATAATTTTTTTATTATTTGTTTTCCTTTATTTAATATTAATGTTTTATTTCTATACACAGAGATGTTTTATTTCTATACGGGAATATCAAGAATGATAAATCAAATGAATAATTTATGATTTAAAATTTTATTATAAAATAAATTTTAAATTTAATTTAAATTAAAATATCTTATATATTTAATTATTAATAATAAATTTAAATATATTTATTGAGATAATATTAAGATTAATATAAAATAATTATTAAAATAATTAAAAAAATTAATTACTATAACCATTATTCTTATTAGAACATTAAGGAATTATTTATAAGAATAATAATAAATTTTAATAACATTAATTAATAAATAAAAGTAAGTGAAAAAAATATTAAAAAAAATTATAGATAAAATTTAATTTCAATTAATTTATATTTATTGTTTAAATTTTCTTTTATTATTATTTATTTTTATTTTATTTATAAAATTATATTTATTTTTAAAATATTATATTTTATTAAATATTATTCAAATTTTTATAAATACATCACTCAATGATTCAATTGATTAGTAAACTCATACGTTAATAATAATTTTGTAATTATTTATTATTTTAAAATTTTTTTCTATTAAATTAAATTAAATGTAAGTTATTTAATAATGTTATGACATAATAAGAGTGACTTTATATTAATTTATGTGAATTTTGTATAAAAGATATTTTAATTTATTTTATTTAAAAATTATTAAATTTATTTAAAAGTCTCTGTTAAATATTTGTCAATATTTATTTCTTATTTTCTTATATCTTAGTATTAAAAAAAATAATATATTTTATTCACCTCGTATTATACCATATTAAAATTTAGAAATTATTTATATATTTTTCATATAAAATGTTGCATATTAAGTAAAAATATGATTAAATATTTTATCTCATAAATTAGTTTTAAAATTGAATTAGACTTTTTATTTTATATAAAAGAGGGATACACTTCTATAATTCAACTTATAATATTTGATTGCTTTTAATAATATTTTGATGTATGAAATAAAATGTTATATAAATTAGAGATGAGACTCTATTATATAGGATTAAGTTAGATCTTACCTACTTTAAAAGTCGTAAAGATGGAAGATAATTATAAATAAAAAATAATAATGACATTTGGAAACAAATAAAAGAGAAAAGAAACAACTTAATAAAAATACAAATTTTTTAAATATTTTATTATTATTTTCATTCCTTTTTATTTTTTCAATATGCAAAAGGAAATGATTGAGAAATTGAAGAGAAGAAAGGAAATTGTGGGAAATAATATACATTGAACCTTAAATGCAACAGAATGTTGGAAGTGTACGTTGAATTGAGATAAAAATAGAGCATGTCAAAGTGAAAAAAGGGCACAAATAAGAGAACTAGTTGGAGATAGAAACAACATAATTTGGGTAGATTATGATTTCAATGCTATTTTTTTAGTTTTATAGAAAAATATTTAAAGAATTCTTAAAATTTATCTGCCATTAGAAGAAAAAAAATCAATTCATCTCTTGGATTTTTAAAAAATATTTTTATCATCTAATTACAAATTATTATTAATATTTTTTAAAATATTTATTATAAAAATAATAAAATGATACCAACAAATCCGTTAGTATAAATAATACTAAATTTTATATTCTAAAGAAAATATTGAATTCAAAGTTTATAAAGAAAAAAAAAATTAAAATATTTTTTTTTTTAATTATGAAAATTATATGTAATAAATATATAATTATTTATTTATAATCATATATAAATATATATATATATTATTTTCTTATTTACCATCACTTTAATTAAATTATATTTCTAATAAATATAATTTGTTTATAAATATTTATAGTTAAAAAAATTAACATTATGACATGATATAGAAAATAAATTAAATATATTTTCGATTATTATATTTTTTTTTGTCAAATTCTATTTTATAACTTATACTTAATAAATTTATTATTAATTTTAAAAATTAAAATAAATATAAACATTTAATATATTTTAAAAATTTTATAGTAATAAATCAATATTATTTTTAGATATAAATAATGATAAAAAAATATATTTAACTATTTCATCAGTTTTATTAAGATAAATATTAAATTTCAATATAAAGAAAAAAATAAAAATCACTATTTAAAAAATTAAAAAATCGAACTGATGAATTTAAAAATGAAAAATGAAAAACAATTAAAAATACAGGAATAAAAAGTTTTTTTTTTTCCTAAAAATCTAAATAAATAAAGTCACGCTTTCTATCCTATCCTCTCCCATTGACTTAGTAGTTGGTGACGGGTCCACATGGCATGCCAGCAGCAGAAGATTGCTGCGCCGTGTTTGCTCTGCATACAAACGCACGTTCTCAAAACACAATTTCTCATAAAATCCTTCACTCTCACCTTTCAATTTCCTTCTATTTTTGTCCTAACATTTCCACATTTTTTTAAATACTTTTTCAAAATTAAATCAAATTTCTTTTATTTCCATTTCATGTTTAGTTTAGTTTTCTAGCCACGAGTTTTTTTCTTTTACACATTTTTTTTAACTAATTTTGTATTAAATTTCCTTAAATATATAAAATATATATTTTCAAAAGAAAGTAAACCCTAGTTTGTTGTAAAAAATACTAACAAATGTTTTTAACACACCAAGTAAGAAATCAAAATTTAAATTTTTTTATTAAAAAATATGACAAATATTATTTAGAATATATTTTCCTCATTTTTCAATTCAAGTCTAGCAATAATGTTTTCATGATTATTCTATTGACACTATTTAAAGTGGCCCTTCGTTATCTTTGTAAATCAAACAAGTTAGGCTATATTTTTTAAAATACAAAAACTATTTTAAAACTAAAGTATATTTCCTTAATATTTTTTTTTTTAATTTCACTACATTGGAAAACTATTATAAATATCTTGATAAACTAACATCTAAAGAGCATAATAAGTTTGAAAATATTCAATCAATTAGATTTTTTTGTTATCTAATAAACACACGTTTAAAATATCATAATAAGATTTAATATAATAACATTTTTTATACATAGGTTTATTAAAATTTGAAAGGTCTATTAAACACATTAAAAATCTTAATAATTTTTACATTATAAGGTAAAAATACCACAAGAATAAGTAAACAAAGGCATAACTTCCTAATTTAAAATAAAAAAAATATTCCTATTTTTTTAATATATTATTTCTTTCTGGTCAAATTCAATACTGACTCAATAACTCTTCACAACTACGTAAAGTGTCGGCAAACGAACCCTTTATAATTTTCAATGAACTTTTTGTTTACAATTTCAGACAGTTTTTTTATAAAGTCAAGCGATGAATAACATTGTTGACTTGAGAGAAAGCAGCAATTTTTATATATATTTTTTAAATAATGAATATAAAAACAACAAATATTGCAAAATTAGTTTTGCAAATTTGATATTATATATCATGTTTTGATTAATTGATTTTTTTTTATTCAAATTTCACTGCACAAAGATTTGATTGTGTTGATTTAGTCTTGACCGAATCACAAGTTAATTGATTTTTTCCAAAAGTAGTGATAAATTTGCTTACTTTCAATACTTATATCTCTGATTACGTGAGGTATGTGAGAGATTAATTAACACGTTTTATTCGAAAAGATTTTGAGGATGATAAATAATCAATTAGACTTTAATTTGTGACGTAGTTTATATTTATCAATTCAATTTCTTCCATTTTAATCTAATTTGTAAACCATTCAATTAGATTACTAATTCATTAGTTACATATATCAATTATCTCGTAATACTTAATCAATTAATTTACACGTATAAATTATCTACGATTTTGAATAATTATTTATCATAACTATTAGAATATGTATATATAAAAAAAATGTTGATTAAAATTTTATATTATTTAAAAATAAAATTAATTAGAATATATAAAATGATATAAATATTATTTTATTGAGTGAATTGTATAAAAATAAATTAAATTTAAATTTTATTATTAATATAATATTATATTTTATTTAATAAGATTTTTGAATTGTTATTGGAATCCTAGTAACAAATTACTATAAGACTATCTATTTCATATTTAAATTTAAGAAATTAATTAAAAATATATATTAAAGATTTTATATAATTTAAAAATAAAATAAAATAAAAATATTTGTTAAACAAAAATACTGATATATTTAACTTAAAGACTTGGTATTCATCAAACATTTTCTTTGAATAATTTTCATACGAGACCCACTTACTCTGTTTTTTCTCCTCACCATTTCATCTTTGACCAAACATTATCAACTTTTACTATGTCTGTATTTTGATCATGTGGAGAAACTTTTATTCAAAATTAAAGAAGTCAAAATCAAGAGCGTCCATCTTCCAACATGGGTTCATAACGAAGGGCCATGCAGCATGATTCTATTTTGTGGAAAATACGTGGTCTACACCACTAGAGTGTTATGTTTTTCATAGGACATGTTTTGCACGTTTTACATAATTGGTAAAATTGGAACACAAGTCCAGGGTCATCTCTTACGTTATACAACTAAGGAATGACAATGTGTGTGAGTGTTTTTCTTTTTTTAATCTTGATTTGAAGGTATGTAGGGGTCATGTGAAGGAAGTTCCACGGAATGGAATGGTGGCAATTGCTCTGTCACTTCAAACAACGTGTCTCTGCGACTATGACGGTCACATATCTTATCTCATGCTCTCACTTACACTTCTAATCAACTATTTTAAGAATATTACAAAAATTAATATAATATTAATAATAAATTTTAGGTTTATTTAATCTTAAATAAACTGATTTTTTTTTTAATTTTATATCTATATTATAATTTGATTATATATATATATATATTAATTGATATAAAATTTATATTTATATTATAATTTAGTGATATATATGGGATGATAATAGATACACAACACAATCTAAAAACTTTAAAACATCTCATTAATATCTTTCAAAATATATATTTAACATTTTTTAATAAAATCCATGTTAAAAAAGTTAATATTCAAAACAAATTAACAATAAAAAAAGTAAACATCATTTAAATATTTTTAATTTTAAAAATATACATATTATATATATATAAATTTTTATACATAAAAAATATATTAATTAAATATAAAATTTAATTATAATATAATATATAAATAGAATATAAATTTTATTTTTTAAATTAATTTTAAAAATAAATTAAAAATTATAATTATATTTTAGTTAAATAAAATTTTAAATATATAATATTAATTAATAGTAGATTAAAATTTATTTATATTTTATATGTCGAAAATATTTAATTTTAATATAATCGAATAATAAGGATTTGAGAAATTTTTTAATAATATCATAATAATTTAAAAATTTTATTAAAATTAATTCTCATATTATATTAATAATAAATTAAAATTTAATTTATTTTGATAAAATTAATTTAAATATTTTATTTTATAAATTTTAATTTTAATTTATATTTAAATAATAATGTAAAATGTTTGAAAATAAAGAAAAAATTTATATAAGTGAAGTGTTATAACATAAAATAATTTATCTAAAATTATATTATTATATTTGTAAGATCAGTAAGATGAGTGAGTATGATTAGAAAAAGTAAAAATGACGTAACTGATGACAGCGTATGGTTTAATGATTAATGTAGTGAAATGAGTTTTGGGTGTGAAGTGTACACAAATAAAAATGACATAACTCATGAGTCAGCATCCTTTAACTACAAAGATATTTATGCCTATAAATATATAATAATATATAATATATAAAGGCAAATGTTATATATATAATATTCGTATTTATCGAGCATATTAAATTTGCACATATCACTTAGCGTTAAAATATTACATTTAGTAAAAATTTAAATATATGAATTGTGTCTGTTAACTAAAAATGTTACATTCAATTATATACTAAACGGAGTGTTCCAAAAAAATACAGGTCTATAAATATGTGCTTCTGTATAAATTAATATTCTCAAAAATTAAAATTATATTTATTTATTTTTGCTTTTAAACACTTTCACTACTAAACATCATTAATGACTCAATTGGTGACGAGACATTTTCACTGTTAATCTATGCACTTTTGTTTCTTCATCTTCTTTTAAATTAAAACTCCAGATTATACATTAATATTCATACAAATTAATTTTCTTTTTTAATTCTTCAAAATTAAAAATAGGTAAAATGAAATTAATTGAGTATTAGAAAAAATAATTAATGATGATGATAAGTAATTTTTCTAATATTTTATTATAATTTTAACAATAATATCATTATGTATTTGTTCATCAGTTTATTTATATTATTTATTTTTAAGAGTTAGGTAGTCAAAAGAAAGATATTTATGGAAAAAAATTTATTCAATTATATATTTTTATTTGGTCTTTTCTATTAAACTTATTTATAGTTATGTTTTAGAGTATAATTTTATTTGAATTTATAGTTTTGGGTGTAATTTATTTGAGTTTATATTATTAAAGAGAAATTTTATTTAATATACATATATATATATATATATATATATATATTTCTAAAATTTACAGGTACCCATACCAACAAATTTAAAAATTTCGTTAATGTTTTTAAATGAATACTTGACGGGTTTGAACTCGAAGATTTTTATTATTTTTTTTTATTATTATTGAAACGAATAACGGATAGTTTTGCTTCGACCCAATTTTCGAAAGCGTCATTTATAAGGAAGAAGAACATATTTTTTTAATATAAAAATGAAAAAAATATTATATTATAAATATTTTATCATAAAATTAATAAATTATTAAAAATTAATATTAAATTATAATAACAAGATTATTAATTATATATGAAATTTATTTTATTTTTATTTTCTTTCATCAAATAAAAAATAATTTTATCTTCTATTTCTTTATTTCATTTTCTATTTTCTTATTTTTTATTTTTCCATTCAAATAAAGCACAAGTGTGATTCTAACGTATTATTTTAAATATTGATTAATACAGGAGTAAAAAAAACGATTTGAATAAACTTGAAAGAGTAACGAACAAGATAAGCTAAAACAAAATTATTTGANTATATATATATATATATATATGACTGTTTCTAGTGTCTAGAACTCTCTCTTTTTTACCATAACCCCTTATCTTTATTTTTCTAATACTTTGTTTTCCATGCATTAGATTTAGTTATATTATGCATTTCATCTTATTAAAATCAATATTAAAAAGTTATATTATGTATGCGTTTGTTATTATTTGATAAGCAATGATATAATATTTCGAATAAGTGTTCTATTTAAGTAAAGAAGTTAATGTTATCGTTAATTTATTTAATTTAGAAGATTAAACATACTTAAAAGATTTTTTATTAATATAATTTCATTTATAAGAAAAACTCTTATTTATTAACACAATAAAACTCTAAAGTAATTTTGAAATAATAAAAAGTTAAAATTAATTATGAAAATTTTGGATCGAACAATATATAATTTGAATACTGATTTGTGGTGTTAGGTTGAAAAAGCAATGAGAAGAGTTCTTATTTTATGGACACGCGAGTTGTCTAGTTAGAATGAAACAGGAATTGAGGTTGTTTGAAAATTGTGGTTCAGTGGATTTTGTTTTGTGCTGTTATTTATTGTCGTGAGACGACTTTGATCTCCCATGTGGAGAAAATCAAGCAACCATCTCATTAATTATTAATGAATCAATTGTCACCACTTTTCATCTATCTAATATACAATTTTCTGACCTAATTTATTTTAATTATTTTACAACATTGTTCTTTCAATTTCAATTATTTTAGAACCACTAAATAAAAGTATAATTAACCCATCACATAAAAATCTCTGGCGTTATATTTCCGTTGTCAGAGAATCGTATGAGAAAATCGCGGTTGATTCAAAATTGCCGGAAATATATATAATTTATATTAAATTACATTATTTTTGTTTAATATGTAGTTTAAATAAGTTTAAGTCAACTTCACTTATAAACTTCTAGTTGATTTTATTAATATTAAAATATTATATTTAAATTAATTTTATTATTATAATATAAATTTTGAAAATTAGTTCAATTTTTTCATTTAATTTTTTGTTAATATTTAGACTATAACTATTTGTTAATTTATTGGTTTGATATATCAAATCTAAAAACACAACTCATTTTAAAATATTGGTCAAACTGACCACAAAAGATTTTTTCGACTTCCAACGAGTCAGACTAAACTGTCCCTTTTCACCATTTACTTCTGGTCTTCCATTATTCTTGCTTATGAAATTATTGAGTTTGATATTTTCTTTTTCAAATAAAATTTCATTCATTAGAATGATATACGATAATCTATATAAAAAATTATATTTATTTTTTATACAATTTTTTTAAAATAAGTGATAATTATAATATTTTCTTGGATTATATTCTGATCCTTCTCTTTCCAAGTCTTAAGATATATACTTTTTTGAGATTGAATTTTGACTCTCTTATATTTCTGTTGATTGATCAGGAATTCAAATTAAAATATGAACAAGATCAATTTGATACAATTTTTTAAGGTTGAATGAGTCAAACCAGACTATCATTTAACAGTTTTATTAATGATCTTCCATTATTTCATTCATAGATCATAGAATTATATATATAATTCAAATTCTTCTGATTGGAACATAAACAAAAATCAAATAACAAGCACGTTGATCCAAGAATATCAGAAGAGCTAACATACCCTAATGATAAGGATATATATACATATATATAGCTAAGAAAGAGTATAAGAAGCATAGTGTATATAAATGAATGCTGCATGCACAGTTGTTCAAGAAAAAGTTATTTTAAGGGATTACAGAATCTCTTTGACAGAGTCCGAATGAATTTTATCATATTTCTGTGAATCTGTGAAAGATTTTTTTTGTATTTTGATTTAGTAATATTGGTTTCAACCAAAATGTATGGTTCAGTTCATAACACGATGTTCGAATGAGCAAATTTCTGCAGTGAAAGGACACAAAGAGTACAAAGTCTTCTGAATTATGATTTGGAATGAAATGGATCCATTTTCCAGAATTCAATTTCTCGTGCTTGATGACTACAGAAGACACCACAGAATAAATTATGATTCTTGCTATTATTTGCACCACTTTTACTCCAATCCAGAAAATTATAAAAAATTCCAAATAATTTATATTAAAAAAATATATTTCAAAAAGTATTTTTATCAATAAATTTAAATGATTTTTAAAACAAAAAATACCATATAAATATCTCCATTTCACATCTTTGAATGGATCTTAAGTCTCTATATTGACTAGGTAAATTGTTAGACCATCCAGAACATCACATGCCTAGAGAATTTTTCAACATACGTAGAAGAATAAACACACAAGTCATAATAATTGACAAACTAATATTCTACAATTTTTAAATTAGTAATTTAACTGTTAAAGAAGATAATTAAAATGTTGGAAAATACCATGTTGACTAAAAATAAGACCGAATTATAGTATATAAATGAATTGTAAATCTTACCGTAAACCTTATTTTCTAAATCAGTTTTGGAATGAGTTAAACTTATAATCATTTTGTACATATATAAATCTCATCTCATAAATTAATTCTTAAACTGAATTAGACTCTTAATCAATATATCAATAAATAAAATTATTTATTATTATTATTAGGAGAAAAATTTGACTTATAAATTATAAATAAATAATGGAAACTAATTTAATTTATAAAAATTTTGAGAATTCGTCCAAACAAATCCTTATTCCCCGTGTATTTTCTCCTTTCTATTGCAAAATTGAATGGTGTGAGTAAACAGCAAAATGCAATCATGAATGTACTTTGAACGTGTAGGCCCGACCCAACCCATATTTCAGCGAAAACATTCATAGGAATCTGCAATTTGGGCCATTTATAACTACAATGATATGAAATGTCCCATATTTTATACGTAGATCAAATGCCAAAGCCCAAACATTGAGAAGGAACGAGGCCTGTCTAATGGTAGACAAAAGAATGTCAATTAGCACCTCTATAATTTCTTTCTGCATATGTACAAAATTGTAGAATAAAAAAAAATTAAAAATATTATATACATTACTGAAAAAAATAACTATAAGATGTTTTAATATATTACAAATTAGTTTTTAACATCATTTAACTTGTTTAATTATATATATTACTTAATAAATTCTTTGAATATTTTTAATACTGCTATCCAATTAAAATTAGAAAATTATTTTAATATTACAATCATAGCGAAAGTGTAACTGCAGTTAGAGATTAGAGAACACAAAAAGAGTGAGAAAAGCACGAAGCAAACAATAAGAGAGAGTGAGCCCAAAACGATTCGTTTTAAAGAAGGTTGTCCTTGTGAAGTATAAACCCATATTAAGACCGAACAAAACCCTCGCGTTCTCTTTTCGCACTTCAACTCTCTCACTCGCTTCGCCAACCCTACTTACTCTCGCGTTCTCTGTAAGTGTTCAATAATTTTATGCATTTTGATTATAGTTCTTCTCTCAGTCTGCAAGTTCCTTTCTGTTGTGCTCTGCATCAACTTCTTAACTTACACCATTTCAAATCGCGTTTGTTTTCTTCCTCCATTTCTCACCTTCGCAGAATAAATCCATGCTGCTTTCTGTTGTCCGCCCCAAACCCTGATTCTTTCAATTTTTTGATAGTTCGATGTGGATTAAAACCTAAACCTGATTCGTACCAAGATTTTAGAATTCCTTAGTTGATAGAAGTAAGAATTGCATTTGCATTGTGTAACCTAGATTATTTATTTACTATTTTACTTATATTTTTTTTTCCTGTTCTTTTGCTAGATCTGTGTTATTTTAGTAGCTTGACGGTAGATAATTATATAGGAAAAATTACTATATTCATGGTTTTTTTTTCAAGTGTAAACCGAGTGATGCGTATTACGAGAGGTTGGTTTATTGTGAAGGGTGAAAACAACAAACAATGCTATCAAGCCCTATATATATACATACTTAGGGTGCATTTTTTTACGTGATTTTGTTATTATTCTTTTTTAGTTGGCCAGACCCCCTTATATAGAATGTAGATACTTTTTTTTTTCTTGATTGATTACGTGACATGATGTGTTTCTCTATATTCAGGTGATTGTATTTGAATTCCTGTAATGGCGGTAAGTTACTTGCTCTACTAATTTTGTATTTTTTTTTCTTTTGTTAATTTTTTTCCTTCATTTGAGGATTTATTTTCTTGTCGTGAATGCTATAGATTGATAGAATTTTTAAAGATGAAGCCAGTGAAGAAAAAGGAGAGCGGGCCAGAATGGTGAGCATGTTATGATCTTATGTTTTTGCCTAGGTTTCTTGAGAATAATATACGACTTATAATCTGTATCAGCAAGTATTACCAATTTACCATGCATTATTCTTTTTATGAGTCTAGGAAAAGTTGGTTGAGTCTGATTAAGTATGCTGTATGATTTGGTCTTGTGCAGGCTTCTTTTGTTGGAGCCATGGCTATTGCTGACTTGGTGAAGACAACCTTAGGGCCAAAGGGAATGGTAAAATCTCTTCCTCACTCATTTTTGTATGTGGTGGTGGTAAATGATTTATTTTCTGCTCCTAACCAATTCATGTCTTGGATGTGATAACTGCAGGATAAAATTTTGCAGTCAACAGGTAGAGGACGTGAAGTTACTGTCACTAATGATGGTGCTACAATCTTGAAGTCCCTCCATATTGATAACCCAGCTGCCAAAGTCCTTGTGGGTATCCTTATAAATTTTTATTGTCGTGGTGAAAGCAGCTTAGAAAATTTTGGATTTTGGAGAGAGCTAATGTGAAATGCTTGTTCATGTTACTAAAGGGTTTGAAAGTTACTAAAATAATAGTTTTTAACCATGGAAAATGCGCAACACTATGATTACAAAGTGAGAAGTCTAGATTTTGAATTTTCTAAAGCATATGAGAAACTCCTTGTTCCGTGGAAGTCCTTAACAAATTGATGTCTGTCTGTTTTAACTAATGTAAATACTTTAAAATTACATTCGCAATTTACTGATTACTAGCCTTGTTTCGTGCCTCTAGTTTAGCTAGTCTGCCAAAGCAACATTAAGTTTGATGTAAAAACTGGCTTAATCTGACTTCCCGAATCCCTGAAGTAAGTTAACATGTGATGAATTTGTGCTAAATCATTGGTTAGAATGTGAATTTGGTCTTCAAATAGTTCAGCATCTTCTAGAGAACTGCTAGATTATCATCAATCTTCGATATGGATTATATTTTTGAGTAATTTTAGCTAGTTATTTGCTACATATTTATCTTTGAGGTTGTGTGGTGGGAGCCTTTTGTATTTGGTCTCCCTTTATAGTAATACCCATCCAGTTGTTAACGAGAGCATTGATGTTGATTTTATGCTTAAATCTTAAGATAACCATCCTTAATGTAAGTTAGACATATCAAAAGTACAAGATGATGAAGTTGGGGATGGAACTACCTCTGTTGTTGTTCTGGCTGGTGAACTTTTAAGGGAGGCAGAAAAGCTAGTAGCAACCAAGATTCATCCAATGACAATAATATCAGGTTCAATTCTTTTCTTTTCTACAATGGCCCAACTTCTCTTATCATGAAAATTGTGTTTTCATATAAATGAATTTTCTACTGGCAACTTCATTGATTCAGACTGTGAGTACAATGCAATTTACCCAATAAATAATTATATTGGATATAAGAAAGGAACATCTACCTTAGTATGCATCATCCATTTTTAATTTTTATTTTGAATAGCATGTCTTTCTTGAGTGTCTATCATCTTTGAATGTTCCTATGAAGCTTGATATTTAAGCAAATGAATGTCAAACCTACTTTGTGTTAAAAAAATTTGGTTCTTGCTTTTTAATTATAATAAGAATCAATTCGATCAATTCCTTGATGGTTGTAATTGAGAGGTGGTAATTGAAGTAGTCAATGAAAATTTCCATTCTCAATCTTTTATTTCCCTTTGTACTTCCAATGCTGCCCCATCTATACTTATTTTCGCCCCATGTTGTTTAGGTTTCCGAATGGCAGCAGAGTGTGCCCGAGATGCTTTGTTAGAGAAGGTTGTGGACAACAAAGCTGATTCTGGTATTGTTTCTCCCCCTTTTTAATAGGATTTTTTTCAGGGTTTTATCATTGTCTCTTTGGCCTTTTTTCCTTTGTTATTATTATCCCCATGTTAGAAGGGCCAGGGCCAGGTATGTAAGCCTTCTTGTGCCTCATTATCTAATATATTGATATATTAATTTACTGGAATGTGCAGAGAAATTCAGGTCAGATTTATTGAACATTGCTATGACCACTTTGAGCTCCAAGATTCTCTCACAGGACAAAGAGCATTTTGCAAAATTAGCCGTGGATGCTGTAATGAGACTAAAGGTAAACTGTGCCTATCCTACTGAATACCAGTTTTCAATTTTAGTGGACATAGTAAACAGTGCCTTTGCTGTTAACCAAATTTTCTCCCTTAGACAATTGTTGAACAGTAGAAGAATTTTAGTCTTGGTACACCAGATTCAAACTTAATCTATGTATTTTTCCACATACTTGACTGAAAACTTACTTGAAGTGTATGTTATTAGGAATGGATACGTAAAATATATAAGAATATCTACAGTTTTATAATTACACTTTTCAGTATGAATGTGGCTATTCAAATTTATTCCAACCCATAAATAGCAATAACTTTAAGTTTTAGTATGATTTCATAATAGTGATTTTGGAATATTCTGTAAAGACTCACAAATAATTTGTTGAACCTGGTATTTTTTTGCTGGTTATGGCAGCTTTTCATTTGGAGTAGTGTTTTCCCCTTTTCTAGATGGTCTTAAAATAGGAAGTGTCCTTTAAGTTAACTATGTCTTTTCATGCTTTCATCTTATATCTATCTTTTTAATGAAGTTTTTCAAATGCAGGGAAGCACTAATTTAGAATCCATCCAGATTATTAAGAAACCTGGAGGCTCACTAAAGGATTCATTCTTAGATGAAGGGTAATATTGCTGAAAAGTTGGAGCATTTTGCAGTTTGCAAATAGGAATTCTTCAGCTTGTTGCTGAATCCGGGTTTATCTTTATTATATTGAGTTGCACATGCTGTTTCCAAGTAACTTATATAAAGTCATATTTATAAAAAGATGACTATCAACTTCTGCAATTTCCTGTGTAATGAAGGATTTTGTACTAGATTTTTTTTTTTCTAAGCATTGTTTATCCTTGCATTACTCTGGTTAAAAGTTAAACTATCTTGACTGGATTCATATTTTTGGTCAGATTCATTCTTGACAAGAAAATCGGTATTGGACAGCCCAAACGGATAGAGAATGCAAAGATACTGGTGGCAAACACTGCCATGGATACAGACAAAGTGAAGATATATGGTGCACGTGTTCGTGTTGATTCTATGGCTAGAGTTGCTCAGATTGAGACAGCTGAGAAAGAGAAAATGAGAGAAAAGGTGCAGAAGATAATAGGTCATGGTATCAACTGTTTTGTTAACAGGCAGTTGATTTACAATTTTCCAGAGGAGCTCTTTGCTGATGCGGGGATATTGGCTATTGAGCATGCTGATTTTGATGGTATTGAGCGTCTGGCTCTGGTAACTGGTGGTGAAATTGCATCGACCTTTGATAATCCCGAGTCTGTTAAGCTTGGGCATTGTGACCTTATTGAGGAGATTATGATTGGCGAGGATAAACTGATTCATTTCTCTGGTGTTGCTATGGGGCAGGCATGTACAATAGTTCTGAGAGGTGCTAGGTACTTTTTATTCTTTTGTTATTAAAAAGATTTCTTTCTTGTGTTGTTTTACATAGTTAGGCATTTTAATCTTGATAGCATACTACCTCAAATTGTCAGCTGAAGTTTTTATATTTTGTCAGTAGAATTTGTTTGTAATGTTCTGTTCCTATCAACCTTGACTATAATCATTAACTATTTGTGGTGGAATCTTATGTTTTTCCTGTGCTGATTTATTGAACACAATGATTTAACTAAGTGCTGGATTTCTGAATGAAACGTGCTTTAATCCGTATCTTCATGTATGCTCATGTCATCATACTGAGTTAGTTATGCCTTTACGTAGTGTTGTCCAATTTTTTTGTTCATTTCAGTCAGTGCATTGTGAGTTGGACATGCTTAGGGGTGTATGTATGAATAGACAAGTAGAACAAATGTTTTTGTATGTGCACTTTAAGTCTGATGAATCTACTTTTATGGCAGCCACCATGTTCTTGATGAGGCTGAGAGGTCATTGCATGATGCCTTGTGTGTGCTATCACAGACTGTAAATGACAGCAGAGTGTTGCTTGGAGGTGGTTGGCCTGAGATGGTGATGGCAAAGGAAGTGGATGCATTGGCTAAGAAAACTCCAGGGAAGAAGTCTCTTGCTATTGAGGCATTCTCCCGTGCACTCTTGGCTATCCCGACAATCATTGCTGATAATGCTGGTTTGGACAGTGCTGAGTTGATTTCTCAGCTCCGTGCAGAGCATCAGAAGGAGGGCTGTACTGCAGGAATTGATGTTATTTCTGGTTCTGTAAGTACCGAAACCAAGAAATGGGTGAATTTGTTGAGTGAGCATCATTTTTGAATTGCTACATCATGATGTGTGATATTGCCATGTATGAGGTGCACTTTTGCCGGAATATCTTTAAAGAGTTCTTTCATTTCATTTGTAATGATTTATTGTCGTCATCTTTATTTATATAGGTAGCCGATCTTTTTTATAATTGCCCTATGCACTGGTCATATACTCTGATTATTTGAATATAGTTTGATATGCCTCAATTTAAATATGTTCATCGAGTGTACGTGCCTAATGCCGGATAAGTTAACGAGTGTCTGTTCAAGTTTAACTTGTCAGTAACAGCATGTATATAGTCGTAGTCTTTTAGAAAAGTATCCTGTGTTCCCTTTCTATTTTCTGTTCTACTTTGACCTTTGTTTTGTATTTCTGGAAGGTTGGAGACATGGCTGAACGGGGGATATGTGAAGCGTTCAAAGTCAAGCAAGCTGTATTGCTATCTTCAACAGAGGCAGCTGAGATGATCCTCAGAGTTGACGAAATCATCACGTGTGCTCCAAGGAGGAGAGAGGATAGAATGTAAAATATGGTGAGGGTCCAACTTAAGGTGCTTTTGGGGCACCTTGGCATTTTCTGCGTACTGTTAACGAGTGCTGTGATATTTATATGGTGGTTGTGATTGGAAAAACTGGTTGTAATGCTAAAACTTTGTTAGGTAAAATTTTGATTTGTTTTGCGACCCGTCGCACGCAGTGGATTGGGTTGGGTGGCAGGTTCAGGTTGGTGGACAAAATTTTACGTAGAACCCATTTATTCCTTTCCTGCAATTAGAGTTAATTATGTTTATTTGAATTTAAGAACATTATTATCTTTTACTTCATTCTTCAATATATCCTTTTCGAGGTTTTCCTTGTAACTTGCGTCTTTAAAAAAGATACACCGTGTTTACAATTTTTTTTTGTAAACAATATTCAACCTCTTCTGTCATTATGTAACTGATAAAATTGGACTGGTTTTAAATTTGCTTTGTTGTACGAGTTAATTATTTTTAAATAGAGAAATGGATGGTTTTTAAATTAGCCATCTCAGGAAATGGGAGATGTTACATAAAATTACTGCAACTTTTCATTTCATGAAAAGCTATAGGTGAGTTCTCCCATCGTCGACCATCCAAACAGATGGTTCACCGTGAACCTATTTTTATAACAATGAATTAAAGTTGAATCGTTTTTTTTCTAATTATCTTTTAAAATTTAGATTCTACGTTTAAGTCCTTAAAATAAAAATCTAGAAGATTCTGCGTGCCAAAAGTCGTTTTTTTTTTTTCCAATTACAAAGGTGAAAAAGGAAATGTTGGACAACAATCCTTTGTTTTTCAGAGCTTCATTGGCGCTAAAGGTAAGTCAGAGGAGAAAAGATTGTGTATAACTGTGCGACAATGGAAGGCTAATGAGAAAAGGGAAGAAAGAGAAGGAGAATGAGAGGGAAAGAAGAGGATGCATTAAAGAGGTGTAAAGAACATCGTCGCCGCCTGAAAACACTACCGACAGTGGCGCACACTGTATCTCGTGGAGCAGAAGGAAAAAAATGCCAGTCAAAAATCCTCTTTGACCGTTGTGCACCACAGTTATTGCGACGATCCCTGAAGGAAAAAATTATTTGTTTTTTATTCTTTTTTTCTGCCTTGAATTTTGTTTTTGTTTTATGTTTCTTTTTCTCTTAATTTGGTATTCAACTAGAAAAAAAAAATATGGCACTAAGTTTCATATAGATGTCAAATATGCGAATAGAAAACCAATACCTAAATAAACAAAAAGACATAATACAAAAATTCAGAATGACATTCCATAAATGCATCAGTTGAATATTTAATTAATATATCTAATGTTTATATTTTTTTCCCACCCTTAACCACATATCTCCCTTCTCCACGCACTAAGGGTATGATTTGAATAAATATTATTTTTGAAGAAGAGACATTAATGAATAATTGTGTACTCGGTTGTATTTTTCTCCATTTTCTGTATAAATTTATGTCTTCTGACATATTTGGAGAGCTAATAGCTATATACAGTAACAAATTATCTTTTAAAACTATATAGAGATGTTTAGATAATTAAGTAAGTGTAATTATCTGAATTTTAAATAAATTAAAAATATAATTAAAAGATTATAAATAATAATCATATATTTAAAATATCACTTATAAAATATTTAAATTACTAAATCTTTTTTCTTTTAAATCACCCACTCTTAACCATTACAATTATCTAAGACAATTCAATTTTAAGAAACTAGCATAGTGAGAGTATTATAATTAAGTATTACATAAATAGTTTATAATTTATTTTAGATTCCAAATGTTATTATTCTCTTTAAGGATCAACATCTATGACAATTTTTAATCTATGAATCCTGATATAATAACTTAATTTATATCAGTATCCAACTTGCACCTTAATCAAGTATGTATTTTTTTTTTTTTTATAACGTAACTCTCAATGAAAAAACCCATTTTATGACTTAAGTATATGAGTAAAACCTAAAAAAAAATATACTAACATTAAGTTATAGAGTTCTAAGATTTAAGGATTAATATTCGTAGTGACTTTAACTTTATCAATAATATCTATAAATTTAATTTGAGGAAGAAGGATATCCTATCCTACTTCACAATGGAGTAGGATGTGAAATAATGGATTAACTCGTTTTATCCATTTCTAATTTACAGCAACTTTTTTTATTTTTTTTGAAATAATTGCAAATTAGAAATAGGTGATAAATATAAAAGTTACAAAAAGATAAAGCAAATGTGGTCAATGATAAATTATGTGGTCAATGATCAATTATGTGGTCATCACCAATAATTAAGTCAATGTTCCATGTGATACACATAGTTTCCAAAACTCAATCTTCAAATCATTAATGCTGATGAAACAAGTCTGAGTCCTCGTGATACACAACTTATTGCTATTTTTGGTAAACTATAAGAGAAATTATTGAAAAAATTCAGGTTTTTTAAAACAACCATGCAAAAGTTGCTTTTTTAAAACATTGAATGAGAGAGGACTTAAAAACATTTCTTTCACATGCATATTTAACTAATAGAAAAAATCTCTGTTTTGTCAATGATTAACCTTAGTCAAAAAAATCTAATCAACCATTTTTAACATAATCTTCCTTTTCAGCAACATTTTTTGTCCATAATACTTGAATTTAAGACATTGCTTTAAAAAGATCAAATTCAGTTGGAGCAAATACTCTTGTTCTAGCTTAGAGATAAACTCATTAATATTTCTAATTAAATAATTAGAATAAGATTAATAGATAACTTTTTTAAAATGGTGCCTCAATCATTTATTGGGATAGCTCTGGTAGTTGGCATATATATATATATATATATATATATATATATATATATATATATATATAAACAATGTACTTTACAAGGAAAGAGCATTCCTGAATTAATCATCTTCACTACAACTCTTTCTCTGACTTCATTCAATCCCATTTCCTCCAATATCGTTGGCAAATAAAGGAAAAAAGGCTTTAGAAGGTTTGAATGTTCTTTCGATTTACGATTATATGGGACAATTTTTAAGAATTAGACTTTTGATTTGATTCTCATTATAAGATATAAGGTCTTGTTCTGAGTTTGCTTCTATGATTTGGATTTCTTGCTTACATTTTCCTTCTTCATTTTTTTCATAAATGGGTTCAAGTATTTTTTTAATAACATTCTCTTTTACTTACTAACACAGAAAAGAATAGCACTTGTTCAAATGGACTCGGAAAGCATACATCAGTTTTTCAAGGGAAAGACCATTTTAATCACTGGCACAACGGGCTTCTTAGCAAAAGGTACTACTGCATATACAATGCATCTATAACAAATAATTTCAAGTTTTCCTCCTACCATTGAATTTCTCTATATATATGCGCAGTTTTCATAGAAAAGATACTAAGAACACAACCAGAAGTACAGAAATTGTATCTTCTCGTAAGAGCAGGAAACACTGATTTGGCTGTACAGCGCTTTCAAAATGAGGTAAATGTTATATGTATGCTTGCTTTATGAATATATTACTAGAAAATTAACTTTCATGCATAGTAATTTTGAGAAAATCTGCCACTAAAATTTATCAACCTCAGAACTAGAAATGGAAAATACAGTTTCTCACTGATTTATTCATTTTCAGTTGTATATATTAACTTTGTGGCATTCATATGCAATATTGCTTGAATGGTCATATTGCAGGTCATTGGCACAGATTTATTTAGAGTGTTACGAGACCAATGGGGCGAAGATTTTGATTCTTTCGTTTCGAGGAAGGTTGTTGTCATTTCAGGAGATGTTTCTCTCCATAATTTTGGTCTGAAAGATGAAGAGCTGAAGATTAAGATGTTGGAAGAGATCAATGTTGTTGTGAATTCTGCAGCATGTACCAAATTTGACGAAGGGTAAATTATCAACTTGGACAATCCACAGTTTTTGTTTCTGCAATAAATTTGACATTTGGATTCATTATTCTTTTTCTACAGATTTGACATCTCAATGGGTGTAAATACAATGGGTGCTTTACATGTCTTAAACTTCGCAAAGAGTTGTCCTGGGATAAAGGTTTTTGTGCACATATCAACTGGTAATTTTAATTATAGCTTGACCATGAAGCACAATGTAAAATAGATTACTAGCTATATTTACCAAACATTAATTTGAGTTACCAATATTACGTTGATTTCTACTTACAATACATTTGTTGGTATGAATTAATGTTAGCATATGTGTGTGGGGAGGTTAAGGATGGAAAAACAATTCTGCAAGAGAAACCGTTTGAGATGGGTCAGACCCTGAAAGAGACCTCAAAACTAGACATATCTGCAGAAATGAATTTGTTGGAGAAGAAAATAGAGGAACTCCGATCAGAGAATGCTACTGAGAACACAATCAAACATGCAATGAAAGATTATGGAATTGAAAGGTTCATCAAATTCTTATTCAATTATAGTGCTGATATTCATTAATCTAAAAATGACCAAATTTTTATACGGTTAATGCAAAACGTAGCAGAGCAAAATTTTATGGTTGGCCAAACACATACACCTTCACGAAAGCAATGGGAGAGATGCATATGGTGCATCATAAAGATAATGTTCCACTAATCATTATACGTCCCACCATGGTTACTAGCACTTATAAGGACCCATTTCCTGGTTGGATTGAAGGCTTAAGGTATATTCAAAATTAATTCAAATGTGTATTTCATTCCAATGATTGTTTTCCCAGACAACAAAATAAACTGTTAATATGATTTATCAGTTCCACTTAGAGTTAAAAGTACAGAATTTACTGCATTATGTTCGAAATTCTCTTATGGTCATGACAAGGAATTTTAAGTGAATTGGTTTATTTTGTTGTTACAGAACTCTTGACAGCATAATATGTGGCTACGGTCAAGGGAAAATAACAAGCTTTCTTGGTCATCCCATGACAATTTTGGATATCGTAAGTTAAATATTGACATTACAATATGATTTGTTGAAAAAAGGAACTAACTTTTATCATGTAAGGAAAAGGTTGAAATGGGTCTGAGAGTAGTTGCAAGATCACATTTGATTTGTTTTGAGTGTATATACTATAACTAATATGAGAAAGATGAAAAAAACTAACTTTGGACAAATAATATGCAGATACCTGCAGACATGGTTATCAACTGTATGATGACAGCAATGGTTGCTTGTTCAATTGAAGCTCCAAAGAATTTCACCTACCACATTTCTTCATCGTTGAGAAATCCTTTCAAAATTTCTAATGTTCGAGATATCTGCTATCATTATTTCATTAAAAGGCCCTTGAAAAGCAAAAATGGAAAGCCAATAATGGTGTCCAAGGCAACTTTGATATCAAGTAGGGCAGTTTTCGACATTTACATGACAGTCAGAAATGTTCTGCTACTAAAGGTTTGTTGAATAAGCCTGACACAATATCAATGAAGCAAAACTAACCATATATATTTTGCTCATCTTTTAAGGTTTCATGCTAAATTTTGTGCATGATTTGGATATATTCTAGGTCATAAATTTGGTGAACAAAGTGTGTTGTGAGTGCTCTCAAGATGTTTACGATGACAGCTACAGAAAGATCAAAAGGGTGGCACGACTAGTTGAACTATACAAACCATACGTGTTTTTCAAGGGCGTGTATGTATTTTTCTTGGTTCTATAATTACTAGAAAGAACATATGAACTACTTTGATTCATAACCTTCATTCTCATACAAATTGTTTTCAGATTTGATGATTCAAACACACAAAATTTACGAAGATCAACAAATAAAAGCATGGAGGTTGCTGGTTTAGACTTTGACCCTGTTAGCATTGATTGGACAGATTACATGATGAATGCACACATTCCTGGCCTTCTAAAGTACTCATTGAAATAATCTTTGAACTTTTGCATTGAAATGGTTGGATATTATAATCTTTGTTTTCAAGAAATATTAGAAAATTAATGTAAATTTCATCTTATTTTTGTTATGTGTTTTTTTTATCAGTAGTTAATTAATTGTACGAATATTTAATTATATTTATTAAGATCCATGCAACTAGCACTTAATGCATTAGGTGAGCACACGAAATGTATAAATAATTTGTAAATTATTACGATGATATAAATATATGAGAATAAGGCAAAAAACTTGATTTGACCACGAGAAGTAGCTAATAATCATTGTAATTAATAATTAAATGGTAATTGATGAAATATTTAGGATCAAAGGTCAATTAATTCAAGTCAAGTTTAAAGGAATTTCATAGAAGCAAATTTGTGTAAAACTAATCATAATTAACTACGTATCAGACACGATCGAGTTTTCTTTTAGATAACCATCACCCATGATATTAATGAAGTAATTTCAAGTTTTGTTAAAATTTGCTATAAAGAAATCACAAAGTAAAAGAAAAATAAATTAAAAATAACATAATATCTTACCCATGAACTTGAGTTTGATAAACTTAAGTTGTAGGTAATCCTATATTATAGATTTTACTCAACTATTAAATAAAAATCGTTCTTTATTTTAAAAAGACAACATTTGATATAACATTGTTAGAATTTATATAAGTTATTATTTTAAACCATATTATTTATATGCTGCCTTTAACAAATCTTAAATAATTTTCTCTAAATTCTTAAAACCCTAAAACTTTAATTCTTAAAACTGTTTATTTTTTACTTTAGGTCACGCTTAATTTGCAACCGATAAAAAAGTGTGGCCAAAACTTATTTTAGAAAGGCAACATTTGATATACCGTTGCCACAAAAATTAAATTATTTTTAATTAAATTTATATGAATAAATTTTTGTAAGTTAATTTTTTTTAAGGTTATTTTTTTAATTATATTTTTTAATTAATTTTTTTAATTAATCTTTTTTTAATTTTTTTAATTAATCTTTCCCCCCAAATTTTTAAAACCCCAAATTCTTAACACCTGAAACTTAAACCTGGACATTTTCTTCTAAATCCTTCCTTTGTGCTTTCTCTCTTCTTTGTAGGGTCATCTTCTTCAGCTGGTCTCACTGTATGTTGTGCTTCCCTGTCCATTGCCTCACTGTCTTGTCGTCTAGTCGTCTCACAGCGTGCAACTCGCTCAGGTTAGATTTGGTTACTGGTTCCTGTAATGTTATGGTTGCTGTTCCTATTATTGTTATTATTGTACATTGTTCCGTATATTATTCCTTTGTTTCGTTGTTTTGTATATTGTTCCTGTTTTTGTATTATGTAATATTTATTTTTCCTGTATCTCCTTGTGTATCTCCTTCCTCTTGTATCCTCCTCCTGTATCTATTCCCGTAATATTTCCTGTTCCCCTAATAGTTCCCCTAATATTTCCTGTTCCCCTAATAGTTCCCCTAATATTTCCTGTTCCCCTGTGATTTTCCATGTTCCCTGTGATTTTCCATGTTCCCTGTGATTTTTCATGTTCCCTGTGATTTTTTATGTTGCCTGTGATTTTTCATGTTGCCTGTGATTTTTCATGTTCCCTGTGATTTTCCATGTTCCCTGTAATTTTCCATGTTCCCTGTAATTTTCCATGTTCCCTGTTCCTATAATATATTTCCCTATTCCCTGTTCCTATAATATATTTCCCTGTTCTTATAATATGGTTATGGTCATGTATTATTTTTTTAACCATTATTCTATATTTTCAGTCAATGAATAAGGAGATAACCTCAAAACTCAAAATAAAAGCGGCATACAAGGGACCAGGAAATATTAGAAATGTAGACTCGAGTTTGATAAACTTAAGTTGTAGGTAATAAAATTTACGTTTGTATGTTTCTTTATAGGATATTGTGATTAAGTATGATATTGAATGGAGATTATTATTTATTTAGTTTAATATAATTTAAATAGGTCTCTTTAAATCATTAAAAAATTATAATAACCATTCTAATGTTTAACAGTATGTTATTTCAAAACTTTATTTTATTTAGTCATATTCTAAAATTATAAAAATTTTATTTCATTTATCAACTTCTACACCTAGCCCCCGTTTGTCTTTTTCTCAACCTCTCAGTTTCTTCCTTCTTCACTCTCACCTCTGCATTTATTTCTTTCCTAAAATCTCCATTCGTCCCTACCATCCATGCAAATTTGAATTACACTCACCAATTATATCTTCCACTTGCATTATCAATTTGCCATTTCTTGTACATGCTCTCAGATCTCCATTTTCTGGGTTCCACTTTTCCACAAAGTAAAACATAATAAGATGATTCAGTGATTTTCAAGTGTGATTCGTTAATAGGTAATCTTTAGGTTTGACTCTTTAAATTATATAGAAGAATTCTCATAACGAGTAAAAAAATCATAATCTATTAAGAAGTAGTCCAATTTAAAGATACTCTAATTTAGATTCAACAATTTATTATTTAAGGTTTAACATGTTTTAAAACCATATAAAAAATTATTACGAGTTTAACTCATCTCCAACATCAGTGAAATCAAATTTATAACTCACTTATATATTATAATTCTTACTATTTAATGGATACGAGATTTTTTCAACATCTCTAGTGTCTTCTCTTCTCTTCGAAATCTAGGGATCTTCATATTGAGCTTTGTGTTACCGATTCTGATAGAGTCTAGTTCTTTTTCCAGTTTTCTTTCATCTTTCACTTCTACGAATCTCACAATGCCAAACCTATTCTCCTATTTGTCCACACTCTTAGCTATAAAAATCTCAGATACTCGACCCATCTCTGGAACAGCTTCCATAGCTCATATTCTGCATAGTCGAATGGAATTCCCAGAACACAAGAAGATTGTAATGTCAACTCTCCGCTTCCTGTTACCCCATCCTCCACACCTCCTCTCTATCACAGTTCCACCTTCCAGTCTATTCATTATTCTACCATTAAACAACATCATGCATAGCTTTTTTCCTTGGTGAGATTTACCCACTTTTTGATTTTCTTTTTCCCTCTCATCTCCAACCAAATACGTATTATTAATTATGGGGTGGATTGAGGTGATGTTGAGAAAGTGAGAGACGGTTGTAGAAGCTGTTTTCAGGTAAAACATATGTTAAAAGTGTTTTCATAAGCCTCTCCATCTTTCGGTGCCCAGTACTTGATGATGGGACCTGCTGCAGTTAATGTAAACATGGGAAACCCTAAAGGTTGCATTATTCATTCGGAACAGTACTCTAAAAATGATGACTTGGTCTTAAATTCCATGTTTCGACAAGACAACCCACTTCACTTAATTGAAAGTACAGTCATCTTATATATTATTATATATTATTGTTTGATTTTATTTTTAATCAATATAAAATTTTCTAAAAAAAAATAACTTTATAAATCATAAAAGTATTTTAAATAAAAACTTAAAGCAGCTATCATTTTAAAAAAAACACACACACAATAATTAGTAACGCACCAATGCATAATCCCACAGACATAGTTTTAAACTCAGTGGAGATTCAAGTTTCTAAAAGAAAAAAGAAGCTAAATAGACTACTTCAGATTTTAGAGTACACATTACTTGGAGCCATACTTGACAATACCAGGAATATGGATATTCATGAAGTAGTCATCCCAATCAATCATTTTAGCGTCATAAAACAAATTTTCCATCTCTGTCCCACCTTGTCTTGCTGCTATTTGCAACTTTTCTATGTTCATATTGTCAAATCTGTGCATAAAATAAGCATGTCTTAGTAAATTAATTTACATTAAAATCTTAACTTTTCTGTTAATTAAATTACTTACATGCTATTGAAGAACACGTAGGGCTTGTAAAGCTCAACCAATCGCATCACCATGTCAATCTTCCTTCTGTACTGAAGACACATCTTCTGAAAATGTTGGCAAAATGCTGCATTGAGTAGCTCTAGTACCTATAAAAATGCAAAGTAAATTAGCTTAGCACTTTCTGCAAGAATAGGAGAATTCTGAATTAGAAATTGAGAATTACTTATAAACAACCTTCAATGGAAGCAAGTAATGAATGAGCAAATATCTCTCGAAGCTAGCCATGTTGTTCACTACTGTAACTTTGCCAACCTTTATGGCCTTTCCATCCTTGTTTACAAATGGTTTTGCCGTGAAATATCTAAAACTGTACTCTTGAATATTGTGGTTTTTGAGTGGATTTGCAGCAGAGGAACCCACATGATAAATGATATCACAAGGTTGATTTGCATGAGCCACCAAGGTTGTTATTATTGCATTCACCACCATGTCTGCTGGTATCTACTTCGAACACAAGGTAAATAAATTAATGTATATCCATTTTGATGAGTAAAAATTGAATCCGAGTGTGTAATTTATAGAAAAAAGTTCGTTGAAGTAAGAAGATCTCAGATGCTTCATTTAATGACTCACAACGTCAATAGTTGCATTGGTGTCTGCAGGGAAGCATGTTAATTTTCCTTTGCCATGAGCTAGGATTAAAGTATCTATGGTTCTGCAAAAAAAACCAACACAGTTCATACAATGAACAAACAAAATGAATGACATAAACTTTGGTGATTTAATTACCTTATTCCTTCTATCCATCCAGGGAAAGGTTCTCTGTAAGTACTAGTAATCATTGTAGGACGTATAATAACAGTAGACATATTTTCCTTTAGAGTTTCCACAAGCATTTCTCCCATTGCCTTTGTAAAACTGTATGTGTTTGGCCATCCGTATAAAGTTGATCTAAATTCATCAAGATACAACCAAACACCATTTTGGTGTTTGTCAGTATGCAATCAACTTTTAAAATTTAAAGAGGTGGTGAATGGTAGTGATATCAAAATAAAATGGAAGTAGTAGATGCTGCTAACCTTTTCATACCCAAGTCTTTCATGGCCATTTTAATATCATCCTCTGTGGCTCCCTCTCGTTGAAGTTGGTTCAACTTGTCTTCCACCACTTTCTCTTCCACCTCAATGTCTAGTCCAGGCATTCCATTTAGTGACACACCCAATTGGCATCGATCTTCTAATATCAGTTCGTGTCTCCCATCACATACATATGCTGAATGAAAATGATATAAATCCCTAATGATAAAAGATAAGATAAGAACAATAATAATAATAGTGGATATGAGAGCCATTATAATACTAACCTGTTGATACTTGGACAAACACCTTTAGGTTAACACATCTCTTGGCGAAGTTCAGTAAATGCTTAACTCCTAATGTATTTACACCCAGTGCAACATCGTATCTGTATATAGCAATATAAATTCAATCACGTAAAAGATAGAGAAAATATCTTATAAAAATATATTTAAACATGTAATAAGGAAATATGCATATAAGTAGTTGATATAGGACAAAGAGGAATATTTTCAAAATAAAAAATAATGGATATGAAGCTGATATTTAATATTATATATAAAAAAATGTAATTGAAGGGAAAAAAATCTTAAAATGGAAAGAATAATTTAAAAAAAATGAATATTTTAATTTTAAAATATAAATAATTTAATAAAATTTTGTTATTTGGGATGGTTTTACATGATCCAAATATATTTACCTTTCATCAAAGTTAGTCGTGGCAGCAAAATTGACTATACAATGAATTTGATTGTAAAGTTCTTCACGTAGAACAGGGTCTTTCAAATTCAAGTCCTCTTCAGAAATGTCCCCAGTCACAAGAGTTACCTTTTCTGAAACAAATGTGTCGAACTTTGCACCAACATTCTCCTTCAGCAATTTAAACAACTCCTTCCCTATAATCTACATTCAAATATAACATGCATGCTTCATGTATCAGCCACAAACTGAGTTATTTACTGTGGTGAAACTTACAGCAATTATTGTATTAACATGTTATAGTTAAACTATCATAGGATAGTTTTAACTTTTTTTTACTGTAATTACATTAAAAACTGATTTTTTTTCAATAAAAATGTAAGAATACTTAATTGAGAAGAGTTTTGGTTTAACTTGATTATATATCTCTTGAAGAAAGCGAAAGGGTAAAGAAAAGAAGTAGAAATTGGAGATCAGAGTGAATAACCAGCCCCTCTCACACTGCTAATGGACACTAAGATTTTGTTTAGGGTGAAATGAAGAGTTTATCAAATATAAGATTTTTATATAGATTCACCTCAGTGTGCAATCGTGTAGTAGCAGATTCTCCATCTCTGGCTCTCAAAAGAAGATAAAGTTTCTTCACATTTGGCTGCATTCTCAGCACCTTCTCCACAAAAACTGCAATATCCCAAAAGTATTCATAACAAAGTTTGAAAATATTTACATAAGTTGTAAAGAGAGAATTACTTTTGGCAAGGAAGCCAGTAGCACCAGTGACCAAAATATATTTGCCCTGAAGGAAGTGGTTTATGCTTCCGAATTCCATTGAAGCAAAAGTGAAGTTAGATGAAGGTGAGGTATGAAAGGTAGCAAAGAGTGGATGAAGTTTCAAATGAAACAAGAAACACAGTTTGAAACAGATGAAAAGTTATGGCATTGGGCCATGCCATTTATAGAAAGAGAACTCTCAATGATAAGGCACCTGTGTATAGGAAGTGAATGTGACAAAGGAAACAATGCCTTGTAATTGGAGTATTTTGTAATTACAAAATTAGCCTTGTGAGAATAATGATTAAACTATCGATTAAATTATAATATTTAATTAATTTTGAGAGTAAATGAAATTCATAATTACTTTAATAAATAAAGATAATGTATTAATTATTTGAAAAAAAAAATATATTATTGTAACTTTTTAACAAATCAAATCAATGTTGGTATTATTCATGTTATGATGAACCTTTTATATTTATAAGAAAATAATGAAATAATAATTGTATATAATAAATGAGATAAGAAAGGAAGAGATAAAAAATAAGCCAAAATAAATGTTAAAATGTGAAAAATATAAATATAATGTGTGTGTAACTTTTCAGAGGGGTCAAGGACATGACACAATCTTATTTGACATAATTCTAATTTGATTGTGAAATTTATGGATGTCAAAACTATCTTCTTCTTACCAACTGCCACATGTCAGGTTTTGGTGTTCCTTAATTAGATATTTTTAGTCTATGTAAATCACATAAATTATTTTAAAATTATATGTCAACTCTATGTAATTAAATTTTATTTAATCAAATAAATTTTAAATTTATTTGTGACAGTGTAAATTTATTTGTTAAAAAAGTAATTATCATCTTAAGTTTTTTTTTTTCTTTTGGGTGGAACTCCCATTTGGAACATTTTTGAGTTAAAGTGATAGAAGTTAATTTATATCTTTTTAATTTTAGGGACAAGATAGGTTATAATTTCAGAATTAGTTGATAATATAAATTTCAGATTTTTATTTTATTTTATTAATTATTTATTTTAAGAATTAATTTAACAGTTATAATTTGAAGGGGTAAATTTAAAAAAAAAGTTAGATTAAAATACTTTTAAACTAATTGTATTACATATCAATTAATGCGATGTCGGTCACCATTAACAGTTGCCGACAAACAAAGATATGAGTTAGATCTTCATTAAATTTTATTTTTTCACTAATTATATAATAATTAATATATTAATTATTTGTAAATTTTAATAATAAAATCTTATTGGGCACTAAATACACTTGATAGGCACTTAATTTCATAATTGATTTGTAAATGCACCCAATTTGCAATCAATATGTCTAATAACATTTTTTAAAATGAAGCATATTTTTGTCATATCTAGTTTGTTTGATCTATTTTTCTCGTATTTTCCAAATGTCAACGTGGCTGATTTAATGAGCTAGTCCGTGACTGTGATGAAACTTGACAAACCCTTACCCCATTCTGATTTATTCTAAGGTCTATATGCCACTTTTATCCACACAAATCATTGTACTATGGGGAAGTGCATACCCTAATCTATTCTGGGCTAATAAACATTATTTTATTTTATTAAGAAAAATATATATATATATATATATACCTTTTTATCTATTCGTTTTAAATTATTATATTTGTGTTAAAAAAAATTCTTTATGCGCTGAATAAATGTTATTGTGAAATTTTTTTTTATATATTTATTATTTAAATATGTTAAAATTATGATTTAATTTGTTAAAATTATAAAATGATTTACTTAATATTAACTTTATAATTAAATTAAAAATATAATTGTTATGAAAAATTAACTGTATAAATATTAAAGAATATTTTATTTTTGACGAGAGACCGAATTCAGAATAATTATAATAATATACTTATCTCAAATAAATTATATAATCTTATGGATTTAAAAAGAAAGAAAATATTCTATATAAAAAATAAAATTTTTTACTCTTTTTAAGTTATCTCATAAAAAACACACAAAAGAAATACAACAATAACTATCAATACAGATATATTTAGGTATTGTTTCGACATAAATGAAATATTGCTTTCTAAAATTATTTTATGCTGTAATTTTTTAATTTATTTAAATAAATATAATTATTGATTATAAAAAAAATTTCAAACATATTATCCCCTGGAATCTGTATATTAGAAACAAAATGGTTTAAAATATTTTTAATTAATTATTCGTCACTCATTTTCTCTTTTCCCTTCTTTCCATTTTCAAACTTTCCCTTTGCGAACCATCATTGCAGTGCTCACAGCTGAAGCTGAAGAATGAAATGTGGTCTCAAGAAGAGACATGTCACCACAGTGTGCACAATTCTTCAGTCAGCATCATTCTGTTGCAGCTCTGCTTTTCAACATGATTTATTTTAAACATAACTTCGTGACATCAATGTCTAATTTTTTCAACTCTGAACTGTATAATTAAGGGACAGACCATATTCAATTAAAAAAAGTAATTTTAATTAACTTTACTTTCATCATACTGTATTTTAAACCTAATAACATTATTGTAATTCCTACCTACACTATATAATTATCAATAATTCTTTTACGTGTGTGAATAATTATGGAAGATTGTATATCTGACATTCTTTATGAATAAATAATTTTATTTTTATAATATTTATGATATTTTGCGCTATGAAAAATGTTCCATATCGATTTGGAGGAAGGAAATCATCATTGTTTGGTTGTTGGATGTGATGTGAGCTTATTATTGTCTTTTTTATTCAATAAATGCTGGTTTCATATTATCATTACAACAAATTTATTTGTGTTTTTTTATGTTTAAAGGAAAGAAAATTTATTAAAATTTAAGATGAATAGAAATTTTATATTAATAAAATAAGATGGTTGAATATTTTTTGATAGAATAAAGAAAAATTCATAAATTATAATTTTAAAGTTTTGAATTGAGAATAGAATTTTTCAATTTTTATTTTAGTTTAAAACTCTACTTTCTGTCACCTTTTGTATTACATACCAATTCGATGTTGTTTCAATAATAGCTTTGATAGGTAGGTATTCACAACGCCCAACATTAATGTTGCAGTTGCAGTTGTCGACATGAATTGGACAGTGTTAAATTTTATCTTTTTCAGTAATTATATAGTAATTAACAGAAACTAAAACATTTATAATTAATATTTGGAAATGTTAATAAGTTATTAATCATAAAAAATCTTATTTGGCACTAAATGCACTTGATATGCACTTTTCATAATTGATGTGTAAATGCACCTGATTTGCAATCAATATGTCTGATAACATTTTTTAAAGTGAAGTATCTTTTTTTCATAGTCATAGTTGGACTATGACTATTCCTAATTGCACCCATCAACTAATATATTGTATGGTCTCTTTAGTGCTTACTCTATGGGCTTATTTGTTGTATGGGCTCTGCTTCTGACAGGCCCACCTTTATTAGATAGATAAATCTCTCTGTAATTAGCTTTTTGGTTATTCAATAATACAGTTATTTTAAGAGACAGGTAAATTAAATATATGTAATATGATATATGATATTGGATACACTTTATCAAAGTTTTGAAACATATTTGACAGCTCTAACACCATTTATGCTGCCCTTGAGAAACTAACATAACTGTAATTTGACTCTTCTAGTACAGATTTTCTGAACATAATAAAATTACCAGATTCACTAAAACAATATTGAAGTTATATGTATCTCACTTCAATTATAATCTCACTTGAAAATGTACTTCACCACACCAGGAAGGTGGATGTTCAAAAAGTAATCACCCCAATCAATCAGTTCAGGGTCAAAGTAAAACAAATCTGTCTCCACCCCTCCTTTTCTTGCTGCCATTCTCAACTTCTCTGTGTTTATATCATCAAATCTGTGTGTCATAACATTCATTTTGTCTAAGTTCATACCTTGTACAACATTACATCCTTAAAACAAGATTAAGTACGTTCGACAAAATACATTATCAGAAAGCATGAAAGACTAGACAAGCATTGAACTGAAGCATGTAGATATATATATATATAGTAAGTATCTATAAAGCAACCATACTTTTATATAATATATACAGATAGATATATAGATAGATGAAGCATTCAAGCCTTCTAAAAAACTGACAACCTAAGACACGTGAGCATGCATAATGCAGAAACATATAAATACTGATGAACAAAGATGATCATTGTCTTCTTTGTATATATTTAGAATAACTATGATTTACAATTTTATATTTTTAGAGAAAGTATGCTCTTCATTTATAATTAAATATATATACACACATCTTATTATATCTCATATATTTTTAGAATAATAGTGTAGCAGTATCATATCTAATATATGTATCACATCTATGCAACATTGGTGAGTGATTCTAATAATCAACACTTACGAAGCTCTGAAGAACAAGTAGGGCTTGTAAAGGTCCACCAACCGCATCACAATCTGGATCTTCCTATTGAGATCAAGATATGTTCCTTGGAAATACTGGCAAAATGCAGTATTGGCCAGTTCAAGTCCCTACAAATGCAGAAAATGTGAGCTCCTACCATTGTTAGAATTTGCAATGAAATTTGAGGGATGGTGAAATATTTATGATGATCTTGATCACCATAGAACCTTTACCTTCAGCACAAGCAGGTAGCGGATGAACATATATCTTCTGAAGCTGTCCATGTTGTTCAATACTGTAACTTTGCCAACCTTAACTGGCCTTCCATCCTTGTTTATCCATGGTTTTGCAGTGAAATATCTTAAGCCATACTCTTGAAGATTGCTGTATCTCAGTGGTCTTCTAACAGAGGAACCAACATGATATATAACATCATCACCAGGATGATTTGCATGAGCCACCGTAGCCACAAGTATTGCATTCACCACCATGTCAGCTGGTATCTGCTTATTAATATTCATACGAGATCAGAATATGGAGAAATACTAAACTAATCACAAAAAGCCATTAATAAAGGGCTTCATGCAGAACCTCACCGCATCAACAATTGCTTTGAGATCTCCAAGGAAACATGTTAATTTTCCTTTCCCATAAGCTACAGCTAAACTGTCAATGGTTCTGTTTTACAAGCATACAAGAAATTTTCCATTAGGAACTCACATTTCATTATATGATATCTCATTGGACCATTGCATAAAAGGGTCACTACTTTAGTTTCTTTTCAAAACTTACACATAAATTGTCACTACGTAGATATTCAATACTTTGAATATGTTGAAAGAGAAATGAAAACAAAGATTTACCTTACACCTTCAGCCCAACCAGGGAAAGGTTCTCTGAATGTGCTGGTAACAATAGTAGGACGAATGATCACAACTGATAAGTTTCCTTTTAGTTGCTCCACAAGCATCTCTCCCATCGCCTTGGTGAATACATATGTGTTTGGCCATCCATACAACTTTGCCCTGATAAGTTATACACAACAATTTGGATTTCAGAACAGCTACTGAGACTAACTAGTAACTATAATTCTCCATGAACTGAAAATCACTGTTTGTATCTGTTTCAGATTGATCAGAAACTATCATGAAGGTAAATTTTAGAGAAAAGTATTATATATTCTTCTGAAACTGAGGTTAATAAACCTTCTACCTTACAAACAAATGTAAACTCTTCTAAACAAAATACTAAAACTAAAATTAGAAGAGTAATGTTACTCCTAAGTAAATTTTCTGCAACATTTTCACACTTCATTTTCTCTTTTTATCTATCCTTAGCATCACATTATGTTCTCTCTTTTCTTATCTCTCTCCTCATATAAATTATTGCTAAAAGTGTGTTCATGTGGTGGGAGTGGAACTATCCGAAAGCTCACATGGATATCTAAATAGTAAAAACAGTTCATGGAGTAAATTTTTTCTAGCTAACTATTACATTACTTTTATCTGTTATACTTATGTTTGTATAAAATATATATTTCTCCAATAGTACAAACATTTCCATTGCCATCATGATTTCTCTTTCTGCATCTATTTTCTCTTTACATTATACCAGCATACCTACCACTATATATACTTATCATATTTGCAATTTTTTGTTGTTATATGTGTACGTTTTCTTTGAAAATATATGGTGTAGTACTGTTGTTCCACTTCATTGTGGAGCCACATATGAAGGAGACACTCACCTCACTCTTTTATCTTTCTTCATCAGAAGTCAGTCTCATATCTCACGCACATGACTACTGCAAAAATTATAAGCAGGAAACGTACACTTGGGAAAAACAAAGATATTAACCTAATTTAGATTTCCATATATTCTATACATGATGGTAGGCTGCACTATTCTCAGAAAAATTATGGGATAATATTGGATTATTTAACTTAATATTAATTAATTTTAAGATAAAATTTAATATAATATTAAAATTTATATTTCACTTTTATTATATCTATTTAAAAAAAAAAAATCATCTGTCAAAGCAAAATACAGAATATATAGTATGATGCAAGGTATAATACATGCACTTTAAACAAAAAAAAAAAAAAGTAAAAGAATTATAATACGACACTTCTGATAAAAATATGTTGCACTCACTTATACGTTTTAATTTTAAATTTGAGGACTAAAAAAATCATTTTTAAATATACAATACTAAATAAAATATGACCTAAATTCAATGGAATAAGTATATATTTTAACCAAGAAATTTAAAAATTATTTTTCAAGTCTTTATTTTAGTTATAGATATAATTGAAGGACAAAAATAATATTATCTAAAATTAAAAAACTAAAAAATATTTTTTAATTTAAAGAATTAAAAAATGGAAATTTAAATTACTAAAAACATCTTTAGAGGTGCCCTTGAGCACATGTTTGTCTGAAAAGATGATTAATGAAAGAGCCATAAATGAGGGGGTGGTGGTGGGTCAATTTATATTTCCAGTTTCATCTTTCATACGTTTGAACATCACTCTCCACCTCCTATGTGAAAAATATAGCTACCCATTATTTAACCCTATCTTTCTTCTCTAACCCTATCTTCTTCTTTAACCCTATCTTTCTTCTTCAATTCGGAAAAGCTGAGTTAGTCAGGTTTGGTAAGAAGTCAAATCGGGGTTTTAATGGACCAGCCACACAACCCCACCTTAATTCATTACTCGTACTTTCACACTCTTGCAACCAAATCCATATTATATAATAGCAAAATCTTCAACAATTTTATCAACCATTAATATTAAAAATATATACTTAGCCCTTATTAATGAACTCTTTCACCTCTATTTAGCATTCTACTTTTTGTTTCAATGATATCTTAGCTAATGCTAGCTAATTAGTTATGTTAATACCAGAAAATTCACATACTTGTTTCTGAGTATTACAAACACTTAATGCATTTAACATTTCTTAATTACTGTTTTCGGTGGTTCACGCTCAGACATGAAAGGAACAAAACAAACACTCCATTAGAGACCATGCTTATAATTCTGGTTTTCTTGCAACATACTACTTTGTGAACCCTTTTAATTCATTTTTCATACTTGTGTGTGCATATGAAATATCATCATATTGTCGTGTCGTGTGAGTAACACTTCCTGCAATGTCTATACAAGTCATTGCACAATGAATATTGAATCAATTCTTTTTATAGGAGTCCTACAATTTCTGGTCCTGCATATTATATGGAGAAATCATGAAGAAATGATTTACAGAAACTCGTATTTCCTTGTCATACACGAGGAAATCTTAAAGAGACTCCATGGTAGGCCATATATATATATACATACTAAACTTGAACATCAATCACCTAATCTTATTTAGATCAGGTTCTTAGGGTTGAAGTTGAAATATACCAGTCAAATTAAGTGCAGATTATAGTGAGAGAAAAAGAGAGAGAGAGAGAGAGAGAGAGAGGTATATATCTATTTTTACTATAGTTCACCGTGCTTCTACTGTTACACATCTAATAATTAGAAAAGAAATGTATAAACTTGGGATTATTCGAATCATTAAAAATGATTGAAGGAACTAAATATTGGAATAGCTATAAATATTTTAGAGTGTTTTGAACAAACCTGCTAATACCCAAGGCCTTCATAACCTCTTTTGTTTCCTTTTCTGTGGCCCCCATTTGTCGTAGTTCGGTCAATTTGTCACGAACCACTTTGTCTTCTGCATTGATGTCTAATCCAGGTACTCCATTAAGCGAATCACCCAAATGATATGGTTTCTCTAATATGAGTCCATCTTCTCCTCCCTCACCACATACATAGGCTGAAATCAATTATTATACAAGCTGAATTAATCCATGTACGTGATCCTAATGTATGCTACCTCTTCCTAACCACTACTTATGATCATCAACTGATACGAACCTGTTGATACATGCACAAGAACCTCGAGTTTAGTACATTTTTTGGCGAAGTTGATGACATACTTAACACCAAAGGTATTTAGACCCAAAGATATATCATACCTGCAGTTTTATGTGAAATTAAAGAAAAAAATAGTTATGGTGAGGCAATAACAACATTAAAATAGGCATAAAAGGGTATGATCTTTTAGTATATAGTACCTTTCATCGAAGTTAGTTGTTGCAGCTAAATTGATGATGACATCTGTTTGATCATAAATCTCTTCCCTTAGAATGGTATCCTCCAATCCTAAGTCTTCACGAGAAATGTCACCAGGTACCACAGTCAACTTTTTCGAGATAAAAGAATTAAAATTTGCACCCACTTTTTCCTTTAGTATCCTAAACAAATCCTTCGCTGTAATCTGCACACCAAAACAACAACGAAATGAGTGACGATACACATTGAGAAAGGTTGCTGGTGTGAGAACCATTACTATCTTTGGATAATTATGATACCTTCTTAAATAATGCACTCCCTCAAAGTAAAATTAGTACCCAAAAAGATATTCAAAGTGGTTATTCAACACTTAATGATGACTTGGAAAACTATATAAAAGCAACATTAATGATGTATTTGAAGCCTTAATTAGTTTCGCTACAACAGTCATAAAAGAATGCCATGACTATATATATATATACACATTTTCAAACCCAGAGAGAGAAATATAAAGGAAAGGCCCAACAGAATTGGCCTTAGTTAATTTCTGCATAAGAGCAGAAACTGATCTTGTGCATTTACCTCATTGTGCAAGCGATGTGTTGCAGATTTGGCATCTGCAGCTCTTAAAAGAAGGTAGAGCTTCTTAACATTTGGTTGGACCCTCAATATCTTCTCCAATAAAACTGCAACACACACAAGTACAACATCAAAATAGTATATCATGCAAAGTACATATCAGATAGCGTTGTTTTGTACCCTTTGAATAAAAAGATGAAAAAGAAGGTAGCAAAATTTAAAACATAGAAAGGGAGTTAGCACTATAACATGCCTTTGGCAAGAAAGCCAGTGGCTCCAGTGATCAAAATGGTCTTGTCCTGAAGGTAGTGGAGTATGCTTCCCAACTCCATTGTAGAAAAAGTATAAGACAAATATTATTAATATTAGTGGGAGAGAAAGGTGAGGGAGTTTCAGATAGATGATGCAGTTGCAGACACAAGGGGATGGCAAAATCTCATGGCCATCTGGAGGCTTCATATAAGCACAGAATTCGGCACGTAGCATTTATTAGATGGAGTGTACGCAAGCATTTGGTCATAGTTTATTATCTTAGGACTTAGGTATAATCCAGTAAATAAAGGCTACAATTTCGCATTTTTCTTTTGTCTATACTGTGTGGTCCTGGAAAGTCAATAATTTACCAAATAATATCTAACAACATTTTGCAACTTCTGTACCATTATATACACCTTCTTAAAAACTTTTGTCTATGCTGGTTTAACTGATCTCATCCTCCGTACAACATGCACTCTTGTGAAGGTAGAAAATATGAGTTAGATTTTAATACTACCTGAAACATAAATTTAATTACTATAAATCTTTACTTAGTAGTTTTTTCAGATTTTCTGCATCATCTAAACTATCATGTTAGTGTATTTTCAGGTGTTAAACCTTAAAACTTTCATTACTATTATTATTGAAAAGAACTTATCATTATTATAGGTGGATGAAAAAAGTTGTTTGGTCTGATTATATATCTGTCAAAAAATTTGTCATGGTTTCATGGAAATAGGTATGTCAGTCTCCATCCTCTAATGGGTTGAAGTTTATGTCAGCTTCTGCTTTAAATAAAGTTGATATGATTAAAACTGAAGAAGATATGCTCTTGAGAATGTAGTTTGAGCTTAAATTCTTCGTGTTAGATTCTTGAGCAGATGTAACGATTCTGTCTTTTCCTTGGTAGGTTAGTCTGATCTCCAACTCTTTTGTATTTCTATTTTTATGATATTCAGGATGAATATCACACAGAATATTAATCTGCTAAAAGTATCTGTTATATGATGATGTTTTTGCTTATTCTATTTCTGGTTAGAAAAACCTTATTAGGTATAGAAAACAATCTTTGTAGTATATTTTAATATTACATATATATATATATATATATATATATATAGATTGATAGATAGATATATTATTGATGAACCATGTTGGTTTGATTTGATCCTGGTATTTGAAGTGTGATCTTGCAGTCTGAATTCATCATGCCACCCACCTAACAACTACCCACAACACTGTCCATGTTGACGTACAAATTCCAATTAGTGTTCTCATTATGTTAGCTCCTCATTTTTTTGTATTATTTCATTTTTATTTCAATCATTTTTTTTCGTAATCTTTCATTTATCTTCTTATATATTCTCTATTAAAAAAGTATAATATTCTCCTACCCTTTCATATTTGATACCTTTATAATTAAATATTCTCAAAAATTTATTTTTTAATGAAAAATAATTTTAATAACTAGTATTTTTATTGAAAGAAATGAAAATTTTAATTTAGTTCCTCAATATATATAAAAAACACTAACTGATTCTTAAATTTGATAAATTTATGTTAAATCGGTCCTTAAAAAAAATACAATTTAGATTCAATTTTTTTATTTTAAATATTATACTTCAATGATAAAATGGTCTCACGAAATTGAAAGAATGTAATAACACACTATAAGAATTTTGTTCTTTTAAAAATTAAATTAACGCCGTCTTACACTTCAAAGTCATCATTTACCAAAAAATTATTGGCAATACTCCCTCCAAAAGCAACTAATTATAAAAAATAATATATTTAAATTTTATAAGAAATAACTTAACACAAATTTTTTTATAAAAAATATTTTAACATATCTATTTTTTTTTTTATATCCAAACATTCTCTTTTTCTTATTTTTTTTTCTATAATTTGTTATTTTTTTAATTGTATTGAATTTCATTAATTTAAAAAAAAAAATTTAATGCTCATATTTTTTATTATTTTTATATTATAGAATTATAAGTAATTTTGTTAGAAATTTTATTTCAATTAAAAATAAAATAAAATAAAAATAAATTAAGTAAATATAAATCTATGAACTGTTTTTGTTAAAATAAATTAAATTTAAAATTAAATTTTAATATAATATATTTTATATTTTGTTATTTATTTTAATAAATTCATTTAATTTGATAAACATACATGAAAAAATACATAAAAAAATTATATTAAAGAAATTTTATATTTATAGAAAATGAATATTAAAATATATATATATATATAAATAAATTTGTAAAATATAACTTATATATATAAAAATTTTACTTAATATTAATTAATTTTAAATTGAAAATTAATATATTCACAAACTTTACTTATTAAATGTAAATTTTTATATATTTTAATTTAATTTAATTTTTAATAAAATATATGATCATTAAAATATTCCACCACATCAATACCTTCTCAACTCAAACATTTATGAAAACTCACAAAATAATAAAAAACATACCAACTATAAATCCTAATAAATGTAAACAAAATGTCATATAAAAGGGTATAAATCCTAATAAATGTAAAGAAAATGTCATATGAAAGGGAATATGTAAGTGATCATCCTTTACTATAAATTACAATCCCTTGCTTTCAAAATATTATATATTCCAACAAACTCTATAATATTCAACAAAAACATTATAAAATAGGAAAGATAATAAAACAATGGTGGTTGTGGTCCCTTCATGATTTCCAAGTCACCATTGAAAAACCAAATAGAAAACAAATAATGTAATACTTCTTGTCATTAATCACTTCAACAAACACCCAATAAAACATGTTCCTTCAATCAAAGGGAAAAGATTATCCATTCCTTTTCACAAGGAGGAAAACATCACTAACATTTTGCACACACTTTCAGACACCATTAGAATAGGAGTTTCTTTCTTAATATGAACAACTAACAACATAATACAATTTCTTCTACTTATGTTGCATATTTGCTCTCTTATGTTTTAATTCCCCTCTTAGTTTTTTTTTGACAAATTACTCATTAAAATTGACTTTAGCCATCTCAAAAAACAAATCATATTGTAAGGAACTTTCTTTAAAATAAATTAAAAGGAGTAGCATAAAAAAAAATTTGTATGATTGTTGTTAATGATGCATGTGAATGAAGTATTTTAGTCCTTGTTTCAGAAAACTTGTGAGTTCTGAAGAAAGAGCAATAATAAGTGGTACGACCAACTACCCTCCCAGACATAATTATGAGAGGTAATCCAAATACACTTCACTTCTCTAAAATATCTTTTTCATGTCCTTTTAAATCTATCTTTAATATATATTCAAAGTCTATATATTAAAACATAATCTGTTAACAATTTACTCAATAAATTCACCAATAATTTTGATATCATATATTAAATAAATTTTAAATTTAATTTATTTTAAAAAAATTAATTTAATAAAATAAAATTTATATCTATTTAATATATTCTAATTTTATTTTATTTTTAATCAATATAAAATTTTGAAATTAAAATAAGAAAAAAATAAATTAATTAATATATTATGATTACTGGTACGTACAAATAAAGAAAAATAAAGACATAATTCCATTTTAAGATTACAATGAAGTTGAATTCTCATTCGTTCAAGTGTTCCCACTTGACAATATGTGCACGTGCCTTTCGGCAAGAGTTGACTATTTTTTTTATAAACATTATTTAAGATTTTAAAAAAATATAATAATTTTTTAATTTTAATAAAATATTTATAATATTTCATGATATTTTTTTAATTTTTACATCGTAATAAATACATACATATATAAAGTAATTAAAAATTAGATAAACTTCAAATATTAATTAATGTTATTTTTCACAAATACACTAATTTATTATATTAATGTGGGAAACACTATTTGATGTGTTCGATATGAATTGCTATGTTGATAAAATATTGATTGAGACCAAATTCAAAACGAGTTTAGTTTCTTAGAGTTTTAATAATATATTTATGCTGTATTATTACATCACAATCCTTTAATTATAACTATTAATTTATATAAAATATGTCATCATAATAATTTAAAGATTAAGATATTATAATAAACAAATATCCCCAAAACCTAGAAAATACCAAATTCAAAATTAAATCCTTATAATTTAAACATGTTCTAATTATTAGAATATTTTCTAAATTATATAAGAAAATAATTACTTTTTCCGTTCTTGTAAACAAGACTGCTTTAATTTATAATTTCTAAATATGTTGTTAGCTTTTAGCATGTAATATTTTTTATAAAAACATATAAATTAATTAGTGATAATTTTATAAAAAATAACCAATAATATATCAGACATTTTGGAAGAGAAAGAGGTTTTATAAAGATGTTAAGTTGATAATGGTTGTATTTATAAAAGTGTTTATTTCAATTAATATTCACAAGTGAATCAACATAACTTATATAAAAATAGAAGTATCATTGAACTTAAGTCCAATATGAAAGGGTTTTTTTTTTAATTTTTTTTTAATTTTTTAATTTTTTATTTTTATGGTAATACGACTTTATTCTTGATTAATAGATAGGTGAAGTCGTTTGATTTTCATTTTTTCAAAAATTAATAATAATTTTTTTAAAATTTATATACTTTCACCCTTCTTCTAATCTTTAAAAAATTAATAATAATTATTTATAAATTTATTTATCTATAAATAATAATAAATATTTTCATTAAAATAAAATATAAATAATAATAAATTTAAATTATTTATCATATTTCTAATATTTCAAAGAATTAATAATAATTATCTATAAAAAAAATCGTATTTTTAAAATACAACTTCACCACCTTTTATAAGAGAAAAAAAATTATATTTTTATTAGTAAAATTTTTTAAATATATAATATTATAAAATTTTATCTATTTTAATAAAAAAAAAACCATCATTAAAATCTAAAAAATAAGTCAACCTAAAACCCTATCAACTATATTTATTTCACCTCATCATGTACTTGTAAATTAAGTTTTGACCTAAAAATGACATCTAGATATGGCTACTCAAAAGTTAATTATATATATATATATATATATATATATATTAATAATTAAAATATTTAATGTATCTTAACAGAAAGCTTTTGACTTTTTAAATTTTGTGGATTGTGTAGTTAAATAACTTTTTATAATTTTAAAATTGCGGTGTTAATTTTTAGGTGATATTTATTTATTTTATACATTTTTTACAATATATTCTATTTTTTTATCATTTTTATATTTTCTTAGAAAAATATTTAATTATTGCTGTTTTTTATAGTTTTATTTTTTTATTGTAGTGATGAAACTATAAATTAAAAGAATAACGTAGAGATCAAAGTGATGTTTATAAAGTTGGATTGAAGAATAGGGAAATGGTACATTGAAGGATGTTGAACACGGCATGTGAGGGACCATGTTAGTGTGATAAAATGATTAAATTGGTGAGTGTTTTAGGGCATTTAGGTGAGGAGTCCCTGTAGGTTTTGGTAGCCAAACAATTGCAATATTGGTATCTATTATTTTCCCTTTCGATCAAGTGAGTTTCAACACGCTAATTAACGTCCTTCGTTCTTCCATGTGTATGCAAGATTTTGCTCACATGAACAAGAATTGGAAATGGCTAAATACATAAAATATGGTCTCCATAACCAACAACCTCTTATTGATTGTAGTTTCTGGAGAGAAAAATATGCCTCTCAGCCATGTGGTCTTAAAGGAGTAGGTGAATTAAGAGCCTTTACCAAGCTCCATTTATGTACTCCTAAACTGGTAAATTGACTTATACAAGAGTTTCAACCATTGTTCTTTGTTAAGGTTAACCTAGTTTTTCTTTTTCTTTTTCTTTCTTTTCATCATCAACAAACTAATTTCTCATATAAAAATTTGCCCATTATATTCAATGAGATCTTTGTTTTGTATCCTTTGAATTTGATAATCTTCCAATTTCTTTCCTTAATTTCTTTCTTTTTATAAGTGCTTGAGGTTAGAAGATAGTATATTTTCTTAATTTAAATTACTTAATTCATTCAAAAATAAAGTAAGTGAAATCTTAAATTAGATAAAAATAAGAAAATTAAATAATATATAAGTAAAAAAAATATACAAATTTATAATTTTAAAGTTTTAATTTACAAAGTAAAATTATATTTTTTTATATTATTATTATTATTTATTATTATTTTTTTATATAATTATTATTTATTATATATTGATAGAATTTTTTTAATATTATTCATCTCTAATACCTAATAATAATTATGAAATACTTAAAAAATTATATTCAAAATATAAATTTCAATCTCAAACCACAATAAATATATCCAATTATATATAATGAATCTCTAACCTTTAAATAAATTATACTTAAATATTTTAATATTTAAATAATTTTCTATTATAAACACTTCATATTAATTAAAAAATCAGATTATAATATATAAATAATATATAAATCTTATTTCTGATTTTGAAGTGAATTAAGTTCTGTAATCTCTTAAATTTATAATTTGAATTTTTTTCTCTCATCCTTAAAATTTTGTGAAAAATTTAAATCCAATTCTATTAATATTAATCATGTGGCAGATTAAAATAAAGATTTATTATCTCCACAAACTAGTAGAAACAAAATATAATACGATTACTTTTATAGAAAAAATTACGAAATATATCTTTTTAATTATTTGTTATTATAAATATATATACCAAAGTTTGGAAGGTAATTAATGTGATTAACAAATGGTAATTATGATATAATAGTTAGCTATGTGATAATAGAGGGGCCACAACAACAACTTAATTACCTAAGTCAATTTCTTCCATTGAACATTATAACTTTCAATTCGCATTTATAAACTTTGACAAAGAAGTTCCCTTTTTATTTCTTGTGGATGGGGATGAAAACTACGTTTCTCATTTCCTTCTTTAAGAAACTTAATAAAAGTGTCACATATTTTGTCACCCTCTCCTCTATGTTTTATCAAAAACAAAAATTTTAATTATTTTCATTATCATACGAAATAACAGATTTGATTTGTGTTATCAAATTGATTGATGAGATGAATATGAAAAAAAAATGTAATTTATCTTCTTCTTTTTTTCATAACAATTAAAAAAAAATTAATTTTTGAAATGAAGTAAAAGAAATGGATGGCATGGACCTCAATGCAACCATTTTGATCTTCAATCACAATCATGATGCATACCAAACAAAATTTTAATGAATTGGCATGCCATGTGAGGGATGAGTTATTAAAAACCCTAAAAATAAAATGTGAATATACTGAAAGCTCCAACCACTTTTCAATTTGGCATTCCCATTCATTGCATTTGATGTGATTTAGAAGATAAAGAGAGAGTGAGAGTTGACTGATTACGTGTGTGCAACCCCACCGACTTCATAAATGATCCCTCACAACCCTTCAAAACCCTAACTCAACATTATTTATCACACCTACAACCTCCATTACTCCTCCTCACAAACTTCAATTCACTTTCACAACTTTTTCTTACATAAAATATCTTTTTATTTTCTCTAATATATTCAAATAATTCTTATAGTTCTTTAATAAAATTAAACAAAATAAATATGTAACAATAAAAAATTTTCCATAAATATTAGATGATGAATTTATGTTTGATAATATTTAAGATAATGATTTATGAATACTTAATTTTTGTAAAACATTCGTGTGACATTCATAATTCGTTAAACATATCATATTGACATTCATAATTCGCTAAACATATCATATTTACATTCAGTACATATTGGTATAGTGATTTCTGTAAAGAGCACAACCTATTTAAGTTGAACATGATTTGTTGAACGCAAATATGATGTGTTTAATAATTAATTATAAATATTGTATAGATGTCTTGAAAAAAAAATCAATATTTATTTGATATTTTATATTTCTTAAAACAATATATTTAAATTTTATAAAAATTAAAATAATATTACAAATTTATGAAAATTATTTTAATATATTAATTATTTTATAGATATTAATACATGTAAAAATGTGTAACAAGAGTTACAATTAATATATATTTTTAAAATTAAAAATATTTGTTATATATATTTCTAAATATTTATACATAAGAAAAAATTAACACAAAAATAAGAAAAAAACATAAGAAATAAATTAATATTACAAAAATAATATATAAATATTAATTTTTTTTTAAATTCTGTATTCATAACCATTAAATATATTACATTTGCATTTAAAGAATCGTATTTAATATAAATAGAATTTTTTCAACAATTTTTTTTTATAAAATTTATACAACAAATATAAATATAATAAAGTGAATAGATTATGAATGTTATATATATGTATTTTAAAAAGAATTAATATTAATAAATTATTGCAATAGGAACAGAAAAGATAGGCACCGAAATTAAAGAGATGATAGAGTGGATGGATGTGAAAGGTTGTTGTGGTTTGCATGAAGCAAAGTGCCAAACATTTCCCATGCAAATGTACAACAACATAACACACCTTTTGATTTAATACACTTTTTCTTTTTCGCTTAATTTAATACCCAACCAATATCATTTAGACACCTATTTTCCTCAATATTTCTCTCCATTATTATTTTTCCCGTATCTCATAACTACTCTTTCATCATTTTCTATTTATAGAAAATATTAAAAATTTTATTAAAATTTAAAAAAACAAATTTTAATAGATTAGAAAAAAATAAGAAATTTGATTCACTAATTTTGTGGCAAGTTTTCTCAATCTCTTTAGGTTAGTCGGCAAAAAAAGATGAATTGGCACAGCAATTGGGTCACAGTTGAGAGTTGTATTGAATCACCTCAACCAGCCATGAACAGAAACTCCCACATTTTGTTGACTTTTTTTTCTTCTTTCCAAACATCTAAATGTTTGACCCAAGTACAACAATTATACAAACATTATTTGGTTGGTCATAGGTTGGTAGACCCAACCAACTATGAACTTTCTTCACTGTGGGCCGAATCAAAAGAACAGTTTTGACTAACCTAAAAAGGATTTTTTTAAGATTAATTTGTGAATAAATTTGTGGATTTAAATGGAGAATATAACTTTTTTTCATAAATTCATTTAAATTTTTCACTACCGTAAATTTATAAATAAAATATTAATAGAAAATTATTTTTTATAAAAAAATCGATAATAAATTATCCACAAATAAATTTATGAAAATTTTCTTATAAATAAATTTATGAAAAATTATTTTATAAATAAATTTATAAAAAGATAAAAAAAATTTATAAAAATAAATTTATAAAAAATATTTAATAAATAATTAATTTTTTTTTAAATTCGTGAAAAATATTTTATGAATAAATAAACTATTAAAATGATTAAATCACGTGACATTTTCTGAGTTTAAAAATATTAAATGCATCTTTAATATATTTTCTGAAACAAAAATAAATCTTTTATCAAAAGTGATTTTTTTAGCATGCTTAGTATCTTAATATTCTTTTCATTCTTGCACGTCTAATATCCCTCCCACTTGAATCAAGTTCAAACAAGATCCAATAGCATCTTCAAATCAAGGAGACAAGGCCCAACACTAACATAAGACTAAGAGAAATAGATGGCTTCAAATCATGGTAGCCATTGCTCATCTCCCACACTTGGTGTAAATCTTCTCAGAAGCAAACAAAACTTATATCACAAAGTTTAGGTTCTAAATCTCTGGCCAATGCATTTGGCTACTTAATACATATTGTGTCAACAGTTTTACTAGTCATATACACATTATTCATTACTCACTCAAGAATACAAAAGCACATCTTGGAATTGAACATCCTAATCTTTTACTGAATACCAAAAGATCACAGGAGAAAAGATAGTTGCTTTCATGCAGTGGTTTGCAGTTTCACCTAGTTAAATATCAATTGTTGTATAATAGTCAATGTATCATTTCATAGTTATAGAAGCAATTTTTACAGTCTGTGTGAGCTTCTCTACCTGCAGTATCTGCAGAGGGAATACACACTAAACAACTTGTACAGAATTGATAGATGCAAAGGAAGGAGATTCTTTCTAAGATTAAGAAAAAAAAATCTCAATTGGTAAAAAATAAAACACAGCAGGTTTGTTCTTACCAATCACTAAAACACTTCTGAATATTGAAGAAAAAAAGGTACTATTTTCATTACATTGAATACTGATCTGAATATTTGGCACCGCGTGATCATGCTTAGACTACCAAATTTCATTTTCGGTTGATTGTATGTAACTGAAATTCTTAAAATAGTTATTTTTGTTTCGGTTTATTCATCTATTGAAATTGCAATATTCATCACTTAGCTAGTTCTAATCCTCTAGCTGATGTGGTTGAATGGTAATAAAAAAGTGTGCTTTACATATTTTTTATTTAGTGTTAATTCAAGCAAGACTTGATAACTCACTTCCAAACCAAATTATTAGTAAGGGAGAGGGAGAGATTTAAATTTAGTAGTGAGATACACTAAAAGGTAATATGCTTAGCCTTAAACAACACAGAGCTTACATAAAACAACACAAGCCTTTGACAAAGTTTAAACTTCCAATTGTCAAAAAAGAAAAAGAAAAAGTTTAAACTTCCATGAAGAAAACAATGAGCAGTTCCATAAATATTAAATTAACACATGTAATACCACGGAAAATTTTTATGCCATGATTCAGAGAATATATGTGCAGATGATCACTCCCACTGGCAATAGAAAATTGATATTGCTGCCACTGAATCTGATAATATTGTTCTGTATTGCAATTAAAGATTCAGTCTTGCTAATGGCGAATTAACTACAGGGAAAAACTCAATGATATCTACTGAACATTTGAACCTTTCTTTTATTGCAGAAAGTACAGTTATCTCTACTGAAGATTTAAATGCATTTTCTTATGATGAAAACCCAATAATGATACAAGCCAAGAAGCATTGAACATTAAGTAGATAGTACGTTGAGACCAATAGGACTCCTGACCCTTTGTATGCCATTGTTCCATATCAAAGCACCAAACACAAAGTTTCCATTGCTATTCTTGAAAGGGAAGAAATCAATCCTGAAACTTATTTTCTCCCCAGTTTTCCAGAATTTCAATTCTGCTGGAGTAACTCTAACATTCACACCAGATGGATTTTCAACACTTGCATAATACACTGTTGGCTCCTCACCATAATAAGTAACCGTACGATAAACTGATAAAGTTCCATTCAAGTTGGACACACCAATTGAAGGATAATTGAAGTTGTAGGAAGCTGTAAGAGGTTTTTGGCATTGAGTAAGATCCCCAGTGAGGTTTTTAAGTTGTGCTGGGCTTGCCCCATTGCTGCACAGAAAATTGAGAATATCTTGGGAATTAAAATCATATACTAATCCCGGATTGAGTGATGCAACTGGGTTAACATGTCCAGATCCATAGGCAAATGGTGTGGTTTGAGTTTCATTTGGATCTCTTCCTATGAGGTGATGTGTGTTATCCATAACTGTGGCTGTAACATCAAACAGAGGCATTGATTAGAATGATCACAACTACAATCATTGGCTTTTGTTGTTGCCAAGGAACTTTGTAGCATGAATGAAGAATATCTTACCTGTCGTCATTATTGCAGACTTTATGGCTGCAGGGCCCCAGTGTGGGTGGTGAGATTTTATAATTGCAGCAACTGCAGTTATGTGGGGACAAGACATTGATGTTCCTGAAATAATGTTATAGTTGACGGATCGTTCTTCAACTGTGGCTAAAGTTCCAACCGGAGACCATGCTGCCAAAATATTCACTCCAGGTGCTGTGATGTCAGGCTGCATAATTGCATGAGAGCACACTATTTAGCATGTATAATTATACGACCAAGTATCAAGCTTCAACACTATAACCGCTATATCCCTTTGTATCAATGTAAAGTTAGACTACGAATAAGCTGTGGTGCATGCAGGTCTAAACATAATCTATTTGTAAACTTGCCTTAATAATGTCTGGTGTTATTATATTTGGCCCCATGGAAGAAAAAGTTGCCACTTCTGGTGCTGGTTTCGTACCAACTACAGTTGATGTTGGTTGGATTCTAGCAGTGGGATTCCTGACATAATAAAGCATTTGTAGACAATGTTTCATCGATCAATCTTCTGAAAATGAGTTGGACTAACTTGTTATTAAAGATTTTTTCTCTTTTTTAACAAACTTTTAGGACTCACTTCTCCGTCATTATATACGCTTGAAGCTCTTCTACGGCATCCTGACCAATGAGAATGGCTGGGATGACAAACTGAAAACCAAAATCTTTGGCATTACGATCATTGAGTATCATACCAACACCCCCACCTTGCCTTATTGTTAAGGCCTTCTCTCGTCTGTCATCCCTGAGGAAATCTTCAATTGTGCAAATCACAATTTTATCCTTGATTAAGGTACTATCTAGAGTATTGTTCTTGCAGAAGCTGTTAACAAAGAAATAAAAAAATAGGATTAAAAAAATGGAATCATGTCACTCCAGGTGTCCTGGGATTAAAATCATCTCCCTCTTATTGGAATTAAGAAAAAAGACATTTATTCTAATATCCACGGTTTTTTTAGTTAATGGTTTAAAATGAGACTAGTTTTGTCTATCATTAAATATATATTTTTCAAATTCACAAGTACTTGCCTGAGTTTGCCTAAAGAGTATAGAATAGACACCAAGAAGAAACAAGTTGTGTAGAATTTGAAACATTTATCAAGGTTGAAATTTGTTCTTAGACACATAATGCAGAAGATACCTTGCATTTGTTGCTGAAACTCCAGCAGCTGCAGCAGCACTTCCATATATCAAACCATACGATTGCTTCATTTTTGTTGGATTCAAAGAAGAACCCTGAAGGCACATAAACCTTTCTTGATTAAATAACTGACACTGATATGCTTTAGATGTATATTGGTGATTAATTTATAAATAGTTTGTGTTACTGACTTCACCTTTAATATCTTTGAGTTACCAAGGTAGATATTTGAACTGAATTCCCTGTCTATTGTGCTAGCAGCAACAGTGAGGATCCAAGGAGCAATATTGCATGCAGTACCAGGAAGAAACGAGTTTCCAGCTGCAGCAGAAACAAAAACTCCCTTCTGAAAAGCATGGAATGCTCCTATACTGATTGCATCCTCAAAGTAAACTGGCTGGGGAAGATCAGGGCCAAGAGAAAGAGATAGTATGTCAACCCCATCGTGGATGGCATCATCCATGGCAGAAAGAATATCAGCATCACTGCAGAACCCCAACCAACAGACCTTGTAGATGGAAAGTCTGGCACTTGGCGCACCGCCTCTAGCAGTTCCTTTGGCAATGCCAAGTAAGCTGGCATTAGCAACAATAGACCCTGCTATTGTGGAAGCCGTGTGTGTTCCATGTCCACCGCTATCTCGGGCTGACCGGAAACGTATCCTGTTGTCAATGCCCTCTAGAGGACCACTTTCTGCTTCAAACCCCTTCAAATAGTAACGAGCTCCAATAATTTTCCTGAAAAATCCAAACTCCAGATAGGATGACATAGTTAGTAAATGACAATATGTATATGTATGTAGCATACTGGGATTAAGCTTCTTATCCAACTATCACAAAAGTTTAAGCTATTAGGTAAGGGAACATGAATAGTTTTAAGTTAAACCTCTAACACATTTCCCTGTGTAAGAGTCCTTTGAACTTTGAAACGTGAATAATACATGCATGTTTGGTTTGATGTTTGAAGTTGAAAGTAGCTTAAACTTGGATGTGGATCACAGATGCAATTCCAAAATGAGTTCTTACTTGTTGCAATTGGCTAGTGTAAAGTTATCGCCAGTAACACACTCTCCCTTAAACTTTTCACGCACAGGACCTAATCCATAATCATTGAAGCTTTGCGATTCTGGCCAGATTCCTGAAAACCAATGTTAAGTCACTCTTTGTAATCTAAATGAAAGAAAATAGTGAAAGTAAAAAAAAAAATAAAAGATTTACCAGAGTCAATGACACCAACAATGACATCGGAAGCAATGTCCAGTGTTGTATGATTGCTCTTGTAGGCAGTCTCCAATCCAAGAATGTGTTGTGTAAAGTTTATTCATTTTGCTCTCAAAAACGGATACCACCGAGTTATGTTCTGAAACAAAGTTCAAAACGTCATTCAAGGCTTAGTAGGTAAGGTGCAAATGATTTTTATTTTCAAAAGGTGTTCTTAGTTTTCAAAATACAACTAGACAAAGTTGTTCCAGTGGAGTGGTGCAAGGCACAAAACAGAATGCTGAATTAAGGGAGAGGTTAAAGAACAGAAGATGAGAAAATATCTAATGATCCTTTCTATTCTTTGACTTTTAAACACTTGTTTTGGAAACAAAATTCGAAATTTAATAGATTTTGGATGAGAAATTGTTTTAGAAAACAGTTTTTTAAAACCAAAAGTGAGAAGGGAATCAAACATTAATTTAACTGGGGACCCCACCTATGTAAACAAAAAAATGATGAATTTGGAGTTCCATCTCTTATTCAAAATGTTTGCTTGCCCAATTGATATAGTGGAAAGAAAAGCAAAGAAAGATATAATAGTGGAATAGAACACCTGCAAGTTTTTTAGCTTGCTCTGGAGTGATCATAGCAGAGAAGCCTTGAAAGCTTTTGCTGTAATGGTGGAGTGCTGCTGCCTTTGATTCACTGAGGCTGAAAAGTACACAGAATTTACACAGGAAGCCCATTTTAATTTTAGCCTGAACTGTTCCATTTTGAATAAACCATAAAAGAACAGTGATAATTATAATTAGTTCCATGAGTTTATCTCAAATTGAGTGGCATGCCTTCCGGTAACTGAAGCTAGTATCTCATGGTTTTCTCTGATTACAGATTCTGAATTGGGATGTGAATGATCTCCCATGTAAACTATATAAAAGAACAGTGATAATTATAATTAATTCCATGAGTTTATCTCAAATTGAGTGGCATGCCTTCCGGTAACTGAAGCTAGTATCTCATGGTTTTCTCTGATTACAGATTCTGAATTGGGATGTGAATGATCTCCCATGTAAACTATATAATGCTACAACAATGCAAATCCAAAAGTTAGTTTCGATCTACGAAAGTAGCTAGGAGCTACTAGTAATGTATCTCATAGGCTGTGGACGCATGCAGCTAACATAGACACCATGCATGAAGTTCAAGTGAATGTGTTCCTTACCTTTGGGGTGGATCCATTCACCAAAGTATATCCAATGAACAGAAGGGTGAAAGAACTTAAAATTTTGCCAAACCCCATGATATTTCCAAAGGGTGAAGAATAGAAAGCTAGATGTGGAAATGGTGACTCTTTTTATGATATATGATTGGCCAATTTTATAGCCAAAAGTGAACAAACTTATATGTTGTCACATAAAAAATATCAGTTGCCGGCTTTATATGTTTCTGTTTATAACTTAGTATTCATTTGAGATTCTTAACAAAGCAAAATGACATTTATAAAGGAAGATAAGATGAATATATATTGGTTGAATTGATCACTTGGTCATTATATTAGCACCAACATTTTGTTTTAGTCCTATACTTAAAAACCTTTTTTAAACTGTTAGAAGTACTAACAATAACTACAAAATCATAAAATAATACTCGTATAGAGATTAAGACATAGAGTTTTTAAATATGCAAATTAAAGTAAAAGGTTGAAATAGATACAAGGACCAAATGATTAATTAAAACCATACATATTTATCTATCTAATAGTATTAGGAGGAGCTATAAACGGCAATTATTGGATTCATATCTGTGTCATTCACAACAACATTATTTGGGACTAATACTGATGTCGACTTTCAGGTTTCAAAAAATGAAAAACGGTGATATCAAAGAACGCAATAAAGTAAGAAGATTCCAAAGCATAGATAAATGGTTTCGATCAAGTCAATCAAAGGCAACTAAGAAGATTCACAACACTTAGAAATTCTTGAAGATAAGGATGGATAATCCTTCCAATTATCTATTTTTTCTAATATCTTTTTAGATAAATTATGTTTTTCTTCTAAATTATTCCTTAAATTTGTCTACTTTATAAAAGTAACTAAAATGGATAAAACAAAATCACAAAGAAGTTTAAATGCGTCTAGAACACGGTTTGGAGAAATGTCCAGTATACTTTGGGACTGTTTCTCCTCGTGTATCTTTTTTGTGAGAAAATCATGTCAGAAGACATTTTCGAACATGCAAACAACCCTTCATGCATGGTTCACAACATTGGAGCTCTTGTACTTCATGTGGTTATAAGGTATTAAAAGGTTTTTTACATACTTTCTTATTCAAATTATTGTTGTTAATTCAAGCAAGATGATAATAACTACTTCCATACCAAATGTAGAAAAAGAAAAACGAACAGTTTGGTTTCAATTTAATAAAAATATGTAACATATTGAAACAATGAATTTTATTTGTTAGATTAAGGAAATAAGCTTCTTTGTTCCCCTAGATGATAGTTCTTATTTGTTAGCATTACAAAAACTACACAAAGTCTAACCTCAATAAAACACAATGTGTATACATAAGACATCACCAGGCTTTGAGAAAGGTCAACCATCCAGAAAAACCAATCTGTAGTGCCATTAACATGTGTAATAGAAGAGTAAACATTTTTACCATGATTCAGAGAGCATATGCACTGATGATCACAGGAAATAGAAATTGATATTGCTGCCATTAAATCAGACAATATTGGTGTGTGTTCAACCTTTCTTTTATTGCAGAAATCAAATTGATATAAATAAATGCATTTTCTTAGGTGTAAACACAATATATGATACAGAGCAAGAAGCACTCCACGTTAAGTAGAGAGTACATTGAGACCAATAGGACTCCTAACCCGTTGTTTGCCATTATTCCATATCAAGGCACCAAACACAAAGTTTCCATTGCTTTTCTTGTAAGGGAATAAATCAATCCTGAAAGTTATCTTCTCCCCAGCTTTCCAGAACTTCAATTCTGCTGGAGTAACTGTAACCTTCACCCCAGATGGATTTTCAACACTTGCACAATATACTGTTGGCTCCTCACCATAATAAGTAACTGTACGATAAACAGATAAACTTCCATTCAAGTTGGACACACCAATTGAAGGATAATTGAAGTTGTAGGAAGCTGTAAGAGGTTTCTGACATTGAGTAAGATCCCCAGTGAGGTTCTTAAGTTGTGCTGGGTTGGCCCCATTGCTGCACAGAAAATTGAGTACATCTTGGGAATTAAAATCATATACTAATCCCGGATTGAGTGACGCAACTGGGTTAACATGTCCAGATCCATAGTCAAATGGTGTGGTTTGAGTTCCATTAGGATCTCTTCCTATGAGGTGATGTGTGTTATCCATAACTGTGGCTGTAACATCAAACGGAGGCATTGATTAGAATGATCACAACTACAATCATTGGCTTTTGTTGTTGCCAAGGAACTTTGTAGAATGAATGAAGAATATCTTACCTGTCGTCATTATTGCAGACTTTATGGCTGCAGGGCCCCAGTGTGGGTGGTGAGATTTTATAATTGCTGCAACTGCAGTTATGTGTGGGCAAGACATTGATGTTCCTGAAATGATGTTATATTCGACAGGTCGTTGTTCAACTGTGGCTTCAGTTCCTACAGGAGACCATGCTGCTAAAATATTCACTCCAGGTGCTGTGATATCAGGCTGAATAGTTGGAAGAAAGCACATTAGTTAGCATACATAAGTATAGGATCAACCTTCAACACTATGTCCTCTATATCCTTTGAGTCAACAAAAAGGTTAACTGGGAAGAATCTGTGGTGCATGCAGTTCTAAGCGTATAGTCCAGTGAGTCTAAGTAAACTTGCCTTAATAATGTCTGGTGTTATTATATTTGGCCCCATGGAAGAAAAAGCTGCCATTTCTGGTGCTGGTTTGGTACCAACCACAGTTATTGTTGGGTAGATTCTAGCAGTGGGATTCCTGACACAATAAAGCATTAGCGGACGATGTTTCTTGGATCAATCTTCTGACAATGAAGTGTGAATAACTTTGGTATTAGAGATTTATTTCCCTTTTTTTTTAAAAAAAAACTTTTAGAACTCACTTCTCTGTCCTTATATATGCTTGAAGCTCTTCTACAGCATCCTGACCAATGAGAGTGCTTGGGATGACAAATTGAAAACCAATCTCTTTGGCGTTATGATCAATAAGTATCATTCCAACACCCCCACCTTTCCTTATTTCTATGGCCTTCTGTAGTCTGTCATCACTGAAATTCTCAATTGTACAGATCACAATTTTACCGTTGATTAAGGTAGGATCTAGAGTATTGTTCTTGCAGAAGCTGTTAGACAGAGAAATCAAGGAAATAGGATTAAAAATTGAATCATATCACATGTCACTCCATATGTCTTTGGCTTAAAATCATTTATCAACAACAAAGATTGTGCTTAGCCACTTAATACAAAAAATACCTTGCATTTATTGCTGGAACTCCAGCAGCTGCAGCAGCACTTCCATATATCAAACCATGCGAATGCTCCATTTTTATTGGATTCAAAGAAGAACCCTGATGGCATTTATAAACCTTTATTGATTTAGTAACTAAGACTGATATGTATTAGATGTATATTCGTGTTAAAATTTAAAAATGGTTTGTTATTGACTTCACCTTTAAGACCTTTGAGTTACCAAGGTAGATATTTGAACTGAATTCTCTGTCTATAGTGCTAGCAGCAACAGTGAGGATCCAAGGAGCAACGTTGCATGCAGTACGTGGAAAAACTGAGTTTCCAGCTGAAGCAGAAACAAGAACACCCTTTTGGAATGCATGGAATGTTCCTAGACTGACTGCATCTTCGAAGTAAATTGGCTGGGGAGGATTAGGACCAAGGGAAAGAGATAGTATGTCAACGCCATCATGGATAGCATCATCTATTGCTGAAAGAATATCAGCATCACTGCAAAACCCAAACCAACAGGCCTTGTAGATGGAAAGTCTAGCACTTGGGGCACCACCTCTAGCTGTTCCTTTACCAATGCCAAATAAGCTGGCATTAGCAACAATGGACCCTGCTATCGTGGAAGCTGTGTGTGTTCCATGCCCATCATTATCTCGAGCTGACCGGAAAAAAATCTTGTTGACAACACCGTCTAGAGGACCATTTTCTGCTTCAAACCCTTTTGAATAGAACCGAGCACCAATAATTTTCCTGAAAAATCCAAACTCCAGTTGAGTGGCGTAGTTAGCAAATGACAATCTGTATATATCTATAGCATACCATAAGTAAGTTTCTACTGAAAACCTGCTATCCATAAAGTTTAGCCTATTAGGTAAGGGAACATAAATACATGAATAGTTGTATGATGAATCTGAACACATTTTTGAAGCGATAATGCACAAGGTACATTCACCTATTCTAATACCGTGTCATAGATTAACACTATCCCAAAATTTTAAACCATAAGGTGAAAACCTGTGAATGATTTTATATTACGCTTTAACAGCTTCAAATGCATACTTTATTTACTTCAATATAAATATAGACTCTGTACATCAATCATAAAAATCTAGTCTATGATGGATTTAGAATTCTTACTTGTTGCAATTGGCTAGTGTAAACTTATCACCAGTGACACACTCTCCCTTGAATTTTTTGGGCACGGGACCTAATCCATAATCAGTGAAGCTTTCTGATTCCGGCCAGATTCCTGAAATTCAATGTTGAGTTGCTCATTTTTTATTCAAATGACAGAAAAAAAAGGAGTATAAAAAAAAGTATTAACCAGAGTCAATGACACCAACAATGACTTCGGATGCAGTGTCCAGTGCTTTAGGATTCGTCTTGTAGATAGTATCCAATCCAAGAAAATCCCAAGAATGTGTTGTGTGGAGTCTATTCATTTTGCTCGCAAAAACGGACACTACTGCTTTATGTTCTGAAACACAATTCAGAACGCCATTCAGAGCCTGAGCAAGTAAATGGTTAATTGATTCCATATAGAATATGTTTTTTCACTCTTAAACTTGAGCATATACAACTCCAAATTGGAACCATCCAATTTTAATCGAGAGGCCATCACAAAATATTGAATTAGTCTTTCATCTCGTATTCAAATTGTTTCCTTGTCCAATGTAGTGGAAAGATAAAGACAGAAGGATATAACAGTGGAATACGATACCTGAAAGTTGACTAGCTTGCTCTGGTGTAATCATAGCTGAGAAGCCTTGAAAGCTTTTACTATAATGGCGGACGGATGCTGCCTTTGCTTCACTGAGGCTGAAAAGTGGAAAGAATTTACACAGGAAGTCCATATCAGCCAAAATTATTCCTTTTCCAATAAATTAAAATTAGAAGAACACTGATAGTCATAATTAATTCCGTGAATTTTATCTCAATTGAGTGACATGCCTTCCTGTAACTGAAGCTAGTATCTCATGGTTTGCTCTGATTACGGATTCTGAATTAGGGTGTGAAAGATTTCCCATGTAAATTATATAGTGCTGTATAAATGCAAATCCAAAAGTTAGTTTAGTTCTATAAAAGTAGTTAAGAGCTTCTAGTTTTGCAACTCAGAGGCTGCATATGCATGCAACTCACGTAGACAGCATGCATGAGTCCAAGTGAATATGCTCCTTACCTTCGGGGTGGATCCATTCACCAAAGTACATCCAATGAAAAGGAGAAGGGTGGAATAGCTTAAAATTTTGGCAAACTCCATGATACACTGAACGTGTCCAGAACAGAAAGCTGGACGTGGAAATGGTGACTAATTTTATGGTAGGTGATTCGTCCATTTTATAGCCAAAACTAACCAACTTACTTGCCCTGACATGTATAAAAAATCAGTTGCCGGCTTTATATTTTTGTGTTTATAACTTATGTACAATTGGGATTCTTTAGAAAGTAAAATGACATTCACAAAAGGAGATAAGATGAATATATATTTAACGAACCAACAGCATTTGGACGAATTATAAACTGCAATTATTGGATTCAAACTTGTATCATTCACAGCTACATTTTTTGGAACTAATACAAATTTTCCAATATTTAAAACTTCAAAGGACGACCGGTCCTCCCTTTGTCTTAACTTGAGAATGTGTCATTGGCAACCACAAATCGCATATGCTCACAGACCAAAAGCTACATTGTATCAGATTTTTGTTTAGAGAAAAAACTATAGTTCATTACTACATATTCTTCTCCCAGAGATACTCCAGTATTAAATTCTGTGTCAATTGATTCGGACTTTTCAAAAGAAAAATTCTAAATTCAGACCAGATAAAAAACTGATTGATTTGATTCGAATGAATGAATTGAATCAAATTATATGCAAATATACAAAATTTTATGTAAAGACAGAAAAAATATATAATTTTGTCAAAAAAATTCCCACAACTCTATTATTATGTAATTGACTTATCTAAGTTAAATGATAGGAAAAAATTAAAAAAATAAAATTATATAGTTATATCATAAAAATAATTAATAAAAAAATATAACATAAGTTTGATTCCAAAGCATTAGTAGTTTGATTTAGTTAACATTGATTAGATTTAATTTAGATTCATTAAATTTATAAATCATATATTTAATATATGAACTTACCATTTTTAGATTTAATTGACTTGGTAGAGATTGAATTCAGTTAAAATAAAATTTAGACTTTCAAGTTTACGGAGTACATACCAAGAAGAATGGTTGAATCCTTCTAGTGAGATTTTTCTTTCTTACACTAGTTTTGCATCTACTTCATAATTTTCCTTTGCCAAGGATGTGACAGAAACAATTTTGTTTTTATATGTCCATTTGGCAGATCAACTTCCTCTCACTTGAAACTGATCTTAACTACACAGCTTAATGTTACATCTTCAAATCATCAACTGGCCGTCCGTAAGATTCAAACAAATAGAGGTGGCTGAAAAGTTATTTGTTTCCATTGATGACTTCTGACTGTATCATGAAAGCGGTGCCTGCTGTTAAGTCAATAAAGATGACCTTTCCAAGCATATTTTCACTCATATGAATCACGTCTTATACAATTTACATGCTCTTTTAGGAATAAGTTTAATTGCAAACTAATCTCACATCTGGCTGAACAATCTGTTAAAAACACTATTTTATGGTTAAATGACGGTATCTTGGTAGCGAAACTAATCTGTCTGTTACAGCTTGGTGAAGCACAGCAGCTGAAATTCTCAACCCCCCGAATCTGAAAAAAAACTCAAACCTAAAACAACCTTAAAATTTGTGAATCCTACATTGAAAATGCAGACAAACATGAGTAACCGGCATCTCATATTCACATGAAATTTATTTTTCTGATCATTTCAGACTGTTTTTATACACAATTTATGAGAAGTAAAATTATGCACTTCACTTGATCCAATAGCTCTGTAAATTACAAATCATAACATGTTTAAAATAGTGCAGATGGTCGAAGAAAAATTCCGTCAGTATTATCCTTCCTCTCCGAACTCCTTTGTGAATCTCTCATGAACGTTGAGGTCGGCCTTGCTTACAGTGGGTCTTTGTCTAGCCAGTACTTTGTCAAAATCTGTCCTCGATATAGGTGGTGGCAGGATCTGTACAGCAAACAAAAACATAAAATTCTTATTCTAAATAATGAGTTAGAAAATGAAGTTCTGCAGTCCTTCTGTCATCAAAATCTGCATCAGCTTAAATACCTTAGAAGCAAGTCCTTTTGCCGCAAGCTCCTGCATTGTAATTTGTATTGCACTCTGTTGCTTTGGTCCACATGGAATCCACATACCCTCAGGATTCTTGAAGAAAAACATGGCATCTTGGGTTTTGCGAACAGGTTCAAATAAAACATCTTTCACCTGTAGAATTAGGTCCAATTACCTTTACCTTGAAAGTCATCTAAATAAAAATGATCATTGTAACCAGGTATTCCACATAGAAGTCAAACTTACACAGACAGATATATCTGAACCTGAAAACCCCTCTGTCCTGCGAGCCAAATGTTCAAAATCACTTTCAGTCAAATTATGGGGAGTATCTCCTAGGTGCACCTGTTCAATTCATCAACCAAGAAAAAGACATAGTAAGACCATTTGCTAGGTTGACAATACAATAAGATCAATCCTTCAATGAACATCATCTTGTATATTGCCCATGCCTTGAACATGTGTTGGCGAGCCTTCAAATCTGGTAGGGGTATGTATATTCGCTTATCAAAACGTCGCCTTATTGCCTACAATTACAAGTTGATTAATCAAACTAGTATCCCATAGGCTTGAAATAAGAATTAGTAAATAGAACTATTTTCTACTTACCTGGTCTAGAGCATAAGGTGTATTTGTAGCTGCTAGAACAAGAACTTTCTGATCATTGTGTCCTACACCCTATAAAGTGAAGTGGAAAACCTACATTATGACTTGGAACAAACTCAGAAAGAAAAATAAAATTGACATCAAAGCTGATGGAAACCTTGAATCTTCTGAATTAGTACAATCAGGATGCATAATAACAGTAATGATAGGGGGAGGGACTGTTCAAACACTAACTTTTTTTAACAAAAACACTAGCTACTGTGTTCAGCTTAAAATATAGGAGCTAAATATGACAAGACTAGAGTCATTAATCAAAACGTGCGTGCAACTTTCTGTATGGCTAAAAATCATCAAATATGTTACTTACCGATTCTTTTATATATAAAAAAAAGAGGAAATAATGCCATAACCAAGTCTAGGCTTGGCTAGTCAAGTGATGATGGATGCCCAAAAAAAATAACAACTGCAAACGTTCACACAATTAAGATATTGAATAATTTATGTCAAGAGTAACAATTTCAGGAAACAAGGAAATACGAAAAAGAAGAAAGAATGGAATATAATCGATGTAGATATAAGGCAATTTGCACAATGGCAGAATACTATAAGAAATTTGTAGCATACGTCAAGTATAAGAACTGTTTGTATTATAATTTATAATGTTTAAGTGGTAAGGAAAAAGAGAAAGAGAGACTAAAGACAATTATATTCCTAAATTGATATGTTGTGTAATATGATAAAAAATCTAATATATAAGTCCTAGCTATCATAAAGCGTGAATCACACAATGTCATTCAACTCAATTAAAGACCAATTCTTCAAAGATAATATTCATCATAAGATTCTTCTTAAAAACTTCCTATGATGTCCTTCTTGGTTACTCTTTCTCCCTTTTCACAAGACTAAAAACCTGTCTCTCACTAGTCCTAGCTATAGTAAAACAATAACTATTAAAAAGTATAGGTGAAATACTAGTGTAGTTAATATTACTCCCGGTAATACGAAAAGACTACTAACCCAAAGAACAAAAAATTAATATTCTAAAACTTTCCAAAATATTCTAAGACTCAAAAGATACAATAAGATATTTTACAGACATCCCAACAAGAAAAGGTGATGAAACTATTGATAAGAGATGAAACTAAATTAACTCAATCCTGTTCTTCAAATAAAATAAGGATAATTCACCAACATCCTAAACCAGGATACAGGCTTCCGGACTAGCTCCGCATAATGCAATTGAAATGTCAACTAAATAATATTGATCTAATCAACATATCCCCATCCCACCTTGACACCATAAATTTATTACCTGCATCTGCACCAGAAGTTCAGTTTTAATTCGTCTAGAAGCTTCACTCTCATTACCCTCTCCACGCTGACCACACAGAGAATCTATTTCATCAATGAATATGATAGAAGGCGCACTTTCACGAGCCATTTCGAAAAGATTTGAAACCAGCTTTTCACTTTCACCCATCCACTTTGAAACCAGGTCTGACGAAGAAACACTGGTGAAGAATTCAAAAGTTAAAAAATGCTGCAAAAAAATGCCCACCTAAGCACTTGCGTCCACAAACTTATTTTTCCATACAAAATCACTGTCAAGGCAGAACTGTTAGATTCGCATGCCCAAGCACAGGAAACTAAATCAATCATAATCATGCATATGTAAAAATCAATGCCAATAAGAAATTGAAAATTTTAACAATAATAATGTTGATGATGATGTGAAATCTTTCCTAAGCACACACATTCATCCACCAAACATAGTGTGTCTCAATTCACATTGGAGAATCCAAAATCATGTGGAAATTTTAACTAACAAGGCTTTAAATTAAAGTTCACATGTTCAGTTTCATGTTAAGGAAGATTTTGGATCTAGAATTGCTTTTCAGGTGAAGAAACTTCAGCTAATTTCATGTTGTATAAAAAATATTACACTGAATTACTAATTTTATGTTGCATCAAAGATTAACCTTGACAAACTTGATAGTTGAATGAAATTGATTGTGGTCTATATTGATTTTGGAGTGGAGGGATTTATGTTTAGATATTTTTATCATAAAAACAAGTCAGTATTATTAAAACTCGGTATAAATTTTTTATCCAAAGCAAAATCTATTCAAATTGTTTTAACTCATGATCAATTCTAGACCGACAATAAATTCCTCAGCGTGAAGCTAAACATACAAAATTAATCTAAAGCCACATTAACAGGTGGCATCTCAACATGATTGTGGAAAATCTAAGACGAAACCAAACAAACACAAAGTTTTGGGCTAACTTGCTTTTAGCACAGAAACATCCAAATCGCATCCCTCCAAAAATCAACTTTGTAAAACCTCACCCAAACACATTCTTAATCAAGCTTAAACAACAGAAAATCAATAAATCCACCTGAAGAACGTAGAATCAGCTTCGGTAGCAACAGCCTTGGCCAAATACGATTTCCCAGTCCCCGGTGGCCCGTACAACAAAAACGCTCTCCAAGGTCGTCGTTTACCTGAACCAACCAAACCATTCCACCAAACAACAGAAATTCAGATTTCAAGTTTCAAGTTACATTCCGTTCCCTCAGTCACATAATCAAAATCCGAAAAGTCAAAACCTCACCGGTGAAAAACTGAGGAAACTTCACGGGCAAGATAACCGCTTCCTGCAGAGCCTGTTTCGCGCTCTCCAGCCCCGCCACGTCGTTCCACTTGACGTTGGGCTTTTCCCTAACGATCGCGGAGTTGAGCCCGGCCCGGAGCTTGGCCTGTTCAGGATCCTCCCCGTCGCCGCCGGCGCCGTCCTTGGGCTTGCTCTTGGGCCTAGTAGCGACGGCAGCATCCCCGGAGGAAGGTGGGCCGCTGGGCCCATCATCAAGAACGGCCCGGATCTCCTCGGCCCGGCGCAGGTACTCCGTGAATTTCTGCGTGATGGCTTCCTTGATCTTAGGGTTCTTCTCATACTTGAGGTGCGTTTTGAAGTACTCCAACGCGTTCATGTAAAGTTGAAACGCTTTCGCATAATTACCTTTATTATCTTCCTCCACCGCTTGCTTCACGTACTCTATTGCTTGTTCTTTGAAATTGCTATACATCTTCTTTTTCGTCTTGAATTTCCTTTTTTGGGGGATTTGAAGGATCTGATGGAGAAGAAGAAGAAGAAGAAAAGGATGCGCGTGGAAAGAGAGAGCCTTTGGTTTGGTTGGGCGAGTCAGAGAAGGTTCTTCCCTCGAACCTTCCTTCTCACGGAATTGGATTTCGTGAATTTGCGACTTTATATATATTCGTCAAATGGAATCCTTTGATGCAGATCCAATGGTGCGTGTCTCGGATGCGTATTTTGCGTTGGATTTATTTGTACCAAATAACAACTGTTTGATTTTTAATTAACGGTTTTGATTGTTTGCGTGTGTGATTGGGTGAGTAGGGAGAATGCAGGGAACCCGGTCTCGCGTGCGTAATGCGTTGCGTTTGAATTTTGGGGATTTTATACCCTAACAAAAAAACATACCATTTCCTACTTCACTTCCTCTGCATCACCTCCATCGCGGAACCATGGAAGATTCTCACAACCACCCCAACGACACCCACCACCACCCCAGCGACACCCACCATCACCCCAGCGACACCCACCACCACCCACCCTCCTCCTCCCCTCCCACCAGCGGCACCTGCTGCAAGTGCGGCGGCCCCACCACCTTCGCCCCCGCTCCGCCAATCCCCACCTTCTCCCCTCCCCCAACCTACCGCCCCATCCGCGCTCCCGCAATCCCTCCAGACCCCAACTCTACCCGTGCCATCATTCTCGCCCCAGTCCCACACGCTCAAAAAGTTCCCATTTTGCCCCCACCCTACGACTTCCACACCCCCACCAAGCGCATCCACTCCCCCGACGACATTCGCCGCTTCCACGACTCATTCTCCGGCAAAAACTTCCTTGGCTTCGTCGTCGCCCTCTCCGAATCCATCCGCGGCCGCAAAATCTCCGACCAGTGCCACCAATCCCCGACCATTCTCGCCATTCTCTCCATCCTCGAAACCCTAACCCTACTCGCCGACGAAACCCCCCCTGCCCCGCAATCCGCGCGTTACGGCAACGTCGCGTATCGCACCTGGCATGAAAAAATGTCCAATTCCGCAGAATCACTGATCTTCAAGCTCCTCCCGGAAAATCTCCACCCGGCGACGGTCGAACTCGTGCCGTACTTCGCTGACTCCTTCGGGAACGCGAGCCGCATCGACTACGGCACCGGCCACGAGACGAATTTTGCGGCGTGGCTGTACTGCCTGGCCCGGCTGGGGGTGATCGGAGAGGAGGATTACCCGGCGGTGGTGGCAAGGGTGTTTGTGAAGTACTTGGACCTCATGAGGAAGTTGCAGTTGCAGTACTCCTTGGAGCCTGCAGGGTCTCATGGTGTGTGGGGACTCGATGATTACCACTTTTTGCCCTTCATATTTGGGTCTTCCCAGTTGATTGATCACAAGTATATGAAGCCTAAGTCCATTCATAATGAGGATATCTTGGAGAATTTCTCCAGTGAGTATCTCTACCTTGCTTGCATTGCCTTTGTGAAGAAGGTGAAGAAGGGGGTGTTTGCTGAGCACTCCCCTATGTTGGATGATATCAGTGGGGTGCCCAATTGGAACAAGGTGAACAGTGGGTTGCTCAAGATGTACAAGGCTGAGGTCCTTGAGAAGGTCCCCATCATGCAGCATTTTCTCTTTGGATCGATTATTAAGTGGTATGTGTGATGATGATGCTTTTAGTGTATTGCTTTGATTCCGTTCTCTCCATGCACTTAAATGTGTTTGCCGTAGTTGCACTGTACAACATTTGGTTATTTACTTGCAGTTTGGTTAGTTGTACGGAGGGTGGAAATTAGGTTATGCATTGCTGGGTTTGATCCTGAATAGTGAATGCCAACAGTTGGGTGCTGTCTGTCATATAGTAATCCATGTCTCAGATCCCATAAGATTTTTGCTCATGGGTCATTTCTGGCAGTAATGCTGCTGCGAGAATTAGGAATTTACAGCTTTTGGAGCTTGTCTTCGCAAATTAGAAGATTTTATAATTTTGAAAACATGATTGCTTGTTTTTGCATGATGTTATCTGCTTGCACTTTGTATTGAATTCTGAATTTTCTGATGTAGAATTTCCAAAGCAGTAATTGTTGCATAAAATAGCTTTCGTGTGGTATTGAGTCTTCTAATGAATTGATGCAAAAGAGTTATCATGCCTCAAATTAATTTCATACAGTGATTTGCTGACCTTCATTGAATGTGTGCAAATTAAGTGCTGATGTTCTATACATATGTTGATGCCAAAGTTTTTATACCTGAACTGTGCTGGTTGCTCAGCGTTAAACCAATATTTATAATCTTTTCCTTGCTATCACAAACTTGAATAAAACAAGCTTTTTCTCTATGAATTTCTCAATCTAAGGGTAAATCACACAACTGGTATCACTAAAGTATAATAATGATTTTTATCTTCATGTTTGAGTTAGTTCAAAGCTGTCTGTGAAGTACAATTTTACCTGCCATGTACTTCCCTCTTCTTTCCTATTTGCCTTTTTAATTTCTGATTTTATTAACCTGTTTTCTGCCAGGGAATAGTTATTGGAATCTACTGTTGGCTTTCCTGTGAGGACAAGCTATATAAAGTAGGTTGAGGAAATCGGTATATGGAGTCATTGGAAGGGAGTTATAGCCATGGCAGCATTTTCATCAATCTTCTGATTAACTTACTATAATGACTTTGCTTATTCTAGATAATATAGCACCTTCGTAAAGGTAAAGATAATGGAAAGAGTTTCTTCGTTTTGCCATATGACTGACTTGAATGTTTGCTTCACGTAGAAAAGGATGGTCTACTTCTGTACTCGCAAGAACATCTAGTCGATGTATTCATTCAACTGCTAGTTTTGGGCACTTGCATTATGAGCAGCTTAGACTGTTGCCCCTTTATCTTGTGATGAGATCTTGTACTGAGATTTTGGATATGATTGAATTTTGTAATGAATAAATTAGTTTGAAATTTTATCATATAGGTTCCATCACTGACTTTTGTCATTGGATGGTCATCTTTTCTTATCAAGTTCATGAAAGTTGGTATAGTTCCAAAACTATCCTACTAGAAGATTCCCTTCATATTTTCATAGTTTCTGAATATTCCTTTATTTATTATAAAGATAAAAAAAAAAAAAAGCAGGCTTAATCACAAACCTATTATTAGGTTTGTTTGTCTTTTATTTCATTTTTGTAAAATAAAATAAATTATTTGTATTAAGAATGGATTATTTCATGTAAAAGATAGATTATGTATTGTTTTTGTTTTTTAAAGCTATACTAATTTAATGTCTAATAGTATGACAGGAGAATTATATCCTCTAATCCTAATCTGTTTTTGCAACCGGCAAAAATTCTTTCTTTACCCATAAAATGATAAATTTATGATTATAAAACAAAAGTTATATATAATAATTTTATTTTAATAAATAAATAAAATAGTTAATTTTCATATTATATTAAAAATAGAAAACTATATGTGATTATCTTATTTATAAAAATTATTAAATATATTACTTGAATTATGCACTTAAAAGCAATTTAATTGTTTTGATTAATACTTTATATTTTTGTACTAAATTAATTAGTAATAAGAACTAAATGAATACTAATGAAATATTTTAAAAAATATCAAAATTTAAAACTAACAAATATTTACAAGAGGTTAAAGGAGACAGAACCAAAAATTAAAAACACATTTAAACTTTTCTATTATTTATAATATTTTACACTTATAGAAAAAAAAAATCATTTTTTAATTTATTATAGAGTTTGGAAATATGTTTAAATGTCATAATGAACAATATATTTAAGGTTTTATAAATTAGAGAAATAACATTTTTACTAACAATATAAAATAGTTTTACGTTATCAATTAACAATTAACGCTATTTTTAAACTTACATTTTATGTTCGATTAATCAAAATAAAAATTAGACATGTCAAACAGACTTCTAATAATTTTTATTACCTAAATGTATATTGATCTACTATTTTTTATACAACCCCTCTAATAATTTTTATTAGTAAAATATTAAATAAAAGTAAAATATATTTAACATGTTCAAATATTAAATCCATTTCATAATTACTATAAAAAAATTTTTTTGAAGATACTTTAGGAAGATTTAGAATTATTTAGGACAGTAATAATAATAATTATACTTTTGATTAAATAAAGGAAATTATATCAACAGATTTTTCAATACAATAAACTTATTAAAACTAATATTATCTTTTATTGAGTAAAAAATATCACTTGAAATAATAGTTAGTGTTCAAAATTTAAAAGTATTGATAGTAAATTAATATGAATAATCAATTAATTTTTTAAAATGAATGGATTAGTAGTGAGTCTTAATAAGATTTTGATTTAAAGAAATAAGAAAAATTGGTATAGAACACATTTTTACTCTTTACAAAGGTAATTTAAAACATTAAAAATAAATAGAATTAAAGTTATCAAGATTAAAAGAATCTTTTTTCTATGTTTTATTCTTTTTCTGATGATAAAGAAAAAATTAACCAATAGAAAAGAATCCAAGAAAAGTAATATTTTTTCATGGATATAAATTATGATGTTATTACAATTGGGGTTTCACTTTTCGGCGGCGAAATGGGTAGAGGAGACAAGCAGAAGCAGAAGCAGAGGCGTGAGAGGGGTCAGCGTGGAAGACGCTCCGTCAACTACTATCTTCAAGAAGACCAAGATTTTGATGACAATCCAAGACTCTCACCCTCCGTTGAAGAAGCTGTTAATGACAGCAACAATGAAGAAGAAGATGATGATGATGAAGAAGCAACAATAAGTTATCAAAATCAATCACACCATATGCCTTCAAAGTTCCTCCTTTACCAACAATCTGTGCAGGTTTTGTGTTCCCATCTTAAAAAAACTTGTATCTTTGTCAATGGGCATGCTTGGTTTAGCTGGTTGTTGGGATGTATGATGAAATGTACAAGATTCAAACTTGTTAGTTATGTGTGTGTTTCTGGGTGAGTTCACCATCATCCAAATTGATGGGTTATTGTGTGATGTATTGTGTTGACTGAGAAGTTCATAATGTGGCCTAGTGAGTCATGTTTTTTTTTTTGTGTTTGTGCAGTCTCCAAAAGGAGACATAACTCACATGCAAAAGTTCTTCCTCATGTACGTGGGTGGAAGGGTGCCCCTTCATCTTCAAGAAGATTTCTGTGGCACTGCGTTTCTTAGGTACATCCTCGCATATTCGTACCACTTTTAAGTTATTAATACTCTTTCTTGGACATTCTAAATTGTTATCTCTTTTGATAAGTTGAAGGAGCAAACTCTTGTTAGTCCTTGAGATTATTAGCATCATATCTTGGGGTTTCTCACATTACAAACTCCTCCCTTTGGTATCTGACTTTGCAAATAGTGATCATTAGTGTCTTTGAAACTATGTTACGAACTCATACTTGGGTGCCATGACTTTGGAATGTACAATTTTCTTTTCTACTTCATTTGGTATTGAAAAATAAGAGTAAAATGAATGACATTTTACAACAGTCAAGAACTAGAGTAAGAATTTTGTTGCATCAGATCCAAAGTGATCAAGACTCACAATTTTAAGGACTGCTATGGGTGTTTTGTCTAGGTTGAAGACTTGAATTTCTCTATTCGATATTAACATGTATAGAGAAAGACACTGTTCACTATCACTGATATTATAGGCAAATTCAATGGGTTATGATCACTTGCCATAGATTACCATGAGTATGTGTAAATTTTGCTCTTTGTTATTTATGCGCAAATAAAATTCTTATTTTATTTTTTGTTCTGATACGTGAAAAAAGTCTCACATCATTTGGGGATCAAGGTCGAGGATAATTTATATACATGCTCTTCCTCTAGAGGACTTCAGGTCGGAACAGTTTTTAAATAGTGGAGTTGCTTTGTATCCTAGATGGTATCCTACAGTCAGAGCTGATTCATATATTGCTCCAAATGCCAGATTAGTAAAATCTATTTCAAAGTGGGGCTTAATGCATGTCTGGAACTGTGTTTAGTGAGGGAGAGACACACATTCAATTATATGCTACGTACTGTAGCTTCTGCATCATTGCTAATATGGATGTCTAATGCAGTTCCTAGCACACTGTTAATCCTTTCCTCTTTTTCTTGATATTTTTTGTCAGACCTACTTACCTGGAAGTGATTTATGTTTATCAGTACAGAATGGGTCCACAGTGATCCAAGAAGGACAGCTGTAGGATTAGATTTGGATCTTGAAGCACTCAATTGGTGCATGGAAAACAACATACCTAAACATGGGGCTGATGGATTTTCAAGAATATCCCTCTTTCACGGGAATGTCCTACAACCTCTTCAGTCTAAGCTTGTGAAAATGGATCCTCAGAAGCTGGTAAGCAACATTTCATTGTCACAGAATGAAGAAAATATGCAGACTGCTGTGCCGGAATCTGATGCTCCAACAGGCTCTGTTGCTCTAGATGATAAGTATACTAAGAGAAACATAACATTACCTGGAAGAGATATTGTGTGCGCTTTTAACTACAGCTGCTGTTGTCTACATAAACGAGCAGAACTGGTTTTGTATTTCAAGCATGCTCGTGATGCCTTGTCCACTAATGGTGGGATTTTTGTGATGGATCTGTATGGGGGTACATCTTCAGAGCACAAGTTGAGGCTCCAGAGAAGATTTCCTAATTTTACGGTATAATATTCTTGATATTAATTTTGTAACAATTCATTAGACTAACATGATGGTGTTGCCACAATCTATGTGGATTTGCCTTTCAGGGATAATGTGGGTTTGATCATATATGTTATCAGTACATGAAAACATGGATATTCTTACTGAATTTCTTTGACTATCAAATGTTGAAGTTGTGAATATTCTCCAGGATATATTTTATATAATGTGGACTTTTTAATCAAATCTGTAGTATGTATGGGAGCAAGCTGAATTTGATATTATTCAACGGATGACAAGGATTAGCCTCCATTTCCATATGAAGGAACAAAGAAAACTTCGCCATGCATTTTCATACAGCTGGCGATTGTAAGTTCTTGTATTAGTTTTTTCCACCTTCAATTCTTTTTTGAGATGAAAACATGCTCAATATTTCTCAATATTCAAGTTATTCTTGGTTTGATTGTTTATTTCTGGTCGTTTTTTAACATCATTAGAGGTGTGCTTCTTCAATTGTAATCTTGGTTTGCTAATTCAGGTGGACGTTGCCTGAGATTAGGGATTGCCTAGAAGAGGCTGGATTTCGATCTGTTCACTTTTGGGTTGTGGAGATGCCAGACAGCACGGAAATTATGAGAATAGAGGGATTTGGTGAAGGAAAGAATCAATATAAAGAGGCAACAAGTTTTCAGCAACAAGATTCTTGGAATGCTTACATAGTTGCTGTTGCATAACTTCATCTTAGAAAGCTTAATTTTTCTATTACCTTAATTTTGTCGTAACTAGACATTGCTTGGAACTTCCTTTCCTTTTATTTTAGATTTAAGAATGGAAGTGGGTTTGACTTGAGTTGATTATGAAGTGTACATAAGAAAAAAAATTGAAGGAACATTCCTATCAAGCTTGGTATGATATTTCATCAAAGGATCTTACCATAAAAGTATACTTGTTGATTTAATGAATGCATGAAAATCCATTGATCGAAGCAGAGTAAACACTGAACACTAACTATTGAAAGTCTACATTAATTATCCATTTATTGTAAATATTCTGTTTTTATTATAAAAAATTAGGTAGAAATAAATTATTTTTGTAATTAGGAAACTATTTTTTCTCTTTCCTAAATATAAGATTTGCAAATTCATTACTCTTTTTTTCGTAGGGATTTGCTAGTATCTTTTTTTGTATCTTTTTTCAACTAAGTACATAAAGCGCATTCAACACAATCTTATTAACTATCATTTTAAAAAATAAGTAGATAGTATTTATTAAAATAAATAAATCAATTTATTATTAAAATAAAATGATTAAGAAATCATATTAAAAAAATATTTTTTTTATTAAACAATATTTAAAAATAAATAAATACAAACAAATTTATCCCATATAGCCTAACATGTAAAAATTTAAGTTAATTTATTAAAATTTTCTTCATATTAAATATCTTATCACAGCTTAATAACAATTTAAAAATATAATAAATGTTGATTAATGATAAATATGTAGCCACCTATATAGTACAATTATTTCCAAGTACCCTAGCACAATTATTACCAAGTAGCGTTAGTATAAGAGGCAAAGACGATTTGCTATGTCCATCCTAAATTTTATGAAAACATGATTTCGGCTACTACAGCCATTTCCCGTATCAAAGTGATGTCTGAGATCATTGTAAATAGTATTTTTTTTATTCTACGTGTTGTGTACATAATAAAATTTTGACAAATAAGCAAATCTAGTGCTGTAGCGCAAGAAAAGGGAGTGAAAATAAAGGGGAAGAAGGGAAGAATTTTCATTCAAAAACCTATAGATATACACTTGATTTGTGATTTATAACCTCACAATTAGTGCAGCATGTACATTTGTCTGCCTCTCCAGTGACGTGTTACGAAAAAAAATGAGCTGAATCTCCATGAAAAAAACTTGTGGTCAATTTGACCGTTTTGAAAGTTCTCTCTCGATGGCACGAGAATATGTCCGGTGTTGATATTGGAGAGTAACATCCAACAGTTCATCAAGGGGTGTCCTTGGTCTCCAAGCTGAAACCCAGAAAGAAGAATGTTACGTTTCTGCTGTGCTGAATAATGCATAAGGCTTAAAAAGGTGATGATTGAATACCAAGCTGCCTGGTGATAATTGTCATGTCAGGGATGCGTCTATCACTGTCATCATAGCCTTTACCATAGAAATCTTCTGAACTCACATTTACAGTTGACAGGCTAGAGGCAGGTACATCAGACACCTTTGCATAAACCTTAATGTGAAAGAAAATGAGTATATTTACAGACCAAGTTTAAAAAGTAGAACAGTTAGAATTGAAGCTTTGGGGCAACCTTTATCATAAGCTCCGCTAGTTCCTTCACAGATACTTCATTGTCTGGGTTTCCCACATTAAATATATACCCATTTGCTCTCTCAGGGTTGTCCTGCGTCATGTTGACATGTACATTAGTCCAAGCTTGTATAGCAACATGGATGATGGAGGTTCACTTCTGAACTTTCTGAACTTACAATCATTAGCCCAACAGCATCAATTGCATCCTTGATGTAGAGAAAGGTTCTCTTTGATTCTCCACCATCAACTAGTTTGAGAGGCTCGCCACGCAGGAGACTCTGGAACAACAAGCGTTTTGACACAGTAGTTTATTAAGATCACAATTCATGAAGACATTTACAGCAAACAAAACGGGCTAGCTGATTTACATTACTGAAGCAAGCTAAGACTCGAGGGACACCGTCACTTGGGCCATCCACACCAGGAATGAAGTCCATTCTTGGGCCAATCCAGTTATAAGGTCTCACAATGGTGAACTTGAGTCCATTCTCCGCGTGCTCAGCTATAGGTTAGTACTGAAGAGTAAGTTAAGAAGGGAAAGAAAATTTAATCATAACTATCATCCACAAAAGACAAATCCAGGTCACCGTCTACCATATATTAGTCTGTCAGTCATTTGCTTTGCACAAGCATAAGACCATCTCTGCTTTTCAATTGGACCAAAAATACAAGGACTGTCATCTTCCTTGAGAATGAAATATTTGGGGTCCTGCGTCATGCAAATTCATGTTAAATCTAGAAATGATGATACCAAAAAGTCACACTATTTCCTGCTTATAATATGTCAGGTTAAGAAACCGCAAAAATAAGTCTATTAATCTCATTATTTTATTTGTAAATTCTTAAAACAGTTTAATACTTGTCTATTAGCAACAAAATCATACGAACTGAAAATGAAAAAGAAGCAGACACCCTAATTATTAACTTCGAAAACTAACTCCTAATTTTAAACCTTGCTATGACGCGAGGTGAATATTCGTATGCATCAAGAATAGGTGTATGAATTTGAATTCTATAAAATAATCTAAAAAGGGGCAAAAACATAAAGAGATACCTTCCGTAATTCCTCTGGGAGAAAGCTACCTATAGTCTTCCCGTAAACCTCACATGTAGAAAAATGGATCAAACGTTTGTTGTTCTCAGTGCAATACTTAATCTGCATCACATGAACAACCCAGTTACATACATATGCACACACATAAACTTGAAGAGAACCCATTTTAACAAACGATTCGATCTTCAAAACCGACCACCGGAATCGCATCAATGAAGTTGCTAAAGATGGTATCCAAAGGGCGTTTGTTGTAATCCGCCGGCGTGCAAATTGCAGCAAGATTGATCGTCTACAACAAACGACAACTCAATCTCAAAAACAAAAAATGACAAATCATCAATCGAACTAAGTTTTATTTGCTGTCAATTACTACCACAGTGCCACTACAATTGTAACCACACGGAGATATTGGTTCATAATTTTTTACAATCATTAGGTAGTGCAACAACATTTCCAGCTGCAACATTAATTATTTTGTAATTTTTGCAATGACCACAATTGGAGATACATTGTTATCATATAGACTCCAAAAACATTGACATTGTCGCAAAAAAATTTCTAAACGTTTTGGATGAACTTAGCTCTCTGTGAAACATGAATTAAAGACTAGTTCTCGAAATATTAAGATCTAGCTGAGTAACTGACCTTTTTGACAATTTTTTTTGTTTCATAGTTACCGAGAATAAACCTTACTACAGGTGTTCATATTATCAACCTTATCTTACCGTATTGATACATTATTTAAAAGTTTGGTTACATGTAACATTTTTTATTGGTTAATTTAATCGCATTCTAAACCATAAGAATATAAAAAATGTGAAGAAAAGCTCTGTAAAGAAAGGGAAGAATAATTACGAGATCGGAGGTTTTGATGAGGGTTTCGAGGCGGGAATCGCTCTTGATGTTGAGTTGGTGGAACTCGATGCGGTGCGCCCAGGGGAGGGACCTGTCGAGGAGGTGGTTGATTTTCTCCGAGGAGACGTCCACCACGACAGCCTTGTGGTTGGTTTCCGCCATCAGCTTCTCGCAGAGGTGCGATCCGATGAAACCGCCGCCGCCGATCATGCATACCGCCAGCATCGGGATCGTTTCTCCGTCGAGGTTCACTCGCGCCATTGCAGCAACCAAATTTTGTGCAGTGAGTGAGGAGAAGAAATTGAAGAGAGAAAGAGAAAGAGAAGAAGGGTGTGGCAGTTATAACTGGTTTTTGAACGATCGAAGAAGGAAGGAACAGAGAAAGCGGTGGCAGTGTTGTAAATCATCCCTCAATTTCAGTTATGGACGTTACTTACTCTTTCTTATTCCCCATCATTTTTCATAATTAATGTATTGTAAAATTCAAATATTACTAGTTATCACACTCTATTATTTTTTATTTTTAGTAAAAAAACATGAAATTTTATAAGAAAATATTATGTAATGATATTTTTATAAATAATAAATTTCTTTCTTAAATATTTAACCTAAATAAATATATTCATATGACCTCCAAATAATTAATGCAACCCAACAATAATGATTTAAAATAATAATTATAAAAATATACATTGTAATATTATAATAAAAAATAAGTTCATAAAAATTTATGTACACAAAATATAATTTTAAAAAAATTATTATGTGTTTACAACATTATTGTTGAGATAAAATAGGAATATGCTGATAATGATATTTGGACTCAACCATGATTTCATTGGTAATGGTAGCATTAACAGTCACACTATCTTTCTTTTTCAGTTTTGTTGAAACACACCTTCTCTACGGTGCAGTCGCCATCTTACACGCGTTTTCTGCGGTTCTTAACACAACTTTCCAAGAACAAGAATATTAGAGAATCAAAATCCTAATATTATCTCTTTTTCAAATCATAAAGTTTTGTTAGTGAAATTGTTCAGATAAGGTATCAATTTGAAAACATCATTTTAATTTTAATTTACGTTTAATATAATTGAAAAATAATATTTACCTTTTATTTGTATAATACAATTTGCTAGTATTGGTTCAAAATTAAACACAGAATGTATTCCTAGATCTATTTCTATTTTAAAAAAATACCAACTTCTTTAAATACAAAGAAATTTTAGTTTGTTCAATAATATTTTTCTTAAAATACTTAACTTATTTAATTAATGTTGACCTTTACTTAATTTTAAGTAAAATATTACTAATTTAGTAAGAGATTAATAATAAATAATTTTTGTATGAAATTGTTTTTTTCTTATAGAAAATAGTAATAAATAAACTACCCGTAAGAATAATTCAAGTATAAATCATTTATAGTAACTTACAAAAAAAATCAATTTATTCTTTATATTTCTTACCTAAAAATGTTAGTTGAAAGTTTCATATAATTCTCAAATAAAAGAAAGAAAATAAAGAACAAGATCTTCATTTGTCACCTTAGATCTTACCTTCAACTCACATGGCTTTCATCGACCAAGCGCTAACACATTAACTTTTTCTCTTTAACTTTTGTGGTGCCAAAAATTTAACTCATTGGCAGAACAACACAGAATTATGACACCATGGATGGTTGAGTAAACCAAGAAAAAGATGCCCATTTTTGGCTAGATATGTACAATTTGGAAGCACTAAGCTTCTCATAAATGATCCAATTATACAAACATTCATGTTGATGAAGAGATCTATGGCTAAATTTCAGATGAACCAAATCCAATTATATGAAAATTCACATTGATGATTGATCATGATGCATAGGTAGAATGGTAGATCTATGAAAGTATAACCAATGAAGGTATTTTTCTGTAAATTAAGGCAGCATATGGACCCACCCTTCATCTTTTTTCTCCATTATCACTCACTTGCAAAGCACACTATCATTCCCCATAGTGGCCACTAGACATGACCCAGAAACAAGATGTCTTTTTAATGTGCTCTAACAACACATGCCCCCCTCTCTAATGCATTTCCTTCTCCACACCACACACATTTTAATAATCTAGATTCTTGTTAGGGTTTTTGTTTTGGTTTGGTTGGTTCTTCCACCACCACTCTCTTAATTACATGCATTCACACTCACAATGTTCAGCATCTACAACTACACCACATTCTTCATCCTCTTCCTCTACACCCTTCTAACCTGTTTCACCACTTGATAATGCCTTCAATTTCACATCATCTCACCTCACTCTCCGTTCCCACTTTCTATTCCAATGTCCAACTCTGCAATCATGAATGCAATCACTTTTTGACCTAAAAACAGTTTCAACTTCCACATCACATTCCCCATGCATTCTCATTAACCCTAACAAAGCCAAAAGATCTCACCTTCTTTCATTCTTCTTCTTATTCTTCTTCATCCATGCATAAGAGCACAGAAGAAAAAGATGGATCTGAAACTGAAACCCTCAAACCCATCATCGATCCGTTTCCTTTTCCACATTTAGCTACCGTGAAACCTAATTTCTCTGTCAAGACTCCTCTTCCAATGAAACGCACAGTTCGGCCTCTCTTCGCGCTCCTCCTCCTCCTCGTCTTCGCCGCCACGCTCACCTCACGCGCCGTCCTCCGCCGCGGGATCCTCTCCATCGAGCTCGAGTATCGTGTCCGGGCCCGCCACCCGCCGCCGCAGCTCAACGCCACGCTCCTCCACCACGCCGCCGTCGAAATCGGCGAGGAGAAGTTTAAGCAGGAGATCCAGAATCTCCTCGACGGAAACTTCGGCAGCCACGCGCGCCACCGCACATTCGTTTCCTGGCGTCGATTCATTCACCACGACCGCGGTGGCGGTGCAGCCGCCAACCTCCCGGCGACGCTCCGCTCGCCGCTCTTCTACCGGTACTGGCTTGACTTCCGGAAGGTTCTACACGATTGGTTCAGGAAGCGACGATTCCAACCCGGTATCATGTCCGAGTTGACTCGGTTAATTAAGCTTCCTATTGATTCACACAACAAAGTAGTAGCCAGTGACAGAAATAAATATGCTTCTTGTGCTGTCGTTGGGAACAGTGGGATTTTGCTGAATAGGGATTATGGAAGTGAAATTGATGCACATGAGGTTGTGATAAGGTTGAACAATGCTAGGGTTGATCACTTTGAGACCAAGGTTGGGAAGAAAACTAGCATTTCATTTATGAACAGTAACATTCTGCATTTGTGTGCTAGAAGGGCAGGGTGTTTTTGTCACCCTTATGGTGACCATGTTCCGGTTGTTATGTACATTTGCCAAGCCGTGCATTTCTTGGATTACACTGTGTGCAATGCTTCTCACAAGGCTCCTTTATTGGTCACTGATCCTAGGTTTGATGTGTTGTGTGCGAGGATTGTGAAGTATTATTCGTTGAAGAGGTTTGTGGAGGAGAGTGGGAAGGGTTTGGAGAAGTGGGGTGAGGCTCATGATGGGGCTCTTTTTCATTACTCTTCTGGGATGCAGGCTGTGATGCTGGCTTTGGGTGTTTGTGATAGGGTTAGCATTTTTGGGTTTGGGAAATCGACTTCTGCTAAGCATCATTACCACACTAACCAGAAGGCTGAGCTTCATTTGCATGATTATGAGGCTGAGTATGCGTTTTATAGGGACCTTGTGGATGGACACAAGCCAATACCCTTCCTCGAGGACAGCTTTAAGGTTCCTCCTGTTGTCATGTATCATTGATGGATACTACGCATGCTGAACTGCTCCTGCAATTGGTGGAGGGCATCTGTGAATTGTTGTTCTGTTATTGTAATATTGTAAAATGCACAGATAGTGGAAAGCAAAAATACTGATTCAAAATTCGTTTGTGTCGTACTTCCCGTATGAAGCCTCAAGGCAACACCAAGTGTAAATTTTGGTTATATCAATACACCTTTGACCATTAATGATGATTAAACATGTTATTTGTGTATGTTCAGGACTCTTTGCTTGGACTCAATTTAATTAGGTAATTTTGTTTCTCCAGCTATGATGACTAACTAAAGTTCTGCAGTGCATGCCTTCGAATTGGACCCAAATGATTTACTTGGAGGATTTATATAATACATCTCGGCCTTTAAATTAAAACAAATGATTTGGTAAAAGATGGGCATATTAGGTAATAGACATAATCTGCCTGTTTAATCCTTTGACTTAAAAGGGATAATGGCCCCGACCTATGCACAGAAGAAAGAAATAACAAGCACTTTATTGGATGCTGAAATGACATTTTAACAACATTGCAAATTTTGGCGGATGAAGCTAAACGATTTTTAATTTGCATGCCCGTTTTAAATGTGTAGTGTGCAGCCTTCTTATTTTGGTTATAGATTGCTCTTATTTTGAAACTTGTAACAGTTCATTTAAATATGCAGGGCGTCTGGGTGCATTTCTCCATGATACTTTTCATACAAGCTTTATATTTGGCCAAATAGAGGTATAAACTTTGAAAAAATTTCTATGTTTGGTTGTGACTCATAATGGCTGCAGATTAGATCCTTTTCTTAATCATAATTGTCATTGATTATGATAGTCAAGTTATACAAAGGACATAATTATACCATTTCTTCTACTCATGATCTCATTCATACAGACTGAGGAGTAGTCAACGACATAGTGTTGGATGTAATTCCTCTCTATTGAGGTCATGAGTAGGACAAAATACTTACATTAGTTACCGGTCATTGACCTATACATACATCAAAATGTGAAACAACATACAGCTACATCCTATTTTGTCACATAAAATATACATCAAAATGACGTACATAAGATCTTTCACTAGAGAAACCACTGGTACACCTTTCAGACAAAATGGTGGCTTTCAACTTGTACATTACAAAAAAGCTTTCCTTTCATCCTTTTTGGTTCCATCACTCAGCTGTGTCAATCTCCGCACCCTTCTCTTCATATTTAACTCTCACCAAATAGCTTATGCGTGCCTGTAAGCAAAAAGTTCACAGATCTGAGAATAATAAAAAATGTTTTTCTCGATTGATAATCTGGCTCACACTTGAGCAAAACGGGTAATGTACCTGTTTGGGATCATAGACAGCATACTCGTTGTATTCCAGGGGGCTATCTTGATGATCTGAGGCAACTAGTTTACCGCAAGGAACTTTTATATCATCTTTCCAAACAAAGTGTTCTGATTCATCTGTTTTCTTCTTCCCCAGTCCCTTCACTCCAAGCTTCTTTTCCTCCAAAGATGATGTATCCTGTGTCGTTGTTGAAAACAAATTAATAATTAATAATTTATCTGAGTGAAAGCCGATAAGGTCTGTACAAGTGCATTTTGGATACCTCGGGTGGGCTTTTAAACTCGGTAATCTCATTCCCTAAGGAAGCAATGGCCAAAACCAAGAACCCTTCTGGCCTGTCCACAGCAGTAAAACCATATCTTGCAGCCTCTGCTGCAGCATCGGAACAGACAATAGCTTTGCCAAACTGTTGCCAAAAACACGTAAAAAGGGATGAGTGAATGCTCACAAACATTAAAATTGAATAACTATATTTATTTCTAATACCATATAACCCGCAACCGGTAGTGAGCATATTGCTGGCACGAATCCGTCGCGCAAGTGCCTCAAAAGGTTTGAGCTTCGTGATCCTTGCATCATAGAATTTGTGCAGTCATTGAAAAGAATCAATCTAATTAAATAAGACTTTAAATTTTAACAAAATACTAGCCTATCTTACCACACCATAGGAGAACCTTATTTGGCTGTTTAACTATGTCTTCATAGGAAGGGCAACCACCTGTTTGCACCGCAAAAATGTTTTCCACTGACACCCCATAATCCTGAAGTTCATTGGAAGTAAACACTCAAGAAGATATGCGAATGGTTACATGAAACACACAAAGCAAAAAGGCCCAATCTTACTATGTCGCCAACTCTGACTGGCTCATAAGTGGTTTCAAGATATTTCACAATCATCTGATAATCATTTGAACTTTTGTCCAGCGGAGAAATTGAGCAACCTAATTTCTTGTAAGTCTCTGATAATGGGTCATCGATGGTTGAGCCAGTCATATCTCCTATGAGGTGAGAAGCGAGTGTTATGTCTCTCGCCCCCTCCAAGGCGGCAGCAGCCTAGGAAAATATGACATTACTTATTTTAGTTAGCAGTCGAATTGAACCAATCAAGGTAGTGACTAAACTGTGCTTACATGATCTGCGATCTCTTGATAATCTCTAAAATTGAAAGGCCTTGTGGAGTGCATCAGAGTGAACCACCTTTGGCTAAAATCAGTCCAAACAGCTTCAGCCTGGGGGCCAGTTTCTTTCAATGATTTCACCTTGTCTATGAATTCTAAGAGAACGTCCTCACCTGATAAGATATTGTCAGTACTCTGTTTCTGAGGGACGTTAGAAAAGTAGGAAAAAAATAGCTGCCCATGTACATACATCTTTTTAGATGAAGATTTGTAACCATTCCTATTGGAAGGTCCGGAGAGTCGTGACCCATCTCCATCAATGCATACCTGAAAACAGTGTAGGTTATTTTGAAACTTCATAATAATCCCATGCATCAGAGTGTTCAGATCTTGTAATTACTTGTATATCTCCTGGCTGCACAAAACCTTCATAAAATTTGCAACCAAAGGCTCCAGTTTACAGTGTGTTACTGCTATACCCAGTTGCCGAAGACCTAGTGCCCCGTGTCTAACTTCAACTCCTTCATCCTATTTAATTTCATGGTACTGTGTTAGCTAAAAGGGGAGGCATGGGAAACAATTGGAGAGGGAATAAATATGTATTGTACCATGTCAATGGGGTAGAACTTCAATGGCTTCTTCTGGAACTTCTTCTCTCTTTCCCAAGGTTCAAACTCATTTCCTGTTATTTCCTCGAAGAGTCTCACGAACTCTTTCAGAGCACTGTCTACATTGTCCCGCTCTTCTAATCGCTCCTCTGCATTTGGATCATCCCCAACTCTCCCTTTCTTAAAGTACAGATGCAAACGATTTTCTGGGACAACGATCAGTTGCATGATACAGTAGCTGCCCAAATTAACACCACCAATTAGGCATAGTTATCCTATATATGTTAATATGAACTAAAAGTGAAATTGGTGGTCATAATAATACTCATTCAGTCCTCGCCCTTGGTCGCAAAGGGAGAAGGCACAGTTGTATAATATCCCATCTCTTTCAAATATCTTTCCACCTTGTTCCTGCAACCTGGTATCTTTATAGACCCCTCTCTTCCCATAAAGTTTGAGCTGTTACCACGGAACAAATTTAATCAAACACAAATAAAAGGGTGTTCCATGTGTTATACATGATTTCAATTGAATAAAAAAATATGAATTGTGAACGAGGAAATTAATTACTTCTGCTGAGAGTGATTCAATAGCCTCCTCCCCAGGATCTTGTTTTTCCCAGGGGATTCCCTTGCCATCCACAGAAAGATCAGAGACAAGATCATAAGCTTCCAAAGGCTGTGGTTCTTGCTTTTCAATGCTGTCAACCAGCCAAGCTTCCCTAACGACTGGTACACCTCTCTCCCTACGTAAAATACCTTAATAATCAACCAGTAATACTCATATTGTATTACTATTAATGTGGTACATTAGCCACTTTATAAGTCTAGAATTTATGTGCATTTTATTTGCGTGATCATTTTTCTAATGGCAACCCAATCGTTTTCATGCACACAAACGCCTAAAGATCTACTACTGCTCATTATGTTCATAAATCGTAACCAAACAAAACTAAGATAGCTAGCTACACTCATAAATAAGGATTAAGACAGGATTAACGTTGCCTAAAAACTTAAACTACACTCACATGGCTTCTGCAAGTTTGGATGTGCCACCACGTTCCCGCTCAGCAGGTGAAGCTATCAAACAAGTAGCCCCTGCAAAATTTAACAAGCCAGGTTATGGTAATTCCCGGCAACGAAAGGATGACAAAACCAAATCTTTTATCACATTACCAAGTACAGAGTTTGTCACTTTCCCTCCATGCTTTTCAATAGCTTTTTTCCAATAATGCTTGGTAGCCAAAAACAGAATGTCAAAATTCAATCGATAAAGGGTATTAATGCAACAACAGTGACAGTGGTGCATACATGTGTCCGAGTAAGACGCCCCATCAGAGATATCATCATTCCAGTAAAGGGTTTTTCAGCTAAGCCTAGATCCCTGTGAGGTCTGTGACGTGGGTCCTGATATTTCTTTAGCAACTATGGCAAACACATAGAACAACAGGTCAACAAAAAGAAAAAGACAAAATATTAGGTTACAAGCAACAACAATGAAATACAAAACGAAGGAAAAACAAAATGAAAAGTGGAGAGAATGTCACATCTGAAGTCAGAGAGTTCTGAACAGAATCAGGTAACTTAATGGTTTCCTGTTTCCTTGGAGGGTTTCTGGTGCTGAAAGTGCAACTAGCCCACTCACTGTAGAACCCTCTGCAAACATAACGTCTGCCATCAAACTCCAAACTCCCGTTGCAAACAGAGCACTTGTCCAATGCACCATAAAACAGCAAGTCTTGGCTGATAAGAAAAGGTGGTGATTGTAATTGAGTCATTACATTAATATGAAAATCCAATTTCAAGAAATGGTCTAATCTAAACCAAAACCAACCATCTTCGTGTAATTTCAAGATCAGAGCCAGAAGAATCAAGGCCATTAGCCTCCAGAATCTCTCTCATTTGCTCCAAAGGAAGGTGCTCGTTTATGGCTTTGCAAAACTCATCATATTCTTCTGCAACATCAGCCACAGTTTTTCCGTTGACGTGGCCATCTTCATTTTCCACCTTGGCCTTCTTAGGAGAATGCTCCACTTCATGTGCCTTGGACTCAGCTTTCTGCTTCCTTGTCATAACCTTCTCTTCTTCCCCAGGTGCATGAACATGCGACCTCGTTTCCTGAACCTTCAAAATTTCCAAAAGCGCCTTAACTACTTAAACCAACTAAGAACTACACTAACAACGCATCAAACTTACAAAAACAAAACCACTTGATCTTATAAGATGGTTAGCTGCATGGAAAAGAAAGAACCCCTTCTGAGGTAAAGGTCAATTACACTGAAAACAAGAACAAACCTTCATCTTGGTGCTTAATCCAACTGAATAATGAAAGACTCTCTAGTTTCTTCACGATGAACAAAAGGCAAGAATGTAGTTTAGAATCTTAGGCCTCGCATGTGGTGTGCACTAAATAAGCTTTGATTTCACTGAACCTTCACATGATGATAGGTTGGAGTTGAGACAACAACAGCCCTGAACCGCCACGTACATTGAGTTCACAGTTCTCACAGGAAAACCAAATCTCTTGTCGTCACCACAACATGCCACGTTTGCTAGTTCTTGACACGTGGCCAACTATGTACATTTAAGGCCATACAATGGTGACATGTGGTAAATCCATGCTACTATGTTTCTTGTTTATTCGTCATCAATTATTCTTTTGTTCCCATCTTTATCTGACTTCTGATCACCCTTGCATGCACCATTCGGTTGGATTGGCGTCAAAAAACGGTGCAGTTGATATTTGCTTCATGTCTCATGGATTGAAAAAGGTAAGTTAATATGCAGACAAATTAAAGTCAAGCACACAGTTGTCGGCATTGTGTGTCTTCTTTTAGCAAATATGAAAATTTTAATATTTTCTATCTAACCTAATATGTGTTTGTGTTAGTCACAGAGAGGATTTACTTTGAATAAACTGGAAATTAATTCGACTTTTTTATTAATTAATTTATTGAATTTAATTCTTGTATCAAGTAAAGTGAATTTGAATTAAAAATTATTCAAATGTGTTTCTTTATATATATATATATATATATATATATGGACTGCACATATGTTATGGACATCACCCCTTGATTACTTTATAAGGAAAACTCAAGCCCTTTCAGCAGAGATGGTGATGATAGACTGCACCCACATACAAATTCATTGATTGAATTGACGTTAGTGCAATAACCATCACCGCTTCAACAATCTTTCCATCCTTCACCACTTCAAATGTTGTGCAGCAAACATATCTGTGCCTTCTTGGAATCTCTGCACATCTTCCTGCAATAAAGTAATATCTCCTCCATCCTTTATAGCAGGATTTATTTATCAAACTACTGCAGAATTTATAGAGATGTATCAAACTACTGCAGAATTTATGTATACATTGAAAAAGATAGTCCAATATCTTTGTTAATTAAGCACTTCAGGATGAATCCAGTTATTCCCATAAAACAATATTTTAGATTGATTCAATAAAAACAATTCATACATGATGATGATTTATTTTTATAATTATTTTTTTTTAAATTATATGAATCATTATATAGGGTTTGATGACTTGTAAAAAATGTATGATGATTAAAATCTAAAAATTCAGTAGCATTAACATAAAACTTCAGGTAGTCATCCTCTCTTTCTCGGTTAGAAACCATTTCCATTTCCATTTCCATGAGCTATAAATGTAAATGTAAAGAGATAAATATTTAAGAAGATCAAATAAATAAATAAATATATATATATATATATATATACGGTCGATTTTCTTTAAAAATAAATAATATAATTTTATTATATTTTTTTAATTTAATAATTTATCTTAACATTAAATTGATTTTTATATCATTTAAAACATTAGAATAAATTTGATTTTAAAAAAAAAATTAGGTATCATTTAATTATATGAAAATTCATAGTTAATTAAAGTTTAATATGACTTTGATTATTTTCTTATTATTAAATTATGTCTTTATAATTTTTTTTATTATGAGATTATTTTTTACTATTTTAATACACTTATATAGTTAAGAATCAAATTCGAAATTACTAATTAACCTACTCAACATAAAAAAAAAAAAAAACTAAGTTATAATACACACATTTGATATTAATTATTTATATCTTTTCTATTTCTTATGATCACTTACTATTCTTATTGTTATTATCATGTTTGATAATATTTTTTCTTCAAAAATTCATATTTTTTTAACATGACTTATTTAAATTTAAAATTTATTTATTTTCTTAAATATGGGATGATATTACTCGATTTTAATGGTTTTGGTCGAGAACAAATCATCCTCGTAAAGATGAATCTTATAGTAAAAGTGGGAGAAAATTTACATAAAACTTATTTTTCATAATTTTTTTAAAAAAATTGGTAAAATAATTTGCATGAATAATTTAGTTGTGACGTTAATTTTGTCAGAAAAATGAGATAATATTCCAGTCTAATAATAAAAAAGGGGTTTATAGAAAAAAAATTTACATTTAAACCATTAAAACTTATATAACTTATTTAATAAATACATAGTCTAATTTAAAAGCTAAATTATAAGTCTCCCCTTAATGACTCATAATTTGAGTTCCATTCCAGCTTCTTAATAAACTAATTACATGATTAACGATCACTAATCTCTCAAATTAATCATTAAAGTTGTATAAATTAAGCATTATAATCATTAAAAATTAATTTTAAATTCTTTGCTGTGAGAAGAGAAACTTCCAAATTAGTTGAACTTCAATATAAGGGCTCCAATTTCTATCATATAAAAGAGTTGAGGATCCTTTTCAAATCATTTCAATTTTTTATATATATTTTCTTTGTTTATTTGGAGATAAATTAAGAGAGATAAAAAATATTTTTTAAGGTTATTTAAGTAATTATCTAACCCTATTTTTTAGAAAGTGTAATATTTTTTTTCTTTGAATTTAAAGAGAAATAGAATAATTTCTTTTACTCAAGATATATTTTAACACATTTTCTTAAAAATGTTAAAGAGAAAAAAACATAATTAAAATTAATTTATACATAGGCTAATTTATAATTTTTCTTCCATACAATTTCTTTATTATTTTGTTAATTTATATATAATTTAATTTTAATTTATAGATAAAAATTGTATTTTTTTATTTTCTAAAAATCCTTATAAAAAATATTCACTTAATAAAATATAGTGTCTGATGGGTTTTATTTCTCTTTTGTCATCTCTCATATTTTGGTATTCTAATACCTAACATTCTTTTTTATCACAAACTTAATACGTAAAATTGTCGAATTTAAAAATAAAAATTGTAAGACCAACATCGATTTCAAAATTCATAATGTATCAAATAAAATCCAATAAAAATTATGAATTACGATTAATTGATTAGAAAAAAACAAAAACTGAAATTTAAATAAAATAAGTAAGATATGAAAATATTTACTATTTTAGTCTACTGAATGCACGTGATAAATTTATATTTTATATAATTGAAATTAATTATGAATAAATGCATTTTAGTTTATATTATATTTCAAATTTATAAACATAAATTATATTATAAATTTATGATAAATAATTTATTTTATGATAGAAGAAAATTTTTAATTATTTAATTAAAAAAAATATTAAATTTAATTTATGAATAATAAAAATTATAGATGGAAAGATAAAAAAAAAAACTAAAATATTCATAAAAATACTTTCCGTGAGAAAAAAAAATGTAAAATCACTCTTGTTAATAAACTAATTCCTAAATATATTAGTTATATTTTAACCTAGAATTAAATATATTTTATCTCTCCGTTTTTTTTTTAAAAAAAAAATTATTCTTTCCCTTTTTATTTTAAAATTAATTAATCTAGTCTTTCAATTTTTGAAAATATATAATTTTAATTTTTTATATTTAAATTCAATATTTAATTATAATTTTTATTTTAATAAAATTAATAAAATAATAAAATATAATTTTTATCATTATTTATATTTATGTATAATATTTAATAACATTTATTTATCTTCATAAAAATGATAAAAAAAATTAAAATTTATATATTTTTAAAATTGAAATGATAAATCTTAAAATATAAGGAAAAAATATAATTTAAAAAAAATCGGTATTAGTTTCTAATTTAAATTTTAATTCAATTCCATTTCTCAATTTTTGTCAACCAAATTTTTGGTTTTTTAAAATCCCAATTTCTTGAATAATAAAACTTTTCTTAATTAACATAAACATTAAAGTTTGAAATCTTGATTGTAGCACACATTTAGTGATTATTCATAACCTAAAAGGGTGTCTTGAAAATCATTAAACAAAATAAAACAAAGACAAATATAAGAAAACAAAGTTCTATTAAAAATTGAAATATAAATTTTAAAAATTATAATAGAACAGTTATCTATTTTATTTACTGAATTCTAGACCACGATTCCAAAAAAGGGAATAAGAGAAAATTGTCTATTTTTTTTTTCTTTTTTTCTTATTCTTTTATATGAGGACCAAATAACTTATACTAAATAAAAAAAAAAACTTAAAACTCTCAAATGTTCTCTTTTATGCAAGTCTTTTTTATCTTCCCTCATTCAATAAAAATGGAAATAAAAATAGATAAAATCCTAACTAAAATTCAGAAAATAAAACAGATAACTCTTTCATTATAATAACTTAAATTTTATTTATTTTATATGAGATTAAAATGAGTTGAAAATTTATGATAAATGACTGAAAAAATTAGATAATCCAAGGGGAAGGTCATAGTTTTCTAAATATTTTATTTTAACATAATCTTGTTCGAAATATTATTAAACCCTAAATATGGTATCTCTAGTCAAGAATTCAAACCTTGACTACCTATAATCTCTTCCATTAAACCCCACTTCTATTTGCATTCACATGAACTTTTATATACGAAACAATAACAAATATAAAAAGAAAAAAGATTGAAATATGTAAAGTTGAAAAAAAAAATGTCCCACCTACAAAATCTTGAAAACTAAATCAAGTGGTGATTTAGGGTTTAACAAAACAACTATTATGAACAAGTTACATATATATGACAAATATATGACAAGTAATTATTAAAGAAAAGAATTTCCTCCTAGGTATATATGAACTAAAAACTATTAAAGATGGATGAAACCCTAAACCTACTTTTGATATTGATAGATGAAAGGACATTGGATGGGATAGATACTTTGATTGTGCAAGATATTGCCAAAGATCACCATATTCAAGATTAAGTTAACCTAACTAGCATGAGTCACTTAAGGGAAAGTGTAACTTTTAAATATGAAAGCATATAGCTAGCTACTTACCAAATTAAATAATATTAATAATATTTCTCATCAAGATTATAGTGATTGTGATCTTTCTCCTCTTCAACATTTTCTTAACCCGACAAAACTTAGTGGAGGTCCCTCATTTTCAAGACCAAACACACACTCTCCATTTCTTTTTTGTACTACTTTTTTGCTTTGGTTGCCTCACAGAACCTCAATTTTCAAACCCTATTTCTCTCCCTTTAATTATCTCCCTCACGTGTTAAGAAATTGTTTATATTGTGTGTAAAACAAAAGGGGGTCCTTCCAACTCGATCATGAAAACCCTTTGTCAAATACTGATATGCATGATGACCACCATCTTTGGAATTTTTTTCTGCAAATAATAATAATAAATTAACCAAGAATGAGACCAAGAATCTAGTTCTAATTTTTTATTGTGGAATTTTTCTCTAACTAAGTATAGGTGGATGATTTGGTAGTCATGCCCCCAAAATGGACTCTCACAGTGACAGAATTAGAGCAGGTATATTGCTTTGAAAGAAAAAATGTTCACCATTTCATTTCACATGCATATGATTCTGGTTCTTATTATATAACCTTTGTTTTCTTTCACCATGACTCTAAAATTGTCACCACTCTAAAATTCATGAGTTTTTTATGATTTTTTTTCCCTTGGTGTAAATCATTTGAGGTAAAGGGAGTGTTAAGGGAAAAAAAAAGGATGGTGCACTATAGATAAGCACTTTTTAATGTTCCTTAAATGAAGGGCAGTTAATAATTACACTCTTAAGAAAGGTGGAAACATTATATAGAACCTTTATGGATTAGGATGATGTTACCTTCTGCATAATAATTGAATGCTTCTTTTACTGGAAATGGTTGGTTCATCACATCTATCTGCATCATGTTTTCACATCTTTACATCTGCACTGCATAATTATCAGAAACAATATGTGTATATATGATAAAATGTATTTCTTATCATAATTGTAAACTGGTCATAAGTAAATTGTGTAATAAAAATAAATATATGAATATTATTATAACAATAACATGACTCAGAATGATGTAAATATTATCTTTATTCTTTTTAATATTAAATCTTGACTATACAATTATCTTTTATTTACAGGCTTCTACTGAAGTATATGTTTATCTGTCATTTTTCAATAAATAATTTGGATCTATATAACTTCACCAAACTCACTGAAATTGTATAATAATATATAACAGCGGATATACTCAGATGTCTTAATCTGGTTTCACATTTATTAGCTTTGTTTTACTTCAACAAAGATGATATATTATAGTAAAATATTATATAAAACACTGAGACTGAAAATTCTATAGTCTAGGACAATTGTTATCATAAAATTCATAAATATTTAAACAAGACTTTACATACTATAAAGTCCTACAATGAGGGTTACCATTGAGTAATGAAGCGGATAAATTTCCTCCATATTGAAGAGGTTACAGAAAACTAAACATGACATAACACTACTCTCTGTGACTATGCGAAGAAAATTCATCTACTTCATCACTTGAGGCACACCCATCTTATTGATTAACCAAAAGCATGCAAATTTAATCCAAACCTCTATCGATAGTTCATCACCACCCTGCAAGTGCTCGGTAGCAAACCTTTCCCTGAGCCTTCATGCCTCAGCAGTTGTTGAGAATTTTTTGTTACTGAGCACAAGGGTACTGACCAAACTCTCTACTAAAATTAACACTACTCAAGGTTTTGAAAACATGACTGCCTCCACCACATTTGTCTGCAATTTTTTGTAATATCTGGATTAAAACCTTGCCACTATACTATATCTTGATAACAAGGTGAGCTATAGAATGTTAGATCATGTATGATGAGCATTAATCTCATCTTCATCAGAGCCAGTAATGCATTCCTTCTCATCCTCAAAAGCTTCAAAGGGAGGATGAGGGTTGTGTCCCTTTCCAAAGGACCTAATATGGTCTTTAAGGGATCTTTTGTGCTTGAAGTCTGAGCCACAAGTGCAGTACCACAACTTGCCACAGTTCTTCTCATGAGTCCTCCAATCCCCTTTGACTGCAAACGTTTTCGCACATTTTCTGCACATAAAGGGCTTTGTGCCGTGCTTTCTTTTGTAATGGGTTTGGAGGGTTCTAAAGTCCTTCAAAGGCTTGGCCCTTGGATGGTTAATGTTGTTCTTGCAACCCTGGGCACAGCAATAGCATGGCAACCTTAACATTGCTGCTGGTTGTGTTCCTTTCAGTGAGTCTGGTCCCTTCCTAAATTCTGATCCATGACCCCACATATGCATCTGCAAATGACAAAATAAAAATTAGCTGGTGCTTCGTTGAATTAACATTAAAGTACATGCATGTTCATTTCTAATTGATCTTAATTAAACTTGCTTGGAGAACTAGTAGTTTGTTTAGTTTCTTTTTCTTTCTCTACTTAAATCTTTTAGTATTCAAAAGTTACAGTTAGTGTGAATTTTCATTTTTATTTCGTATTTTAAAAAACAATGAAGACCGCTATATCTGACCAAGCAAAATCGTCCTTTAGTCCTTTATATGGCATAGTAGTGGCCATTGTTGTAAATAATTGTAAATCTTTAGTGATGGGTCTAACATGTCAAATTCTCGTCAAAAAGTTACAGCTAGTTAGCCTGCATATCTATTTTGTATCTATCTATTTAAAACCAGAAATTCTATATATAGATATAGATATATAATTAAAACGAAAATTCAAAGGTTTCAGTATTTCATTTCTTTCTTAACCTTGGTTCAAGCCTAGTAATCATATATGGATTAAGATTATGCATGGCACCTTCCCCAGCATATATAACAGCTCCAATTCGAAAGGAAATAAAAGCAAGCGTGCATATGAAGATTATTACAAATTCTCTTTGAAATTTATGAGATGAAAGAGAAGCCTTTAATTAAAAAGTGAAGGGAAACACTAGAGGGACAACACGTACGCGCCATCTAGCTCAATTTTCTTAAAGCACACTGATTAAAGTTGAATTATATAGTTATTTAGTCTCTTCTTAATCATTATCATCATTGTCATTATCATGTAAAGCATCTACCTCAATTTGGCGTGGATAAAATGCAGGGAATTCAAATTCAGTAGGTATGCAAACAAGCTATGGAAAACTACCCAATGCTGCACAAAATTAAAGAGCAGTTGTGGAAAAACAAAGCAATCATTGACTCTGCTCATAAGTTTGGTTCGATGAAATGAATATGTGACAAAGAAAGTTCTTCTGGAAGTGATCATGATATTAAAAACGAATTCAAGTACTATTTAGCTAACCGATCGAATCAAACTATAATAACATTATGATATATAGTCATCATCATTTTTTTTCCTGGATACCTAGCTAGCTAAGCTAACTCACTAGGACTGTTCAGTGCTATATATGGTTGCTGAATCTGCATAAAACTGAAATGCTAGGTGATATAATTATCCCCACAATATATATATATATATATATATATATATATAGATGTATCACTGTCAATAATCATTAATAAATTTGTCTTTTACTACCAAAGGACGTAAAGTAACTAAATGTATTCTGTACTGTTTATTTATTTTTTTTCTGAAATAAAAATGGAGACAATTTTTGAGGTGGATGATCAAATCTACAACCAAGTTTGTCGCAAGTGGGGTGCCAAAGTCTTTGAGAGAGTACTTGATAGTACTAAGCTTGCATTCCTCCACCCAATAAATCTTGAAACCTCATTCCTTAAAAATAAAAATAGGGGAATCACGTAAGCTAATTAGTATGTTAAGTTTTAATTGAACCAAATTGTAACTATTATGATCATGTTCCCCTCAAAGCTAGATCAGGCACGTGCAACTATGTTAATTCCCTCATGGTGGTGATGATCTCGTTAGCTATCTCGAGCCCTTTACTTCACAGCCTACAAATAGATCCTAACCTCAACATGATCAGTTCCTAATTTCTGCTAGAGAGAAATTCTCCACAGATACTTACAAAAATAGAATAAAATGGATCAAACTTTCATTACAATGTAAAATCAACTAGTATTTCTACTTCATCTTTTTAAAAGCTTTTTCATTTGTCTTCTTCACAAACATCTGTTAACTTTACAGAGTTGGACATCATTATGATTTTCTTTTGAAAACATAGTAATAATTAGAAACTTAATTCGCAGTTGCAACTTTCTTTTCACATAGTTTTCTACTTTTTTCTTCAAGATTAAGTTGATTTGTGTTCAAAATTAATAGAGTATAAGATCTAGAGTATGAGAAGTTGAGAACTGACCTGCATGTTGTTATACCTATTGAAGGTTTTGCTACATATGGAGCAAGCAAACTGCATCGGTCCAACAAGGATCTGTGCTGGAGTTGGAATCCAAAACCTTCTCTCTTGGTTAAAGGAGCATCCATGGAAGCTTCTCTTGGAGGACTCTTCTTCTTCCTTAACATGGAAAATCATCTTCTCATCAACAACCTCATGATGCCCTTCAGCACTGTCTGGCAAACCAATGTGCAAAGCCACAGTGACTTGTTCAACCTTTTCCTCTTTCACCTCAAAACTTTGTGCTCCATGATGGTCTTCATCTTTTGAGGCCTTTTCAGTTAAAATGGGCAAGAATTGGATGGTTTCATGAACAAGCTCATGCTGAGTAGAAGAAAAAGAAGAAGAAGATGATGAAGAAGAAGATATTGTGTTGGAATTTAGATATGAAGGAGAAGAACATGGTTTGAGCCACTCAATGAAAGTAGGAGCATGAAGGTATAGATTCTTATTGTCCTCCACATTGCACTCCATGAAACCCTTATTCTTCAGAGAGAGTCCCTAGAAATTATCTTCTCTCCTCCTGAGAAAAGGGGCATGTATGAATGAATGTGTGTGTATGTTCAGACTTTTATGGTAGAAAGCCTGCACTTATAATATGGTTGATTAAGGAATGGAGGCTTTGTTTGTCTTTATGGACCTTTTCTTTATTTCTTTATTTTTTAACCCTAACTTTTATTTTTTCCCCTTCTTGTCCTTTAATTGCTTGTTTTCTTTTAGGGAGAGAGTAATTGGAGGGGATTGAAAATGACATGCAAAAAATAGGACTCACTCATTTATTAGAAAGAATCCTAGAATAGTCTCAAGTTCTCAACTTTGAATTCTAATCAATGCTAAGGAAAGATTCCCAATGCTCATCAATTTTAGACACATCATTACTTCTTCCATAACTTTACCAAGGACTTAACTTAACTCAAAAATCCAATATAATTCAAAATACCATAATTAATTTCTCAATAAATCTACTTTCAAATCATTTTTTAACTAAATCAAGATAAATAAATAATATCTATTATCAATAATATAATTACTTAGTGATATGCATTTGTAAATCATAATAATAATGATAAAAATATTAATAACAAAAATTATTTGGACCTGGTTTGCATTGATGATGAAAAGAATTTCAAGAACATCAGAAATATAACAAAATTGGATCATCCAGAATAATTTGGTAATTCTTTAAAAATGAAATAAAAATAAATAATAAATAAAAGAGTGAAAATATTATTATTATAAAAAAATTCATATTTTTCATAGAATAAACTTGTAGATAATATTTAAAATCAATAAAAAATACAATTTTTTTCATAAATCTATAACAAATTTTTTATCATCAAAAATTTGTAATTGATTAATAAAAATTATTTTTTATTATTTTTCATAAAAAATTATAAAAAAATTTCTATAAAAGAATTCATAAAAAAATTCCTAATAATTTTTTTTTTATAAATAAATTTATAAAAAAATTTCTTTTTTATAATAATAAATAATTATTTTTTTTCATATAAAAAGTTTGAAAAATATTTTATAAGTAAATAATTTTATTTTTTAGATGTTTGATCTTATAATCGTTTATATATTTTGTTATTTATTTTAATATACTTGTATATCAAATATAAAAAGTTAATAAATAAAAATAAAAATAAACTACATTGAATTAAATTAAAACATAGCAAGTAAATGATGAAAGAAGAAAGTTAAAGTAATTAATTAGATGATATGAATTTTTGTCTAAAGTAAATCCAATTCAGTAATAACACCTAAAAAGTAGAAATATGGAAGTTATATGGGGGCTTAAAAGCTTGACCACATGTTCAAAACGGGATTAGTTTAACAGAAAAAATAAATAGAGAAAGTAGCACAAGGTAGTAAAATATTAGGGCTTGCTTTTTACCTTCTTTGTTTTTCTCCTGTGTATAGGGAATCATTTGTTGAGTATAATTGTTATTATATAAACTATTTTTTTTATTATATGAATTAGTAAAATTAAATGAAATAATATATCAATTATTTATTTAACTTTGTTTATATAAATTATGCTAATTTTTTTATAGTGATGACAATTTTAAATAATATTTTTTATTTTCTCTTTAACTCCTCACTAATTCAGGTGATTAGAAATTTAATTCTTTTTAATATGCAAATTTCTTATAATAATGACAATTTTAGATATAATTTCTAAATAAATCACTTTTCAAAGCTTAAAATTCTTAAAAATTAAATAAATTTTTTAGATAAAATCAGTCTAATGATAAGATTTAGATTATATGTATTATATTTTAATTCTAATTTCATGATTAGTTAAAATTTTGGGATATTATTATCAAACTTTTAAAAATAATATTTCATTTATTTTAAATTTAAACTTTGATTATTTTTATAAAGTTGTTGTTGGAAAATGAAATAATTTAAAAAGAAGGAGAAAAATTTCTTTTAATTTATATAACTTAAAATAGGTTTATGAAAAAAAAAATATATATATATATATATATATAATATTTTTTAAGTAAAAAATCAATGTGAGAAAGAAAAATTATAGAATCAAATTAATATGATAATTTTATTATGAAAATAAAATTATAAAAATATTTTTTTAAGAGAATAACATACTAAATTATTTTTTAAATTATTTATCACAAAAAATGAAAAAAAAACTCTTTTCCCTGATAATAAATACTCAAATTTTCTATTATTTTTCAATTTACAAATTAAATTTCTCTATAATTATATGTCTTCAACGCTTTGAAAAATTCTATTTTAATATTTTTTATTAATATTTCTTTATCAACATTAAATATCTTTTATTTTTTAAAAATGAATGTAAATATTTTTAAGAGTTAAGAAAATAATTTTAAAATCTTAAAATAAATCATCTTATTAACTTTCATGGATATGAATTATATCTCTTACTTAAAGAGAGATATTTCTAATATTTTCTTTCTTCTTCAAGACATCATCATTCATATTCTCTTATAAGTTTCAAATGTTACATTATACTCTTCATATATTTAGGTTTTTTTGAGTAGTTTTCTCTCGTAAAGATTTAGGAGATAAAAATATAAAAAATAAATTTTCATAAACTAAAATTAATTTATATTATTTAGAAACCAATTTTGGGTTTTCCTTGATATTTATTTTTCCAAAATTCCTCATGTAAAAAGTCTTGGAAATATAGCGAAAAGCGATTGTTACATAATGTGAAGCGTATTCGTGTTGATGAAAGATTTAGTGGAAAGTGTATGTATGGTGGAATGTGAGCCGTATGCACACAGTTTCTCAAACATTGACCTTAAATCTACGGATCAATACCAAGACGCCATTAACTTGGTCAATTCTTCAATTAAAATAATTGTTCTACCTTCCACTACTCAGTTATCATATTCAGTGAAGTGAAGAATCTAGGAATCTAAGTTAATACGGTAATAAGTGGAGGTGTATTTTACATTCCGGAAATCTACATGAGTCCGCCACTAATTATATTTATATCTAATTCATCTTCATAAAATTAATTTAATAAAATAAAATTTATATTCATTTTTATATATTAATTTAATCTTATCTTTAATCGATATAGAATTTTTATCATTCTTAACTCAATAATTTAATCCCATCTCACAAAATATCCTTCATCATCAGTCCACCAACTTACATATATTTTTTTATTCTACTAAATTACACAGATATTATCTATATTCTAACATTTAATGTCTTCATACTAATAATCTTTGACCCTCTAGGTCATATGTGACATATATATAGGTTGCTTATCACTATGTGTGAAGACACTTGGCAAAATTCCTTTCTACAAAATTGAAATCTTTATATAGGCATCAAGAAAAGTACAAAAAATGAGCCTAAATTGTACGTAATTTGTATTTTAAAACCAAACAGATGAAGTTATATATATGTGATTAGGTTACTGACGAATTAAGTGATTTTTGTCGACAAGATTTTGAAGGGCATGTTTGTTAAAAAAATAAATAAAAACCTCTCTTTTTTAACTCCTTTTTGTTTATGATCCTACCATGTCGTCACTCTCTCATTTTCTATCAATTTCATCACCTCTCTTTTTTTTCCACTATTTCCAATCTTTATTTCCAACTTTTCTCACATTTTTTATATTATTCTCACTATCTCACTTTCATCAATAAAGTTCTACGTTTATCGTGAAACTACATTAAAATATAAAAAGTATTACTTGTTATTATTCATTTCATTTTTCTTTAAAATAAAAGTTATAATCCATAAATATTACTAATTCTCAATTATCAAAAATTCACCTGTTAATTTTTGTCTTCTGTGGATATGCATGCATATATGCAATTCATTTCTTAAAGAAAAAAAAAATTTATATATAAAATATTTAATTCATCTTAAGAATTAATTTAAAAGATAAAATTTATATTTTATTTATTATTAAAAAAATCTTACATCAACTAAAAATGAGACTTAATTATAATATATAATTAAAATGTAAAATTTATTTTAAATAAATTAGATTAATAATTATTTTTTACATAATATTATAATCTTATTAATAAAATTATTTAATTTAAATTAGATCACTTGAATACGAGACCATTTTGATATATTTTATTTATATAATATAATAATTTATTTTAATTATTATATTAAAAAATGAATAATATAAAATAAACCTCTTATATTATTCTTAGCATTTCTTACGGAAGAATTTTTGTGTTGGTAAGATTGCTGAGTGAAGATTCTGACAGTGAAGTGTTCGATCTATACGCATACTAGGCACGGTAATAGGTAACCTTGATACCTTTTTTTCTGTCTTTTGTTTTGTTTTCTTTTTTTCTTTCTGTTTTTGTGGCTATGTTCCAGTGACACTCCCGTGACAGCACGAGCTTTTGAATCATTTGTGAGCTTTTGAAAATTTAGTTTATTTGAAGGGTAGTGATAGTGGAGGACAAGCTTTGGCAGATTATGATATATCCAAATGAACCTTTTTGTTTTCCTTTTCTTCTTCTTCTTATCATCCTTCCATGTGTGGATCATTTGTTTTGCAACTTGGATGATGATGTTCTTCATCAACCCTCATGCACCTTTCCTTTTTCTAAAGACAACCCTCATACACATAACACCCCTTCAACTCGCAATTTCCACTTTTGCCACTCTTCTCAAGTGGCAAATTTTGTTACTTTTTGTTCATTCTTTGGCTAAGAATCATAAAAGAGGTTTCATTAGGAAGTGAGACCCATAAAGTAATGAACCACAGCATAGTCATTTCAACTTTATTTACCTAACTCTCCCACTAAAGCCAAAAAGAAAACCATTTTAAAGAGTTTTGCCCTAACTCTACCGTCCAACTAATACCAAAGAGATAAAAAGATTATTTTTTTCTTTCAATTATGGTCATAATTTTCTTTTCTCTCTTTTTTATATAAATTAAAAATAAAATTTAATTATAATATATAAGAAAAATAAATTTTATTTTCTAAACTAATTTTAAAGATGAATTAGATTTATAATTATTTTTTATATGATATTAAAATATAATTAACAAAATTATTATATCTAAATTTAGTCACTTAATAATATATTAAATCCTGATTAACAGATTATTTATCAATAAATTATGATTCATTTTATATGATTTGAGAAATTTCTAATTGTTAATATAGTTGTTAACAAAATCATTTATCTAATGTGAGACTTCCTCAATTCAAATGTGAGAATAATGTAGAATCTTCAACACATTTTCTCATGTCGAGATTTTCTCAACTTGAATGTAAGACTAAAAAATTATAGATGGTCTGATAGCAGTGTAATAGCATGTGATTCAATAGACCCAACAACCTTACTATAATATACTCTGATACCATATTAGTAGTGAATTTTAAGTTTAAATCAATCCTAGAAAATCAATTCATAAAATAGATTTGCACCCACCTAATATATTCTAAATCGATTGGTGTTAGATTTCGAAGAATAATGATGTACGTAAATTGATTGGTGTGATGTTTTCCAACTTTAATCGTAGTTATATTAAATACTTAGAAAAATAGTTTTGATATCCATAGTTCTACTTAGAGTTGAATAAGATTATTGTCGTAAAGAATAATTGTAATCTTAAAAATCGTTATAATTCATATTAAATGTGAAAAAAATAGAAATATAAAAAATGTATAAAAAAAAACTAATACAGACAAAGAAAAAGATTGTATCGAAATTATTAATTACTGAGTGATTAGTAACATAGGGATATACGAAAAGTAACATCTGAATAGAAGTTTACTACACTTGATAAAATAAAAAATAAATAAAAAACTGTTTTCATATACAAGAATTATATAAATTAATAACAAGACTAAATTTTTTTTATTTTTTTGAATGTGTATATTAAACTAAAATAACTTAAATTATGAGAACCAAATTTATATTTCCGTTGGATTGACCTTCCAACCCATTAAAAAGGTAAATATATATATATATATATATAATAAAAATTTAATCATTTTTTTTCTTTTTCTCTCTCTAAAATTTAAGATTAAAAATAACTAAATATGTAAACTAGAAAATCAAGAATTCTACTTAATATTTGATATTTTTAAGATATGATTATACACTTTGAATTACAATATTTCTTTATTTTAAATTGTAATTACTACAAAGTTTATTGGTATTAAGACTTCACAATTTTAAATAAAATTAATTGAATGGGTTATAACAAATTACTTATTACAATAAATAATAAATTTTATTTTGATTAAAAAATTAGCAATTCAAGATATCAACTTAATTCAATTTATTTTTTAAAAAATAATATTTTAAATTTAAAAAATATTTATAAATATATTTATATTTACTTTCTCATATTCAATTAAAAAAAATCATATTTGATAACACAACTTTTTTTTAAATATAAAAATAAAGTCATGTTTGATAATATAATTTTTATATAATAAAATTAATTTAAAAAAAAATAAAAATAGTTCAATTTAATTCTTTTTAAATAATTTCAAATAAAAATATTTCGAATAAAAATATACCTTCCCCATACAAAAGGCTAGAAATGAGATTTAAATTTGCAATCTCATATATATATATATAAAAGATGATGATCGACTAAATTAATCCCTTAAACTTAAAGATTTAATCAACTCTTTTAACTATTAAGTTTAGAACATTTTTATATTTATAAATTTTTCTACAACTAAAAATTTGCATAAAGTAAATTTCTTGTAAATTTTTCTTCCAATTTTGTAAAAAGAAAAAATCTAACAAAATAAGAATTTTAAACAATATTAATTGGAATATACTTATGTATAATGTTAAAATAGACAACATAATTAATTAATTAATTATTCAGTCATTATATAATCTAAAATATTGGAAGTGAAACGTAATACCGGGTATATAAATGTAAAAAGCTAGACAGGGAAATCTTGTTTTTTTAATTCATAAAGAGAGAAGAATTAAAAATCATTATAAATATAATACAGAAATTTGTAATTATATATTGAAAATTAAATAATTAATAAAATAATTATTTTTATTATTATTATTTAATGATTAATTTATGATAAAAAATTTATACACTATTAAATAAAAATAAAAATTATTATTTATTTTATTAATAATTTAAAATTAAATTTTAATTTAATTAAATAAAAAATTTCTTTTATATTTTTTTTTTTTTCATTTTAAAATAATATGTCAATCTAATCAAAATATATTTTATATATTCTTAAATTTATTATCAGTATAATAAGTAACTTTTTAAAGCACAAAGTTTAGAGAAAACTTGTAATTATTATATTATAATATATGCATATCTGTGTAGCCATATAACCGAGTCCACGCGCATAATCATCCCTGAACGTTTTCTTCTCGAAATGTCCTTCAAGAGTCACCAAGCACATGATTAACATTCATATTCATATGCATAAACCTCAATTCTCATGGTCTTGTTATGCCGAAAATATTGAATTCCAAAAACTTGAACACAAACTAACATTTCTAGAAATCCAAAACAAAGAACAACCTGCGTTGTTTTGTGTGTCGATTGAGGTGTGTAAGGTCTTGTTTGGTTTGTTCAAAATAGTTGTCCGCAATTAAAGGATAGAACGTAGTCTTAGTGGAGTTGATTGAAGGGAAAGAAGGACCATTTTAATTAGTGTGTTGCCTGGACTAAAAAAATTTTAAACTTTTCTTCTTCAACCACGTAATCATTATTCTCAGTTTTCAATATAATATAATCTACCAATCTCATCCATACATTACTAGACTTAAACACATCTTAGTTAAACTAATTAAAGTTAACCCTAAAGTCACACCCATCAGTATACCTCTCCTCTAGAATTTTTGTGTTTGAATCATTCCTCTCTCTTTTTTAATCATAAATTAACGTTTGTTTTAAGTTAATCTCCATCATTTCTTACTACATATATATTACTAGTAATCCTCCATCTCCTTCTTCATATATGTTTTTTATATTAAAAAATTATATTCATAATTGTAATGATTTGTCATATTTTATATATTTTAATTTAATATTATATTTAATGTGAATAAAATCTTTAATATAATTCATTACATTAGAAACATTTTAGTCAAATGTAGTAAGTGATTACGATGTCTAATTCATCATCAAAATCAGTTTAATTTTCCAACATTTCTTTTTTACGTTGAATAATCATTTTCAATTCGAACCTGATTTGTTAATTAGGACTTCTCAAATCATATGGAAAGATATTATAATTTATTAATAGGTGACCCAATTTAGACCCAACAACTTGTCATTCAAGGTTCAATATATTAATAAGTGACCGAATTTAGACTAAATAATCTTGTTAATTAAAATTTGATACCATGTAAAAAATGATTATAATATCTAATTCATTCTCAAAACCGATTCAGCAAGTGAAATTTATATCTCACTTATATATTATAATTCAACATATTCAATAGCGAATTTTCCTATGATTAACCTATATTAAAACATCTTTTATAATATTTTATTAAAGCATTGAGTGCAAGTAACACTCTATATATTCTATAAAATAAGATATGATACAACATTAAATCACCTGTGTACAAAACAAATGTAATTATACAACTATCTATCAAAGACGATTTGTCATAGTATTACCTCATGATATAATACTTTTATTCTTATAAAAGCAAATTGAAAACAAAAAGGTGAAATGAAAATAATATATCATTTGCTATGATAAAATAAATTAACTAACTATAAAAACAAAAACAAGTTAATAGAGTTGAAGTTTTGGAAATTTATTCTTAATCTTTCATTTAGAGAAGTGTATGATTTGGAGAAAGTAAAACTTAAAATAGTAATGAATCTGAAATGAGATTATAAGAGTTGATAAAATTGAGTGTTTGGAAGGTAGTTAAGGTTAGATTAATGTGAAAAGTGAAAATGTTGGATGGTAGTGGAAGTTGAGATCAGAAGCTTACATCATGGTGGTAGGTCAAGACTTAAATATATTAGTGGCATACTCCTATCACATTCCAAAATTATAATAAGAATTGAATTTAATTATTCACTTAATATTGGAAGCAGATTGTACGTTGCTGACCTTGACTCAACCCTCACACCATATGGCAGTTTTCAGCCGTTGGGATAGTGAATGGGAGAATACCAACCGGAGAACGAATCATTTCAATGCAAACATCATATATATATATATATATATATATATATATATATATATATAATTTAAAAATAATATCTTTTAACCCAATATTTTTTATTATGGGTCTAATTCATCTTTAAAACCAGTTTAACAAATAAGGTTTACACATAATTTATATATTATAGTTCAATTTCATGTCCGAGACTTTTTTAACTCAATCATGATTTGTAATCCAATTTAACTCCAACAACCTTACTAACAATCAAGAGTTTATATAACAGTCTATTAACAATTTTGTTAACAAACAACAAGAACTCCTCAAATCATATAGAATAGATCATTTTTTTGGATTATTTCTCGATTTGTGCGTGTCATCCTTGCGCAGGGACCATGCTAATCTTCTCTGTATCGTTTTAATTTTATCCAATTTTATCATATAAAAAAGATCATAATCTATTATCAGGTGATTCTATTTAAGTCCAACAATCTGTATCCATCCAGGGTTCAAACTATGTAAAAAAGATTATAATCTATTAACAGGTAATTCAATCTAAGTCTAACAATCTGTATCAAAGAATTAGTATATTAATAAGTGATTAAATTTAAATTCAACAATCTTATTAACCACAGTCAATATCATATATAAAATTATTATCAGTCTAACTTATCCCTAAACGAGTGTAAGTTTTATACTAACAAATTAAAATATGTGATTTTTTCCACATTTTTATTAACTATATTACCTAATTTGTGTTATCTATGTAGGTATAAAATATTGAAGACTATATAACAATTAAAGTAGGGTATGCATTTGTTAAGGTCATTCCATTGAAATTTGATTCCACATTTTTGGTCATTTTCCAAATCGCAAAACTTCTTGACTTCAAGATCTTCATCATAGCTATGAACCTTGCAAGTAAAAATAAAAGAAAAGAGAGAAAAAAAAGTGAAGTGATTTATAATTGAGTTAGTGTGAATTGGGAAGTGTCTTGAACTGCCTCACCTACCCAATCAGCTCGTGTTTACGCGGAAACCTTCCAAGTCATCGCATAAAAGTCTTCTCTTTTCTTCCCAATTTATGTCACCATTTTTCCTCTCAGCATCATAATCAACAAAACACCCAACAATTATTTTCGTTTTTCTTAAAAAAAATTATAAGACACCAATGTAATTCTTCCTATTTCATTTCTATTTTCCTTTTTCCATACATAAAATAAAAGTATTAAATAATTATAATGTAAGAAAATTCACATTGTTCAACCAATAAAAATTCATAGTATTGTCATTTAATGACATCCTAAAATTAAACTATTTTACACTTCAACACATCGTTTATTTTCTCTTATTAAAATTAGCAACTGTGGCATACATTACTGAGGAAAATTAATAATTGACTTAAATATATATATATATATATATATATATATTTTAAATATTTTTTTATACTTATTCTAATAATTCTTCTTGTTTAATAAATATATATAAAAAAGTGTTAAAAACTTTTTTATATCATCTATCTTAATTTTATAATATTTATTAAAATAAAATTTTAATTTAATAAATATTTATAAAATAGATGTTTACGAAATATTCATATAATTACTTTATTGAGAATAGTTTATATATTTGTTAGATTATTTTATTTGATACTTTTTAAGTTAAAATTTAGCATAATAATATTAAAGTATATTTCACTTTAAAATTTAATATTTTTAATTAAAAAACTATTTATCTTAAAATAAATGCTTATAATTCCTGTCAAATAATTTTTAAAGAGATTAATTAAAAAAATTTTAAAAAAATCATAAAATAAAAAATATACACTTTATAAAGATTAAAAGTAAAACAATGGTTGAAAAAAAATTATATGAAAAAAAATCAAATCAAAATGTTTAAAAACTAAAAAAACATAAAAATATACTTCAAAAACATATTTAAGTATTAATAATTTAAACAAAGAAATCAAAGAGGTTTAACTTAATGAGAAAAAACAAAGATATATGTGTGCAAATGGTATGTGACCAAACCTTCTTATAGCTTTTGACCAATAAATAGACTTTAGATGAGAATTTGTAAATTAGGTTAAACGACTTAAATTCTTTTTCCTTATTCAAAACTCAATTTTCTAATCATTTTTTCCCACTAAAAATGCCACAATTTGGGTTGAAAATAAAGTGCTTCTTAACACAAAGTGTTGGAAATTGGAGGAGTAGAGTGTCAAGTGATAAAATACTTTTAAGAATTAAAAAATCTTAGAATTGTTACTTTATAAACAAGTGGATTGAACTATTTTTTAATGATAAAAATTATTAGAAATTACAAATTATTATATTTTTAAATAAAAATAATTACATCTTATTAGTTATATATAAGTTTTGAAATAATAAAAATGTTTTATGAATTTTTTTTTAAATATTTACATAATATTTCTAATCCGCGTATTATATTTTAGACTAATGATGTGTATGAAGGGCTCATTAAATTATAAATATTATATATCTTAAGAAAAAGTAGATATTCATATAATTAATAATAATTTTTTATTTAATAAAATAAAATAAAGTATTTATATGTTAATCCTTCTCTATTACTTCCATTTTCAATAATTGGGAATTAAAAAAATTGTATAATATTCCATTTTACTGAATTATATTTTTAAACACTCTTTTTTATATTATTGTTTGAAAATATTAATCTTGTTAAGTCTCCTAAGGAAAAATAGGAGGGCACATACCCCCTGGATCATGTTGAGCTTAAGCCCAAACCCATCCTCCAAGTTGGTATTCAAAAGTAGATAATTTCATTGGGCTTCGCGCAAATGCCCAACCCATGGACTATCCCGTTTGGTTCAATTAACAAAGGGAATTGCTTTCTGCAGCCCACAATTTGCTTTCTGCAGCCCACAATTTGCTTTCTGCAGCTCACAATTTGCTTTTTGCAGCCCACAATTTAATTCCTGCACACTAAAAATTTGAATATGTCTATTTTACCCTTTTGCTTTATAACCTGGCTGCAACCTCTTGCAACATCACTTTCCAAATTTTGAATACGTCTAAAAAATATTTAGTGAGACATAAACTAAAAATATATATTGAGAATTTAAAATAATAAATTGTATATTAAAATTTATTTGAAATCAATTAAAAGAAAGTCACATCACATGTTATATTACACACAAATTTCAATAGTATTTGGTGTATATGTTAAAAAAATAATTCAAAGTAGTCTATATTTCTCATTTTTAAGTCATTTTTATGAAATTGTGTTAAGTCTAATTCAATTTTAAAGAATTATTATAATGATTTTTTATTAAAATAATTTTCCAAATGTTTCCTAGTCCAAACTTATGCAGCTACTATAAAAACTTTTCTAAAATAAGAAAGTGTTGCAAATTGTAAGCATATGTGTTGCAAAAAGGTGAGTTTGGAGTTTTTGCTGATAGAGTTGAAACTTGGAAGATGCAGCCAACAATAAGTCAACAACAGCAAACAAAACATAGATGTTCCAATGAAATTGCTTCTCATTAATTTATGCTAATAGTTTTACAAGAATATTCTTAATATTTTGGTATAAACCTCAAAACTGTGATGTCAATGTAGGAGCAATGATGGCCACAGATATATATATTCCTGATATTTTATGTGGCCTACCAAATTTAGTCATTATTATTTCAGCTTTGATATGGCCAGAGATATTTTTAAACAATAAATGTGTTGAATTACAAAATAAAATATAGACATGTTTCAACAAGTTTTATCTCACTAGTTAACAAATGTTTCAGAAGTTAAAATCTGCATAGAAGATAACAAAGTTACATCTTAGAAGTCTCTTCTTTCAAGTTTTTATAAACAGATAATCACTTTTTAATGGTTAAAATAAAAAAGTTCAGCAAAGTAATCACTTTTTTATGCTAATGAAGTTATTTCATCCATACATGAATCATGAAACTGATTTGATCCAGATTGGCAAATTGAGATTCCCAGTTGACGGATTTCTCAATAGTGGCTGAAAAATTATCTTAAAAAATCATATCAGTGAAAGAAATAAATTGTTTGATCACATCATTGATTCCTATCTGCAGGATCATGGTAGGTGGCTGCTACTACGTGTGGAAAATTTCCCACATATGCAAAATTCTTAATTGTAACATATCTTTCCAGAAATATCATTAATTCTGATTCTATGCAAAATCTTTTAAAGAAGAAAGTGTAAAAATAGAATAGAAAGAATGAAGTTAAATTTACTATGTGAGAGAAAAATAACATTGCAGAAAAACCTGACAATGCTGTCAAGGTAAAGCCAATTAGATTAAATCCCTGTGGACCAGTCTGCAAAACCAAGACCAACATGAAATGTTCCAACCACAATTAAATGTTAACAATAGAGAGGGGCAAAAAGAAACAAAAAATTCTGCTGTCCAACTTGGAAGAGTATATTCACCAAAGTAAAAACCAGTAACCAGCACATTCTTTCAACACCATATTTTATTACCCTTTTTATTATTAAGTGAAAATCATCAGTGTAATTTATCAAATAAAAAATGTGACATAAACTTCATCTGACAATAAACATTATATTGAAAATTGGTTTAATATCTAAAATAATCATTAGTATGATTCTTAAGATAATTATTGTGATTGGATAATAATGTTTCTTTTATATCATCAATGCATTACTCATTAAAAACTGCACAATCTGTCCTTTTTAGAGATAAACAACAGTATAGTCTTTTTTATTTAGTTGAAGAGGTTAAAAGAAGTTAACTTCTGAAAATAAAAATTCACCTTTCATTTTCCTTTCCATTCAAATTTCAAACCTTTTTTTTATCCTAATTTTAAGTTTCTCTCCGTCACATTCAACAGATCAATGAGGTTAGAGAAACTCAAAATGCACAAAATTCCATATTAGGCAGTCAAATTCATTGATCTTCCCAATGATGCACGAAGGCTACCCAAGATCTACAAGTCAAAAGGTAGAGGAAAACTAACACAAACACCTATAAACCATTGACTGAAATTTTGAAACCCCTGAATTTCTTACAGAGATCATATGCAGTTTGTGACAGGTAATGTTCTTACTTTTTACCTTTTTCTTGTTCCAGCACATCTATGTGATCATTGTACTAAAAAAATGTGTCCTAGATCTACCCCTCTGTTCCTTCAGGGATTGTTTCAAGAGCAGCAATAGTGTTACTCATAGGTCTTTTGGGAATGTTTTACCAGGGTACTCAACTCCCCCCTCCAAAAGGCAATGATTCACCAGATGGTGTTCGAGTTTCACCAAGAGTCAGACTCACTGATGGAAGGTACCTTGCTTATAGAGAAAAGGGTGTCCCCAAGGACCAAGCAAAACACTGCATCATCATTGTACACGGCTTTGGAAGCTCCAAAGAAATGAATTTTCTGGCACCCCAAGTATATACACTAACCTCAATCTCTCTTTACAAAACTTGCATGTGTTGATTTGAAAATAGTAGACATGTTATGTTGGATTAGTGGATTTAGATCTAATTAGCACGCTAGGTAAACAACAGTAAGCTATGAACAGAGCTAAACAACATGCTTGATTGAAATAAATTGTGTGGGAAACAAGTCGATTATATTCAAAATGCTATAACCGACTCCACCTTCTGTGACCCTGATCGTTATTGGAGCAGTTAGCAACAACCATCTTATGTGAAAAAAAAGTTATCCTTTTCTCAACACTTTCTTTGTCATTTGATGTAATATTGATGGAGTATTAGAACAGAAAAGTTCATTACTGGTTAGTCATCTCACAATGAATCAACAATTCAAAATACTGATGGGTAATGACAAATCATTAGACCTAGGGGTTCTGGTTAAATACTTGGATACAAAGAAGATGTCTTTATTAATCTTTCTATTGAGCCCTTTTCTTTTTTTTCCACCAAGTTGGAAATTGTAATGGATTTTAAGTTTTGAAAAATCTTTATAAGACTTAGATAATACTGGAAGTTGCAGTGTACGTATTCAAACATGGCAACTAAGATAACACTGACAGTAATTCTACAGGATCTGATAGATGAACTGGGTATATATATTCTGCAATATGACCGGGCAGGGTATGGAGAAAGTGATCCAAACCCCAAACGCTCACTGAAAAGTGAAGCACTTGACATTGAAGAGCTCGCTGATCAGTTACAGATAGGGTCAAAATTTTATGTGATTGGAGTCTCTATGGGGGCATATGCTACGTGGAGTTGTTTGAACTACATCCCCAGCAGGCAAATTTCAAGCCTTAAAATATAAATTTCTAAACACCTGTTTGTTTTCAGAATCTTTTTTTTTTCACAAATAATACAATAAATGACATTACATTTCTAAACACATGTTTGGTTTCAGAAAAAAAAAATTCTTTTACTAGAAAGAAAGATGTCATTTTTGTAATTATCTGTGAGAAAATACTAGTAAACACAGAAAATAAACTGGTAAATTTTTCCCTTTTAATGTTGAAAATGGAGTGTTAATTTCACCACAAGTCAACATTTGTGCAGGCTAGCAGGTGTAGCTATGATAGCCCCAGTGATAAATTATCAATGGCCTTCCTTTCCTGAGAGTCTGATAAAAGAGGACTATAGGAGGAAACTTATCAAGTGGGCCATGTTGCTTGCAAAATATTTTCCTAGACTGTTGCAATGGTGGGTGACTCAAAAGTGGCTCCCTTCAAATTCTGTCATAGAAAAAAACCCAGCTTTCTTCAACAAAAGAGATATAGATATTTTAGAAACTATTCCTGGGTTCCCAATGCTTAGCAAGGCAAGTTACATGTTTCTTCCACTTGTTCTATTATGTGAATATAGATAGATTTTGTTTGGATAAATGTCTCAACAACTACTGTAAGAAGATAAGTGATAAAATAAAATTAACTTACCTGAGAAACTGATCTTATTTTACTTTTTTATCTTCTTCTCTTTATAAGTGTTTTTTTGAGAAATTTATACGTATAGGATCATAGGAAAACCTCTTTGAGGTAATTGTGATGCTGGTATGCTCCCACTTACAGGAGAAATTAAGGGAACAAGTTGTTTTTGACACACTGAGGGATGACTGGATGCTGGCCTTTGGCAACTGGGAATTTGACCCTTTGAAGCTGAGTAATCCATTCCCTCAGAACACAAGTTCTGCTCACATTTGGCAGGGTTATGAAGATAAGGTAGTGCCCTCTCAGATCCAAAGGTTTGTAACAGAGAAGCTGCATTGGATACAGTATCATGAAGTTTCAGATGGTGGTCATTTGATTGTGCACTATAGTGGCGTATGTGAGGCCATTCTGAAGGCACTTTTACTTGGAGAACAAAATCTTTCATATAGACCTAGATCAGAAGTACTTGTACCTTGATTTGCCATCATCTCTCACTACAGCATAAATGTTTCTTGTTGTTTTCTTTTTCCTTTTTTTGGAGAATGTCAAATATGTAAATCACATTCGTTGATTGAAAGGAGGAAAGTGTCATATATGTAATTTACTTCATTTTTTTTCTCTAGAATTTTTTATGCTCTCTTTTCTAGATCTTCTTATATAGTGGAATCATCATAAAATTTCATTCAGTAATAGTAACACTAAAAGAGAGTGATGCTAGTATGCATATTTTTGTTGGTTGAAAACATCAAAATTTACTTGAAATATAATTATACCAGATTTCTACTATAACTAACCAGTATTCACTATGGAACCTGAAAGTGAAAGAGGTTGAAAAGGAGACTACACAGATTATAGTGACTGTAGGAAAGTTATACTGTCATAATCCAAAGAGATGAAATTTCCCCTACACTTACTCTATCAAATGGTTGTTTGTTCATGTAGTCTACTGCAAAAGGGGCACAAAGTTGGAGCTAGTCATTTATTTCTTAACTTAAAATGCAAAATTTGAAATAACTTGCACTTTTTGTTTCAGTTAACAGCAAAGTAGAACCTTGTTAAAGTTTAAAATGTAATTCAGGATATTTGGCCTGGATATCTGAAGAAATGGAGCACAGAATCAATGATCAAATTGGAAGGATAAAATTTGAACAATAATTAAGCACTTGTAATGATTCAATTATGCTTTTGTTTATGGCTCTAGTCATTAAAGCAGCACATAATGACAGAAGATTAGAACCATAGGGTTTTTTTTTGCAAGAACTAGAGCTAATTAATGTGTATGGCAAGTACATAGCAGAAAGTGGTCAAACTGAACCAGTTGCATGATTCTTGCAAAAATGTTTCATGAACACTTCATGATATAGAATAAAGGGGAATAGAGAAAAAGATAAAAATGACAAAAGTTGAATGTGATAAGGACTATGATGATGTGATCTAAGAAGAAATATGGCTAACTGGGTATTGAAGAAATATGTATTCAAGATTAACACACTAATTATTCAATTCATTATTATCCAAGGTTTTGAATTTTTGAATTAAATAAAAAAGATAGCTCATGTGGTAAATATTTTTCAAATCGAGTCTCAATAATAAAAAAAAATTAATATATATAATAAAATAATATGAAGAATGTTTTTAGTTAAAATAAATTTTAGAATAGATTATAATTTTTTTCGTTAAAAAAAATTTAAAATTTAGTTTTAGTCTATGCAATTCATTTTTTAATTAATCCCTTAAAATTAAAAAAAAAAAGTGTTATTTTTTGTGGTTACTACCATATCCTGACATGAATAACAGGGTTCCAAATTATTACTGTAAAAATATTTTTGATTTGTTAAAAATGTTAAATATTTTTGCACTAAAAGTAACAAATATTTAGCTTCCTTAAATTTTACCTCTTCCATGTACCTGATTTTTTAGCTTTATCTTAATTAATTTTTAAACTCTATCCTCTGTGTAAATAAATGTTTTTAATTTCAGTTTTACCTTAATTAATCCTTAATTTCAAATCTCCATTTTCTTAGTTTTTTTTTTATAAATAAAATTTTCAAACATTAATTTTATTTTTATGCAATTAAATAAATGATTGTGTCTTATTTTGAGAAAGTTATTGATTTTCCCAATAAATTCTAGTAATTTTTCCAACAAATTATTATTAGTTTTTCTAAAGATATAGATAATTGTATGCTTAATTTGGTTTATTTGTTGACACTAATAATCGTTTGTCTTTATTTCATTTTTAGAGGAATTTTACAAAATATATAATTATTTTTGCAAACTATTTTGTTTATATCAAACGTGGATCAGACAAAATTCATTTTTATTACATTTTTAGTGGCAATTTACTTTTATTATAATCAATACTAATATGTTTTTATTGTTAGTGTGTGCTTAAAAAAAATAAAATTTAATTTCCAGAAATTATTAATATAAAACTTTTGTACAATGTCAAATAATTTAAATTATCACAACGATTAATAATCGCACATATGTATTTTTGTACAATGTCATAAACATACACGACCACATATACATACGAAGGGCGTACGGTAGAGGCGGCGTAGAATGTACCCTCCCGAGTTATTTTGGTTTTTTAATACTATTTTTTATTTTCAGTAAAAAAATAATTCTATTTACTATAATCTTTTATGCCTATATAATATAACACTGCATTATTATAATATTATGTAATTTTTATATAATATATGAATATATCTTTACCTTTTTGGGACTCAACTCTGCGACTTTGATCTGTTCTTGACTTTGTTCAATTCCACTTCAAGGTACACTTTTCCGATCATTGATTTTCCGTTGGTTCAATTCACCCTTTAAATTCATCTCCAACCCACTTTTCCCCAATTCCCCCAATTTAACCTAGGGTTTTGTTTTATTTTTCGAACCAATTGATTCTCCCTCGTATCCCCAATTCCGATCTTTCGCGAAATTTTCTACACCCTTGTCTCTGTGACGGTTGGCACTATCTAGTTCGTTTCTTTATTCGTTGCCGTTTCGGTTTTACTGCAGAATTTTGGTCCAATTTTGTTTTTTTTTTATTGAAGAGGGGAAAATTTGTTTTTGGTTTTACTTGTCTTTTCTGAACTATGCGATGTTTTGCATTTAGTTTTATTCGTTGCGGGGAATTTGGTGTTGTGATTTCGTGAAATTGGTAATGTACGTTAGGGATTGTCAACCTTCGTTGACATGGCCTGGGATTGTAAGTTTATTCTGGTTAGTGTTGATTCTTGAAGCCGGAGAAAGATGGCTTCATTGATGTTGGTGGAAGCTTGTTCATTTTTCTGTTGAGCGTCATTCAGTACGGAGTTTGCTTAAGTAGTTTGTTTCAATTTTTTTTCGTCTTGTTTGATCTCGTGGTGTAATCTATTCGGAGCTGTATATGAACTCGTTATTAATTTCTTTATAATATAATGTACTTTAGCATTGTTTGGATTTTTTTCGTAAACACTTAAAGGAGAAGTTAAGGAAGTAAAATGAATGAGTTTTTCCGATAAGTTAATAACTTATGCACTTTATCTTCCGCTTTTTGACAGTCTAGATGAGAAACTTCTATAGGAGTTTAGTGCTTAAGTTGATTTTGACTTATGAAGAAATTCAATTCATTTTATCTTATTTCTTCTTCTCTTACAATGTTTGTGGAAAAAACTTTATCCAAATAGGAGCTTTGTCTAGCTGTTAATAATCAATGCTTCTGCTCTGCATTAATAGGTTTCGGGCAGAAATTGGGAGACTCGATTTGATCTCGCAGTGCAAAAGAAAGACTTTCTTTTGACCTGCCTTCTAAGCTTTAGTAAGGTTTACAGCTTAATGTTGAGTTCTGGGAATAACTTGAACAGTAGCAGCAGCAGCGGGATAACTTCTTCGGATATGCCACCCTTGCCACAGTGTTTGCCACTAGATTCGATTACTGTAGGCAACAGAAAATATACAGGAGAGCTAAGAAGGGTTCTTGGTGTTTCTGCTGGAAATACGTCTGAAGACCAATCTTTTGGAGGTCCACATCCTAAACCCATGGCTCCTGGAGCCTCGGGGGAACTAAAGCACTTCAAAGAAAGTGTACAAGATGCTTCCAGGAAGGCAAGGTATATGATCGTTATTCTATCCAATTTCCTCCAACATATTCTTCACACCTGAAAAGTTCTATTTGTCAGGCTGAATGATAAACAGAATTTAGTATGGCTAGGTCAACTGTGAAATGAATGGTCTCATTACCTTACAGTTGGTATAATTTTTATGACGGTGTAATTGGTGACAATGTTAGTCCATTAGGTGGAAGAGCCTCAAGATTAAGTACCAGATCAAGTAGTTTATTCTACTTAATGTCAGAGTCCTATCATTATGCTTGGTCTTTTTCTTAATTCTATATGACCTTAATTAAGATCTGTAAAATATTTGTGATTATGTTTTGTCTACTGACGAAGCGTTAGTTTCAAATGTAAATTGTTTTCCTATTATTTTATGACACAGTATATTCATATTGATGTCCTAATGCAAATGTATAATGTTGATCAGGGATAGATCAAAAATGCTTGGGGAATCTTTGTCTAAATTGGAAAAGTATGAGGCATTGAACATAAAGAAGCGACAAAGAACTGATTTATCCAGTGATAGGGGAAGTGGAGTAAACCTGACAAAGATGGGTAACCAGATTCACAAAACCTCTAATGATAATCTAACTCAGAGATCAGAAGCAAGGACCTCAAATTCAATGCTGAACAAGCGAATTCGTACATCAATTGCAGATGTGCGGGTGCGAATGTGTTGCACTATTGTTACTTCTGTGTTTTTATTCTATATCTGTATAATGAAAGATGTTATTATTATTATTATTATTAAAATACTATATACCTGTCATATATATTGTTAAATATTTTTTAAAAATGTGGACTTTTAATATTTATGAGGGCCAAATGGGAATGCATTATATACACATCGATTTACTCATTTAAATTTTCAAGCTCATTTTTAATCCCACAAGAAAATATTCAAGTTGTTTCTAGCCTGGTTTAAACATTTTGGAATGGGTTAATTTGAGTCATCTGTCATCTCAATCACCAAGTAAAGCATTGATAAATGATAACACTTATGTCAGATTTTAAAAATGGACAATTTTTATGCTCTGTTTTCTTCTCGTTTTTTATTTGTTAATTTATGTTAATAATCTGCTTGTGTTTACATTCATTCTTTTTTCATGACTTTGCTCACTCTACAATGCTCCCAGGAGGAAAGTAGGTCTGCTGCTATCGGAAGGGCTCGGATGGTCACAGAGAAGGATGCAAATCTAGTTCAGACCCTTGGTGGGAGCTCTGTTCGAAATGAAGAGAAAACTCGTAGATTACTTGCTGGAGGTGAAGGGTTGGATCAAAAAATAAAGAAAAAGAGGTCTGTTGGAACTGTAGGAAACAGAGTTACAACTAATGAAAGGGATGTAAAAAGAACTGCTCTTCCAAAGGCAAATGCTGATTTGAAGATGCGACTTTATGATGCTCAGGGTTTCAGGTAGTTATTTAATTTTGTTTTTCTCTTTCTTTTGAATTGCAATATATATTTTTCAAATATAAATTGTAGATGGAGAGTTCTTGGAGGATTTTTAGGTCTTTCTGTACATCATATATGAAGACTATTTCACTATATGAAGTGTGCAATACAGCATTCCAAAGGAATCCATTTAATGTGTCACAATATTGATACTTGCGCTTTTAGTATCATCAGTGATTAGTGTACTTATCTGGTTCATTCAGTAATCTGTAGCTATTTGATCCTTTTTTAAAGTATTCCTGTTATTTACTTGTTTAGAAGGGGAAAAAAATTTCACACTGGCATTATCTTCATTGGCTATTAAACAGAAGTGGAGCCTGGACCTCTGTGGGCGTTTTTTGTTTTTTTTTTTGGTAAAAGTACAGCTATCATTTTGGGGATCTTGAGAATGCTCTGATGCGTAGCCTTTGTTTCTGTACACTTTTTTTTCTTGTTTGGTGATTGTTCAGAGTCACATATGATTTGAATGATCCGTTGGACATGCAGCTTTTTCTGTTGTGTAGTTTTTTGTAGTTGAAAACTGATTGACATTTAATATAGACACTTCTGATAATAACCATTTCTATTAAAAAAAGGATTTGGTTGAGAAGTACTTAACTAAAGTATGCCATACTCTGAATAATTACTTGTTCAAAGGTCATTTTTTATTCCTTGGAATACCTGGAAAGTTAAATGCTTTATTTTCTGTGTTTGGTAGTGAAAAAATTTATGAATCAATTGCAGGAATATACCTAGATGGAGCTTGTTTGTCATTGATAAATGATTTGGACATATATTACACATTCACAAATGATGAATGCATCAAGGTTAATTATGCTGATTAGCTTCACTGCTATAGGATAGACTCAGTTGGAAAATCCCACTCTTTTAAGTTTGAATCATGTTTAGTGTTTTTTATATCCTGCAACTGACCCTATCACAATCAGCATTAGATAGAAGTTCCTTTACATCATATTGCTTGGTCCCGCTAATCTATTTGTCCTTGGAATGTTGTTTACTTGGGTGATTCTTCAAATCTTAGGTAGTCACATAATTTGTGAATGGTTTGTTGCAACTTTTGTTATTGGAGAACAGAAAAGCAAAACTAAATATTTTGTATTAATACATTTTTTTTGGGTGAAGATTGAAGTCTGGATCTGGTGGAATCAAGTCTGAGGGCTCTTCAGAGCTTACTAATACAGGTGTCCGCATGATGCTTACAAGTGAGCAAGGTGTTTCTGCTCACAGGGAACACTTAGCTGAGCAGAGAGTTGTTGCAAAAGGAAACAACAGGTTTGAACATATATTGACATAGTCTTTATTTCTACTTCTACAGCATAGTTGTTTTATCAGTAAATTTTATGAGATTCTAGACTAAGAATTAACACATTGAAGTTTTAGACTGGTTGTTGTTGACATTTATGTGTTTTGATAGCTATTTGCAAATTTATTAAAATCTTTATGTTTCTGTTGATAGGGCTAGCTCTCAAGAGGACCCAGTAAGCAGCCCTAACACGGTAATTAAAAACAAGGTATCTCGAGCACCAAGAACAGGTTCAGTTAGTGCACTAGAATCATCGAACACTCAACCTTCATCTACAGCTTTTCCTGGTTGGTAACTGCTTTCAAATTCTAATATGTAGTCTCAGTGGTTGGTATGGTAAATAATCAAAAAGCTTTTTACATCCATAGGTTCTTCTATACATCCAATGACGCAGTGGGTTGGTCAGAGACCACCTAAAAATTCACGCTCACGAAGAGTCAAAGTAGTTTCTCCTGCCTCACGCAATCTTGAAGTTCAGGTCTCATCCGAAGGCTGTCTAACTTCCGATTTCAGTGTTAAAGCTTCTTCTGCTGGCAACAATGGACTTCCACTGGCAAGCAGTGTAGACAACAGTAATCCAAAATATAAAAGACCACCTGATGATATTTCATCTCCCTTTGGATTATCTGAAAGTGAAGAATCTGGAGCTGGGGAAAACAAAATAAAAGAGAAAGGAGTGAATGGCAGTGACTTTGCTATGGCATCGGATAAGGCTGGGGCTTCTATGTTTCAAATGAGGAAGAATAAGATATCAACAGATGAATCTGGAGATAGTGTGCAGAGACATGGAAGAAATGGAAGGAATTTATCATTAGTAAGGCCAGGCCTCCCTTCTGGGAGGGAGAAGTTGGAGAATGTACCAATTATGAAGCCGGTACAGGACATGAAGCCTAATGATAAGAGTAAAATGTAAGTTGATTTTATTTTTAGATTTAGTTCATCCTTTCTCCTTCCATTTCTAAAACTGTCTTTGTATCCTTTTGTTGAATGCAGCAAATATGGCCGTCCTCCTTCAAAAAAGCAGAAAGAGCGCAAAGTTGTGGCTCGTGTAGGGAAGCAACTGAACATTGGTTCGTCTGATTTTGGAGGTACTGTTGATATTTAGAAGCTAAGCTTGGGAACTTTTAGTTTTATGGTAGGGATGCTGGCTAAATTCGGTCACGTTTCTTATGTATGGTAGTGATATTAGTGTCATTTTTACAACTTATGTCATATCGCTTTGAACTTTTCAGGCTTGTAGAGGTTATCATATCTAATAATTTTCAGTAGTGTTATATATATATATATTATTCTACATTTAACTTATTCTATCATTAAATTTAGTTTTCTGAATTAAATTGTGGTATAATTTTTGTTTTCAGGTCGATATTTAGCCTGTTAAATATTTTTCTTATATATTTGTTTCTCATTATGTTTTCACACACTATATTGAAATGTGATTGTCCAGGTGAATCAGATGATGATCGTGAAGAGTTATGTAAAGCTGCAAATGCTGCTCGTAATGCTAGTGGTATGCTTCTTTAGCCTTTTTACCTTCTTCTAAATATTATTCATTTTGGTATCTAGTTTTATATTTCACTACTTCGGTGGCTTATTTTATGTAGAACTTGCTTGTTCGGGTCCATTTTGGAATAAAATGGAGTCTATTTTTGCTTCTATCAGCTTGGATGATACATCTTACTTGAAGCAACAGGTAGCAACTGGGTCTTGAACATGTCATTGTTTTCTGAAAACGTGAAGTTACTATTTGACTCACAATATGTGAATAGATTCTGACTTAATTTTTTGCGTTTTGGTTGTTGAATCAGCTCAATATTGCTGAGGAATTTGATAAAAGTTTATCTCATATGTTTGGCATTGATCAAGATCTGTTGGTAAGTGTTTGGCATATACAAAACTATCCTGTCTATATCTTTCATTTTATCAATAATGTAGAACTTCTGTCCAGATCTCCTTTTGTAAATTTAAGATTTTCACTATTACACCACAATTTTCATCTGGAGGAATGTGGTAACTAGTCAATTTTTATTCCTCAGGGTGTTGTTATAAATAACAAAACCACTCAAGATTCAGAGGAAAGAAAGAGAAGTCAATGTTATGCAGAATCAACTAAGTTTGATGCTTTGGGTGGAAAGAAGGACATGGAAAGACCAGACAAGGTTATCCCACTATTCCAAAGACTTCTTTGTGCTCTAATTGAAGAAGAGGAAAGTGAAGAATCATATCACCAAAGTGATGCAAAGAATATATCTCGACAATGTGCTAGTGATGATTCTCACTGTGGTTCTTGTAATCAAATTGATTTTGAACCCAAAGATCGGGATAGAATGGATTCTGAGGTTGAATCAGAGGTGGATCTTCAAATTCAGAAGAACTGCATGTTGGATAGACTATCTTGTGATAAGAGCACCACTTCCAACACATTCAGATACCCTAACACATCCAGTTCTTTACAAAGCACTGGAGTTTGGCAGGGAGACGAAGAATTTTCTCTCTCAGATATCACACACACTGGTGAAATATGTTCCAATGATCTTGATCAACTGCAGCCTGCTGAATTAAGTGTTCCTAGCTTTCCTTCTGCTGATGGCCAGTATCAGCTGATGTCTCTGGATGACAGACTGCTGCTTGAGTTGCAGAGCATTGGCTTATATCCTGAAATATTGGTAGGATTTTATTTCATTATGGAATTACAATTATCATAGTTATTTGAAGCTTACTAGATCATGTCTATAATCCTTTAACTTACTTTGCTTGGAGCAGCCTGATTTAGCCGAGGAAGATGAAGCCATTAATCAAGACATTGTGAAACTTGAGAAAGCACTATACGAGCAGGTGTGTATTGAAATAATTTTTCATGTTACTTTTTATCAAATCTCTTATTGACCTTAAATTTTGTCCATTTTTATATCTCTATCCCTTATTTTGATTTATTGATAGAATCGAAGGAAGAAGAATACTTTGGACAAAATTGATAGAGCTATTCAAGAAGACAGGGATGTGAAAAGGCGGTAAGTGCTAATTATGTTTTTCCTCTGATCCTTCTTTGTATATTCAATTTCATTTTCTTTATAGCTTATTTCCCCTTTACATTCCAGTATTCATGAGTCACGACTTCTCATTTCAGGAATTTGTGCTTAAGATGTAATTGATTCTCATTAAGATTGTGTTTATTGTGCAGGAAGATTGAGCAAGCTGCATTTGACCATCTTACCGAAATTGCTTACAGAAAGAGATTGGTACTAAATATTCCTCTATCAACCTCTATTAAGATTTACAAGTTTTGTAATAAACATCCCTCTAGTTATAAAATCTTTACATTTTAATACACAGAACTAAATCAGTCACTACTTGGTCGAGTCATTGTGTACTGGTTGAACCATAGTCACTAGTGTAACTATTTGAGTCAGCGTAAGTGAAATATACTTATTAAAAAAACTTGATGATCTAGTGGTATGGTACTGCACATGAGCCTTCCGAGCAAATTGGTTCAATTTTTGTTACTGCATTTTTTGTATTTTGCTTAGATGCATGTGCAAGACTTCAAAATCTCCATGCTACATCGAACAAAAACTGAGTCACATACACATTGGAAAACTTTCCTCCACCTGGGCCCCACGTGCAATTTAGTATGCACACAGCTTTTCTTCACCTAGGACTCTGTGCAACATCAGTCCTCAGCTAAAAAATGGTTTTCCCGTACCGAAGTTTAACCACTTGAATCCAGTTTGAGGTAGCTGGGTTCGATACATTTATGAACCAATAAGCGACTCAACCTGGTCATATGCCTGGTTTCTTGGGTCAACCAGGCCAAGCATAAACCTTGTACCCACTACACAGTCATACAGAGCAACATATTTGGTTGCTTGGTAGATATTGTTGGCTTCTATATTCTAACCGTACAGAGTGAATTCCTACTGACTCGTTTTTTTTCTTAGTCACCGAATTTGTAAAACATGCTGTTTTGTTGCTTGCTCTGTTGGGAACTTGAATTTCTACTTCTTCAGATAGCTGTATTCTTAGTTTGTTTTGTTGGTTATCTTTTTCTGAGTCATACATGTGAGTGATCCATAGTTTCTCCCTCCCCTGTTCCATTTCTGCCTTGTTTCCCCTTAAGTTCTTTCTAGTTTCTATGGTATTGGTGATGACCTTCTGCGTGACAACTCACAGTGTCACAAATAGACAATTTCTCTACATTTAATGTATTCTTTTCTGGATAATCAGTTTATTCTAAGGTCACTGGCAATTGGGAGTTTTTGTTAATGAATGAGTGGAGTCCTTTAATTAGCTGTAATATGAGTTCATCAATTTAAAATATTTGCAGGCATGCCGCGGAAGCAAAAATTCAAAAGGTGCAGTTCACAAGGTGTCTAAACAAGTTGCTTTGGGTTTTATGAAGCGAACTCTTGGAAGATGTAAAAGATATGAAGAAGCTGGCATTAACTGCTTTAGTGAACCTACCCTACAAAATATCATGTTTGCCCCACCTTCACGGGAAAATGATGCTCAACCTGCAGATTGCATGGTCTCTGGCACAGCCAGTAATACATGTAACAAAACTTTCCATCAAGTTGAAGCCAGAAAATCAGGTATTCTAAAATTCTGCCTTTGTATTTGATATCATTGGACGCGTTGTTACACTTTTAATATATTAGGTCTTAGAAAACATTCACAAGTAATCACCCTGTTTCTTCCTTTATGCAAGTACTGTTTCATTGACTGCATCTTTGCTAACATGTAAGAGATTTGTCTATGTTGGTTGGTTGACTTGATTTTTTCCCACTTAATTTTTGTTGTGTCTATTGCTACAGGTGCAGTTTCTAGTGCTTCGGAGAAATATGATTGCCATAGAGATTATGCAGACAGGGGATTGGTTGATTCTTTTCAAGGGTCAATTCAGTCATCAGAACAAGCATCATCCAAGAATGGGTCCGTGTTTATCAAAGAAAAGAAGAGGGAAATGCTGGTCAATGGTGGTGTCAGTGGTTCTTCCTCAAGAGCATCAAATCTTGATGGTTCTGTTCATGGCGGAGTGAAGGGAAAGAGAAGTGAGAGAGATAGGAATAGCCGGGATCAGAGTAGACAAAACTCTATTGGCAGAGCTGGACGCATGTCACTGGACAGTAGCCAAAATGAGAACAAACCAAAAGCAAAGAAGCAAAAGATTAGTGCTAGTGGACATGATAGGTTTCTGGAAGCAAAGGATTCCGCTCGTTTACCAGTTAATGATGCGATCAACAACGGTAGCAAAGATGGAGTTACATTATCTGGTTTGGACACTCCTCAAATAAAGGAATCCAATGAATTTGGGAATTTGCCACTGCCTGATTTAAGTTCAATAGAAGAATTTGGTGGCGCACATGATCTTAGTTCGTGGTTGAACTTTGATGAAGATGGCTTGCAAGACCATGATTCTGTTGGCCTAGAAATTCCAATGGACGACCTATCAGACTTAAATATGCTTATGTGAAGGGATATAACTTACGGTCTATCGGTTACACGTATTATGTCTGAAGGAGGGTTTGTATGTATTCAGTGAACCTTGCGGGCATCAAGATCCTGATGGTGCTTGAGTTACTCTGAAGGGAAAACTTTTGTGATTGGGATTACGAATTTTTGACACATTTATAGGGTAAACGGGAACTGTTGAGGGACTTATAATTGCAATTCCATATTTTTTTTGAAAGTTGTACAGAGGAAGCTTCAATCTTGGATTTCATGAAATTGCTTTTTTAGATCCCTTCTCTAAATCTAACACTAGTTTTTCTGTGTTCAAGTCATGGTCTCATAAATGACTTTCTATACAGGAGATTAGATTATAGCGGCTCTGCCATTCATTGTGGTTTCATTTCTCAAGCTGTGACTTCAGCTACGTAATGTATAATGTTTATTGTCGTTGTAGAACGTGACTCGCACATTATTGATTGTTTTCTCCTGCATAATGGAGAATGAAATTTTAATTTACTTTTTCAGGGATTTGAGTTAAAAATTAGTCACATCTCCAGCCACCTTAGAGTAGTATTTGATAACTAAGCAGAAAAAAAGATTCATGTCTTATTTTCTGCTGTTTTTCTCTCAATTTGCTGCCTTCATCATTCAATCATGTAAACTTTGTTTTACTATTCCAATTATGACGCAAACAATTATGCTTTGGATTTATTTTCAACTTGCTATGTCTTCTAAGATTGTTTTGTTACGATATAATAATAAAACGAGATCAATCATCAAATTATTTCATATTTATAGTAATAAAATTAAGAAAACTTCTCATGACAAAATGCCATGATACTGGGCCAATTCTGACTTGTTAGCTATGGGTTGACTGCACCACTTAAAATACTGTTAAACAAAATCAGTAACTTAACCCCTCAAGAATTCTCTCATCGTAACCTAAGCCAATAGTTTTCTGTTTATGGGCTTCGAAAACCTACTTAAATCTAGCATTCAACAAAACTTACAGCTACCCAAATTGATTCTCTAGTCTGATATATGATTATATGATTCACTAACAATTTAATTTTCGTTAGCAGTTTCACAGCAACAAGCCTCAGATAACTTGTTAACATAAAGTGTGGTCATATTAGAACTTAAAACACAAAAAGAAAAAAAACTTAGAATTTATATTTAACTATTTTCTTTCGTTTCACTACTTTAATGCAGGTCCCCCACTCTGAATCTGATACACAATAAGTAAAGACAAAAGAAGCATTAGTTTGCTTGCTATAAATTATAAAAATGATACCTAATCTACAGAGACGTATGCATTAATTAAACTAAGAAAAAAACATAAAGCTGTCCTCTGAAATCTCATCAAGATTGGACGGTTAATATATAAGCACGCCGATAATGACCCATATTCCTATTTCCTATTAATTTAATTCCAATTGCTCATAATTGATTCAAAAGTAGTAGACAAATCCCCAGGCCAAACTATTAGAACTATAAAAATAAAATAAAATTATCATGAACGATCCTTCATTCTTAGTAAAATAACCAATCTTCTTCTTCTCCTAGACATGTCAACTTTTTTTTCCTATCGAATATGAGAGGCTGCTAAATCATAATTCAATAAGAATAACTCACACGAACTCACAGATAGATGAAAAGAGAAAGAAAAAATACGAGAAAGTTATAAAAAAAATAATTTGGAGCATAAACATTTAGAATGAAAAGATACAATTTTTAAAGTCACCTTAGACCATGTAAATGAATAAAATAAGATTTATTCTAAAACATTTACTGAGTCATTAAATTAGTTTAAAATATTTTTTGTTTAGTTAAATAAAAATATTAAAATTTTGAAATATCAAAGAAAACATAATTGTCCTTGGTTGGTAAGAACAAGTAGGTTATAAAGAGCCTAAACCTAGTCACTTCAAGACATGCATTCATTCTATTCCTTCCCTTCTGACTTCAAGATATACAAATTTGAGTATTGGTCTTGCACATGACCCCACCATTGCATAACATTCAATACATTTTAATTAATAATAAAACATATTAAAAAAATGTATTAACATTTTTAATTAAAGATTTTTCTGTTAAAATAAAAATATTAATATATAAAATACTAGCATTTATTGATTATGTAACTTTGATTTGAGCTTACAAGTATATTTTATGAAAAATAATCACGTTTGAGACAAGTAATATTATCACCGTTAATTTTTTTAAATATTTAAACACATCTAGTTTAAATTTAAAAAAAAAATGATTAAATTAGAGTAATTTAATGTTTCCCTGTGAAGACTAATAATAAACAAAAAATAGTGTTAGAATGTCAAACGTAGTATATTAAACTATCTGTTGGATCATTTGATGTTTTTATAGAGAGTGTGATTCATATTATACACATTTATATACATGAACTTTCTGTAATCCTTTAGTGCATTATCATTTATCTGTGTTTTATGGTTTGAAATCGAGCAAGAAGAATAATTGGAAGCTATGAATTTGTTCTCACATCACATGCATGTGGAGCAGGCACAGTGGTGCATCAAGTACTTAGCATGCATGTAATTAATGTGTTATGTATAGTCCCTTTCCACTCACACGTACACAGCACTCAACCTTTGAGGATTAATTAATCAAAAGGTCTAAAATGCATGCATGTGAAAACATGCACCAAGAATAGCAAAAAACAGTGACTTGCTTGCAGCTGCTAATTAATTTTCAGACTCAAAGAATGGGAACAAATGTGTCAGAAGTCTAAGAGGCTATGTCTACTACCATGCAACTTAATGATTTTGCAGATTCAACCTGTTATGCAGGTGTGTGTGTGTACGAAGCTATGTGCATGCCAGATACCTATCTATCTGTAACAACATAATTAACACATGCACTCTTAACTCTTCCTTCTCTCCATCTCTCTCATATACAGTATCCATGCATATTATTCACACCATGTCACTCTTTTCTGTTTCTCAGACCTTTACAACATGAGTTTAGAAGATGAAGGTATGTGTTTAGCAGAAAAGCATTTCATTCTGTTTATATATATTATACTTTCATTATATTTATAGTCATATAGACTGCATAGTTGAGGATCAAATTGGATACTTGCAAGTAGTTAAATTACAGTCCAATAGGTAACTCATAAGTTCAACTGAGATGATATCAGTGAAAATCCAACTTTTAGAAAATACTTTTTAAGGTGAAGTGTAAATCAAGAACTAATCTTGTAAAAGTTTAAGTTAAATATAATCTGGTATTTTAAGATGGTATTAATGTATATTCTAAATTTATTAACAAATAATAGAGGTATATTAGAAACATGATCATTATTATTATATGAAAATTGAAAAACTTAACAATATATATATACTTGTCGTTCTGAAATGCACACAAAAATGGATTATTTATCATTTATGAACAAAGGTAGCATTTTCTTTTCGAATAAATTAATGTATGAATCCTATTTGTATTTTGTATTTTATGTAACCAAACCACTTCAAACAAAGAAAGAGACACAATCCTACGCAATTTGTGCAATAACCACCAAAACCAGACAACAACCTTCGTAATTCTTATATAAACATAGATAACCTCTTCTTTTCATCATTTGTCTCCTCTGCATTAATTATATATATAGGATTCTCCACTTGCAACTAAAACCACTACTTTCTTCCACCAACTTGTGCCACCTTATACTTCTAACTTCTAAAGTCATTAATTTAAAATATGGTGTCTGAAAGAAATATTAAAAGTAACAACTAGCTAGCTACAATAGCGTCATTCTTATGTAAATTTCTGTCATATGATTTTATCATTAAACTTTTCTACTCTTTAGAACCCTCCTCTTCATTCACATAAAACTCGGATTCCATTTAATTACAACAAAACATAGAGAGACAAGAGCAGAAGATTGAAAAAGAAAAAAAATAATATATATCTTAATTAGTTCTTCTTGATGCTGACATCCTTTGCTCTCCTTCTGAAACAGCTCAAAGAAATCATTTGCACCAGTTTCAATTACATTATGTTTCAGAAATTCGAGAAGTGATTCTGAGAAGGTTGAACCATTTGTAGTTCCGTGGTTGTTTGGCATGAGTTATCATCGCTGATCAAGCTCCTGTTCAACCAAATCAAAAGGGTGTGTCACTCTTTTTCTCTTCATTTTGCTGATCTTTTAATCAAAATTTTCAATGGTCCATATTCAGAAGTTCAAGATATAAAGTGTTGAAACTTGACAGCAAGAGAAACCAACACCGTTTTTCTTTTCTAATCCAAGCTTATAGATTTTAAATATTGAAATTAAAAGGTTTATTTGTTATAAAGTATATAGAATTATAGCAGTTATACATGGTATATTTGGCTAGACACAGTTGTGCTTCTAGTGATTTCTGTTAATAAATTGTTTTGTTTATCTACAGAAAAAAGCAATCTTATATCATACAATATTAGAATTAAGATAACATAAAGAAAATGAAAATGAATTGATTAAGATATGGTGTGTAAATCTTACTCTCGTGGTCTTGATGCCCAAAGAGAACTTAGGGCTCTTAGACGACCATAATACTCTCCAATCACAAGAAAACATCTTGCTGCTTGACGAACTGTCAGTAATCGACACAACTGGTGAAGGGTTTGTTGTCTCAAATTATCAGCCTTCAATTCATAAACACCAATTGATTAAATAATTGGGTGAGATATGAAAAATGAAAAATTCAAGTCAGCAAACAAAATTTAATCAATTCATTAATTAATCAATTATATATTTGATAAACTATATAGTATAATCAAACCCCAACTACCCCATGAGATGGGTCCCTAACTAATCCACATATGGACAAGAACACTATGCTTTCAAAGGGTATGAGCTTGTCTTATCTACTAATTAGACTGATTCTAATTGATTAATACAAGTATAAAATAGTGTATTTTCCTTTTTCTTTTATGATGACACTGGATTTTAATCTAATCAATTACGAATAACTAGTCAATTTGGTTTTTAAAATACTCATGATTATAAGTCTACCTAGGGTTTATGTATAAACATCCACCCGTCACTGTCCAAAACCAACTTCTGATTGAAACATTTTGAGATGAAAAAACTACATCAAATCAAACACTTTGATGAACATATTCATGCACCTTAAATATCAGTAGCAAAATGGGTAAGTTATATAGTAAATACCCAGAAACAATATAATGATTTGTACTAATAAATACGTGTCTAACATGGAGTAGGTGATCTAAGTCAACCCAATTATTTATGAGAAATTATTAAGTTATTTAATCATGTTGAAAGAAGTTGTGTATAGTAGGATTTGTAGCTTCAGACAATAGAGTCTACCATGCCATGATGCTTATCAGAGAACTAAAAAGTAGTGTCTATCATTTGACAAGTGTGTATAAGGATTACTCATAAAATAAAGAGTATATTTCAAGCTTTTGATTCCTTGGATTTTTGTATATTTGACACATATTAGAAAAAGTAAAAAGAAAAAGTAAATTACTGGCATGTTGAATGAAGTTGAAGTGATAAGAAGGTGTAACCTAAGATATATATATCAGTTTTTCTTGTACAAGACAGACAAGAAATAATTGCGGCGCAAAACATGCAAAGAGAGGATGAACAATGAATCAGAAAAAAACACAATGGATTAGACAGTAACATTTCATCAACTATTACCAAAACTGCTTCATGGATATCATTACATGTAAATCAGGATTTTGAAGTTGATTAATACGTGTCATGAACTAATGAGATGTGATCTTCAGAAATATTTCAAGTCAACAATAATAAAAGAATAGAACTAAACTTGCAAGAATTTAATGGCTAGTTTCTTCCAAATTCAAACACGCCAAGTTTCTTAAACCTGTTACTGTTTGAAAGGTAGAAATGCAGGGATGGATAAGTCACGTATGAATTCAAATTTAACTTTGACATGAATGTATCAAGAAGACACACTCTCTTCTATCTACACTCAAATGAAAATTGTGGCATACTAATAATTTTGACACATATGCCACCTTTACGTCAACCTCCCCACCAAATTGAGTGCATAAAAATTAAAGTTATAAAGTAAAAATTAAACTTTATTTTACTTTTAATTTATATATATATATATATATATATATATATATATATATATATATAAAAGATATATGGCCTATCAATCAATTCAATAATATGACATCTTTGCTTAAAAAGTTACCCCTACCCTTTTTTATTTTTTCATTTCTATATCTAATCAATTTAAATATGTATGATTTACTACTTCATCTCAAAATTAGTGTAGCTTTAATCTTTAAAAATTTTATAAATTCATTGATATTTTTCATTTTCTATAAAATATTGATTTTTATTTTTTAATTTATTAAAAAAATATTTGAAGTATGCATTCATTCATAAAATAAAATTATAAAATTGTTTCTGTAAGAAAAAACATGTTTATATTACTATTATTTTTTTTTAATTTATATAAAAAAAATCTTAAATTGCAGTCCTTTTAAAACAGAAAAAGTAATGTCTATACATTAATACTCTAAATCAATCTTACAGTATCAATTAATTAAAAATCATGATAATATAATATTTAAATAGTTAATATAAAAAAGTCAACAAATTTATCATATATATTTAATCGAATAATCATTCTAAAGTTTTGTCACTACTTTACCTGACCAACAAATCCTTCAAGGTTGGCAAGCTTGGACATGGCTGCCACCATCTGCTGCACACCATCGGCGACGGAGCTAGCGGCGATGGTGTCAACGAGAGACTGCTGAAGCTGTTCAAGACCTTGAGTCAGAGCCTCTTCTGCTTGCAGTGAGGAATGCCGGAGCCCATAGATGCCCATAATTTGCTGCTCAGCTAGGGGCTCCAACTGCTGTATCAGCATCTGACCAAAATAATACACATAACTTCATTCATGTCCTTTCTTAATCACATCAACCATGAAAAAAAAATTTTAATCTTTTTTTATTTCTTAAAAAGTAATAAATATTCTAAATATTTCTTTTAGTTTCTTAGGTATCAAAATATCACAAACAAGTAAGAAAAGTTAAAATGCAGACCAAGAAAATTGGACACATGTGTATACTAGTTAACTAAATTTATCATAACAACGATTGAGAAAGATGAAGTGTGATGTTAAGGGAGAAAAAGGGTGCATAGATAATGCATACTGTGATGAGTTCTGATGGTCTAAAACCACCTATCCAGAGGAAACATCTCTCAGCTGGTGAAGTCCACATGCCATTGATAAGATGAAACACATCTGTTTTAGCAGCCACCCCCTTCAGCCTGAAAACCTCATCATAATGAGACAGATATCCATCAACAATCACTCTTAGCTCGCCGTCCGACAGCGGCGCCTGTAGCCCCGTCCGGAGCTCCGCCATGTGCCGGTGGTCATCTTCTAACCATCTTGCATACTCCATGTCAAACATTGCAGCTCCTACAACACCACAGTTTTTAAGCTCCATTTCTTACCAAAATAATATATAGTTACTGGTATAATATTGCTACGTACTATTTACTGATATGGAGTATAATCTTGTTAAAAGTTAGAAACAAAGAACTGACGAAATACTTTTAACAGATTATTTTTCATATGATGTTGGTATTATATGTGACATAACATTATATAACATTAAACTTTAAATGTAGGTTGTTTGGTGAGCAGTAGAAATATATGGTTTATGAAACAGACCTAGAGACATTTTATTTAATTCATCTTCTGCATAAAAGAAAATCAATGGATTGATTATCATCCTTAAGTGCATTATCTAGAGAGATAATATTATTCTATGTTCGAAACTTTTTTTTTTCTGAACATCATGTTCTTTTACCAAAAGTGGAAAAAGCAGGTATCATGGATCAATAATTCTCTGAAAAGTTAAACTGGCCTTTATATGCATGTTTAGAAAGGGTTCCACAGTTTTCTATCTTCATCATATTTTAATATGTTAACACGTACGATCTTTTTAGAATAATGATCCACTGTTTTTTCTTATATAAATATTTTTATATTTTATAATGAGAATTCAAACGTGAATTAGGCCACAGATTTTGGTCAAACTCTGAGACTTGTCCACCTGATTCTAGATTTTGAAAGTCCATTTCAAAATCAAAATTTGACTTTTATCTTTCGCTCTAAAAGATTCAAAGGGCACAAAAAGAAGTTACGTGTAAATAATAGCATTTTCTCCCTTTCCAAACTGTAAAAAGGAGTCAAAAGATCATGCCAACAAAATCTTTCAGGTACTCATTATACTAGTTTTTCCATGCTCTATAATCATACTATCTCTGTTCCAACTTGAGGCATTAGAAAATGAATTGCATTTTAAAAACTAACAAAAAAAAACAGATAAACTCACCAGAACTTGTACTTCCACCAGCACCACCACAACCCATGAACACTCCCTAACAACGCAAACAATAATCGTTGGAAGAAGTCAAATATAATAAATAATTAAAAAAAACTATGCTATAGAGAGAAAAAAATAACCTGAGAGCGAGCTCTTTGAAGGTCTTGTTCAAGGTGTGTGAGCTTTAATCTACTTGACTCTAGCTGCTGCACATAAGCCTATTGCAATGGAACAGCACACAATGTATCTGAGGTTACATTTTCTTTTTTTTATGTAATATATGATATTTTTCTATTCTTATCAATTGATGGGACACACCTTTTTCCTGAGACGGCTTTTCCTTGCAGCTTCTCTGTTTTGAGCTAAACGTCTCAGTGTCTGAATCCAAACCAAAAAAGAAAATCTTGACACAAATCCCGTGTGAAAAATCCAAAAAATAACCTACCTTAGAATATAATATATATTATTATAAATAAATGTGTATGTGTGTGTTACTGTGTGTCATTTCAAACCTTTGCATCAAGTGGTTTCTCTGATGTGGAAGCTGCTCCTTTCTTCTGAATAAAATGAACCACAAAAGAAAAAGAATTAAGAGATTTGAAAGGTGAGAAATACATAGAAAGATAAACTCAAATACTAAATTAAATCGGTCAACTTCAAGGACTTAAAATGCAGAAAAATTGTAGATTTCTAGCTACTAAATAAATCAGGGAGGAAAATAAAGAAAATTGGTCAACATTACTTAAATTCATCCTAACTTTGAGGTTGGCTAATTAAAGCAAAAACTCTTAGATGGGGGGTTTTAAAACAAGAATGCAAGACAAAATAAATGAATGTGATTTGCTCACAGAATTTTTGAGAGACATTTCTGAATGAAAAGGCCCTTTATTAGGCAATTTCTCTTGTGGTGGTATGCAATCATCAACATGATAAGGGTAGCAAAAAGCATCTTTATCTGCCATTGTGTTGGTGTGTAGTGTGGTTTAGAATTAGATTTCTAAGACCACAATTAAATTGAGAGAAAGCACAAGTTTTGTCTAAGGAGGACTAGTGAAGTGGGAGTGGGTCACTGTTAAAAAGATAAACATCGATTGATAAGTACTGAAAAGATTCTCACTTTGTTTTTTTGTTTGTCACGTTCATCTTTCCCTCTCTCTCTCTCTCACTTTCATGTCAGACATTCATCAGAAAATCGTTCAGGAATCAGAGAAACTCTGTGTCTCTTTGATTTTGTGAGGGCTGTTGGGATCTGTGCTAAGAAGATGTGCACAAAGAGGGAGAGAGAGAAAGACCAACCAACACAGGAAAAATAATTGCCTTTAAGAGTTCAACTTTCCCAGTGTTTTGGGGACATGGAAAGTGATAAACTGAGAGATTAACAGTGGCAACAATAGTTGTTTTAAGAACCTTTTCTTGAGGTGATTTGGCTGCTGATCGATTCTGTGATGTGCCTGCTCTTGAGGCATCAGTTGCTGTCTCCTTTTGTTGTTGAAGCTGATCAAAAGCCTGTTGATGATCTGAATTAGATGCTTTTATGCTTATGGGAGATTCTGTTTCAAATTGGAGCTCAGTTTTGCTTGAAAGAGTGTTTACTCCTGATCCTGAATCAGTGCTTTCCCCTCCTGACTTTGAACCTCCCTGCGTAAATCCACCATAAATTTTGACTGAAATGTTCAAGACCAACAATATAGTAATCCATTTCTTTGTTTCATTGGTTAGTACTTAATAAAGCAATTTGTGAAAGATAGTGGAGACTTTTGAAAATGAAGATTTGAATTGAATGGTACTCAAATTTAAAAAAAAAAAAGAAAAATGAGAAGATTGGGATATTGTTGAATTTGTGTTAGTTGTAAGCATCTTTCGATATGGATTGGTCAAAGATGGAGAAGTGAGAGCGAGTAGTACTCTTGAGGTTTGCTGGAATCTCATTGGCCATGAAGGGAACATTTCCAGTGTGGCTGAAGGCCTGCCTGTGAATAAAGCTGCTACAATCACAAAAGGAAAATCTCAGAGGATCACCAAAAATAAAGGCTTTATGAGCATCAATCATATGAAAAGGTGGAGGAACCTAATCCTCCTTTTCAATAGTCATGGAGTCAGAAAATCATGCAAGTTTCTAAGATTATGCCATCCAAGTTTATTATCATTTTGGTATGGGAAATGGTAACTTCCCCCACTCTGCACTTTAGGCATATTCAAAACCTCCTTCCTCCTCCCACTTCTTTCTTCTATATTCTTTTGGAGAGTTGCTTATTATGCCCACGTCTAACGTCATCAAAAGCAGAACCATGGAATGAAAAACAATGAAACATACATGCTTTGGCTTCATCATTTCTTATCTTAATTCCTTGCAGAACAATAGCCTCTTCCAGCTCTCCAAAATCAAAAGCAGACCCTTGATTTCTAAGAAACAAAGGGTAAAAATAGATATTAAAACAAGGAAAATATATAAAAATGAAGAAGCACCATATAACAACAGTTCCATGTAAGGAATTCAGTTATTATATGTCTGAGAAAATTTTCTAAGTGTTGATAACACTGAGATGGAGGAATCATTTGAAGAATACATTAGGCCTGATGATGAGGTATTAATCCCATGAAGAACTCCATAAGGGACATGGTGATTTGAAGGTCCTGACTCAGACAGACCCGTTTCTCCTATTCTTTGGCTCGCCATGCAAAGCTACTTAGACCATTCTCTCACCTTCTCTGAAGCTGAAACTGAAAGGCTCTCACTCAGAGAAACTCAATCCACAATAACAAAACTTGGTAGCCAAAGCTGAAGAATATAAAATTTGAAGTGTGTGCATGTGTCCATATAAATATATATTATAGACATATATATAGAGAATTCTTAGTGTATGAAACCCGGGAATTCTTATGACTTTTAATTACCTCTGCTTTCTTTGGAATTCAATGGACAAAAAGACTAGTATATGGACAAGTTCACACAGTAACGAAAGATCAAAGCTTTCTTGTCAAAGTAATATATAAGTTGCCACAAGAAGAGGGTCCGGTCTTTTTCTCATGTATGCTCATCCTTGAAACATTTTATCTTTCATGGGGTGTCTCTATCTTTCTTTTCTCCTTCTGTAGGAAGAAACCTGATTGATAAGTGTGTTTGGCTTGCTTTATCACTGTCCCTAGTTGTAAATACTTCAGATTCAGTAACTCATCAAGTGGTAGTGTGGTACCACAAACTTTGTCCTAGCAATTCAGCAACCTTGTGAGTTGTGTCAGTCTCTCTCTAAGCTTGTGGAGTTTGAAACTCTGATAAAATAAACCATTAAAGTTTGAATTATTCCTTAATCAAATGGATGTTTCACTTTCATGTCTAATAAAAATTGTATTAAGAAATAGTATAAACTAAGGAAGTAAAACTCTAATTTTGATTGAAAAATAACAAACCAATATATAAAGACCAAGAGCAAAAGATTATTATAAACTAACAAAACTACTTTTCCTACTAATGTGTTTATAAAACATTCACAATCTATTCCTTTTAGCATATTGATAGTTTCACTTGAAAAAAATAGAAGTAACTGTGTGTTGTTTTACTTTAAAATGAACCCTTTATTGCGGCAAATGTACCCTTATATCTAACATTCATTTACTATTATTGCATATGTAGGATTTAACTGAAATAACTTTTTTTCCATTTTATTCATGCTTTTAGCTGTACATAAAAATTAGATAACTACCTATAAATGAAAGTTGGGAAAAAAAAATTAGAATGAATGGAAATGAGTGATAGAAGGTTCTGGTATCAAAGAAATGAAAGCAAATATATATATATATATATATATATATATATATATATTATATATATATATATAAAGGTAAGGTTCATTATTTTCGATTGTAGGGTTCAATATTCTGTTGATGAAAAAAAAGATGATTTTGGATTTTCCTAAAAGTATAATTGTTATTTTGTTTGATCATTTCATCTCTATTTTACCATTTTTCATGTTAATATTAATATTAATAATAAATATGAATATAATTGCTAATATTAATAAAAACAATATGACAAAAAGAATATACTAATAATAAAAATAACTATAATAAACTTCATATTAATAAATTATAAAATAACCATTTAAAACTAAATATTCCTAATATATATATTATTTTTCTCTATCAAATAGTTTATACTTTTATTCTATTTTTTGTTTCATTCAATCAAATAACTCATATTTCTTTTCATTTTTCATTTATTTCTCTTCAAGTAAATAATTTTTATTTTTACTCTATTTTTCAGCTATTTCTCTTTGTTATTTTCATCAAACAAACCAAAAAAATTTGTGGAAAATAGTATTAACATTTAACAAAAACAATCAAAATGATTAAATTAGTGAGGGGTCCTCTGCAGAAAAAACACTGCAATATATCAGTGACTCCTACTCCACTCTCTCTTTCTCTTTCTCTTTCTCTCTCTCTCTCTCTCTCTCTTCTCTCTCTCTCTCTCCTCTAACCGCCTGTGATATCTCATTGGTTCTCTGGTGGGGGCTTGAACAGGGCTGCATGTACTTGACAAGAAAAAGTCATGCATTCATTTATGTAGGAACACTCCATATCAGTACTCATACACCAAACCAAGATGAGACAAGTTTTTCTTTCTTTTTTTCTCTTTTCCTTTCTTGTTAAAGATGGCAAAGAGAAAGATCTTAAGCTAAAGCTGTTTTTCTTCACCCTTTTATACCAATTTCACTTTTTTTCTTACAACAACCAAAAGCCATACCAAAGACTCTTCTTTTACACATCACACCCTAAACTTGTGCTCATGCCATTTCAATCAAAACATTAGAATAATATTCCACAACCACACCCACTTTCTCTATTTAATCCCACCTCTGAGATGGATTTCTTTGGTATTTTCCCCTTCGTTGATAGGTCAACATCCATTCCCTGTCATCACCTAAAACTATGCCATCTTAAGATTCTTTTCCACTCATACACATACATGTCTGCACACCAATATGGTACACAGGACAATCATCAAATCAGTTTCATCTTATTTTCATTCATTTTCTCTCTTAATTACTATCATTCATAAATCTATGTACTTTATGTTTTTCTTGCTTTTACTCATGTTTCATAAATCTCAGTTTTCAAGATCAATAAGCATAACCCTCTTAATCACATCTGCATAAATTCTGATACTGAAACTACATATAAATTTCAACTGATGAAAATATATCTGATTAAGATGAACCAGAAAAACAAGATGAGGGAGACATTTAGGTAATGTACCTTATCAAAATCAAACTTTTATAGCTTCTACCAATTATTCCTTTATGATTGGTCACTAAAAAGGTGGTGATTTGGTTGAAAATACACAATCTCTGAATTCTAGAGGATTAGGTCAATTTATATTTTTAAGTATGTATGTACCTTTGTTCCCAATATACCTTACAACCTATTTTGATCACATGCAAATGTTTGATTGTTCCACAAATAGGGCATTACCTTGAGCCGTAATTCTTTGAGAGAGATAAGGATGTTGATTCTAGAAGAATTAATTATTCATTTGTTGATTGTTTCCAACTATGTTATTTGGTCATTCATTACTTGTTGTCTAAGCAAGTAACTACACATTGTTGGTTCTTTAGGGTAAGAACTTTATTTTTTAGCTTTTCTTATTGCTTTACTTTATGGCTTTGGTGTAGAGTGAGGTTTTGCTTTGATATTGATATTGAACACTCTGTGACCCTTTTGCAGACCAAACAGAGATGAGGTATGTGTGAGAATTAACACTCATAAAATGGATACATCTAAAAGACAATCAGAATCTTCAAATGACACCATATATATTCTTCTTTAAATTAAGAAATACTTTATATAAAATAATAAGTATTTATATCATAATTATAAAAAGTCAAATATTAATGTTAGAGAAAAAAAAAATTACTTGACTTTTCTTTCAACACTTTACATAATATCAAAACCAAAAACAATGATTATAATTTTAAAAAGAAAAGAAAAAAATTATACAAACCTAAATCAAGGTATGTTTATTTTAAATGATTAAAAACATATTTAAATCTTCATTTCTATTTTAACAATTTTATTTTATTTTTTTATTTCTTAAAAAAAACTCTTAAACCATTAAACAACAAAAACAAATTCCTATTATATTATTTTTATATTGAAAACAAACTAGTTTGCGTAATGTATTAATCTCAATTAATTAAATAAATTGGGTTAGATTATTATTTTGTTATTTAACAATCCGACCTGGTCATAATTAGTTACACTGAATTGGAGATTAGATCATTAAAATAAATTATTAACCTTTAAAGAATATCTCAATAATTATTTTTAATAAATATTTTATTATTTTTAATTTTATAAAGTGATAATAATAGTTATAATAAATATATAAATAATTTTCACATGATAAAACATACAGTTACTTTTTTTTTTAAATGATTAGACGGTCAATATTTTAATTATATATTTATTATATGGTTAGGTAGAATCAAATTTATCAAAATTCATAAATTATTTTAATAGATTAATTCTAATTGAATATATTAAAAGTTAACAAAATGTAATAGTTTAACCCTAATCCCAAAAATATAATTTAGTTTGCAAATAGAGCTATCTATTTACACCTCTAATGAAACCCAATCCGCAAGAAGAAGAAACATAGAAAAGACAAAACTGGGGTGGGAGAAAAAGAGAAGACAAAGAGTAAAGGGTGTGAAGAAAAGGGTAGAATAGGAAATTTATAAAAAAGAGTAGGAAGAGGAAAAAAAAAGGTTCGAATAACATGGCCTTTATTTTTTGGAATGTGCATTCCTGTTTTTTCTACACTTCCTTTTATTTTGTTTCATATTTCAAAAATACTCTCCCAAATTGTTAAATATATTAAAAAAGTTCATTTATTTTTAAAATGTACCAATGCACCGGAAAATTTATTTCTAGGACTTATATAAATTCCAAAAAATAGCTTGCAAAAGTTTGTTTTTGTAATGCATTTCGAAAATTAATTTATTGGACATCTAAAAAATTTTCAAAAATATATACATTCTAGAAATTAGGGTATTTTTGTAAAATCAAATATAAAATTATGAAGGGGTGTGAAGAGAAAATAAGGGGGTGTAAAAATAAACACATTATTTTCAATTACTTGCAAGTTTAACATAATGTTTGGTTGAAGAAAATGAGGATGGAAGTGAAATGGAAGAAAGCACAATTTCTCCTCACCATTTTTTTTCTCTCAAATATTAGAAGCATTTTAAGAAGAAAAAGGTGAATCTCATTTTTTTAATCCATGCAGTATTTGAAAAGGAATAACGCTTCTTACTCTAAAAATCTACATAAAAACATGTGTTTTACATTCCTCTTATTAGTAGCAGAAGCAGAGTAGCTTAGTAAAACTAGATTTTATCGTTTCATGTATCACCACTTCAAATCTATTTGACACCAATTCATTATCTAGTTGAGTAGTTGCCATATCAGTGAAGAGTTATCCATCTCTCTAATCAGTGTAAATCATGCCAAACACAGACTCTAACATGTTTTGCAACGAATATGTTATTATTATAGTCACTATTTCAGAATTTGCAGACAAGTGCAAATGGAAGAACGAGAGCATAAACACTAAGAATATGTCACAGTGCTAACTATGTTCCTAATTGCAGCATATATATATATATATATATATATATAAGAAAATTACTTCCATGTATGATATAGATTAGTTTTTGCACCAAAATAACACAATTCTTTTGAAAGAATTATATTATCATAGTACCACTTGTGTATGATTATTAGTCAACGAAGAAGTGTGTTATGTTTGCACGATTTAATGTTTTACTTTTTTAAAATGGTCACAGCACAAAACGGGCTTTCAACAGTGTTGAATGTAAGAAGGGAAGGTTTTGGAACGGAAACTGTGGTGTTACGTATTACGTTGAATTGGCACTTTTCGGGAACAGTGAAGAATGAGAGCCTTTACTACCCTGTGTAGTACTCCTCACTTGAAGGGACTACTCCAATCTTCCACTTTCGTCGGACATTCCATGTACGGCAGCATGATTGGTTGCATTGCCTCTGTCAAACACCCTCATCTCTTCAAGACAGCGTTTGTGCTTCCTCAAGGTAACATCAACCTTTACCATTCACTTCTTTTCTTCCTTCCAACCTTTAACTTGGATTTTATTCCTTCACTAAATTCCTGGTTATGTTTTAGCTTTCCCCATTTCCTTCTCGTAGTTTTAATGGCTACACAAACTATTGGTACACCCAGTAAGCAAAAAATTTAGTATAGAACTCTTCATTTCACACTCACTTGAGAAAAAGATACTACAAACATGCAAGTATGATTAGTCTGTTACCTTTCGAGATACCCTGTTTTCTCCCGTCCATACACCCTTTTTCCCTTGAAATTTTAAGATTTGAGACGTGAACAAATTAAAAGAAATTATAGAACGACTTCTTTTCGTTGACTAGCGCATCTATCATTGGACGACTTCTTAAAGAAAGTTGTGTTAACTTAACACGACTTACCCGTTATGATAAATTTTAAAAAATCTGTCCATTTTGACAGACAAATTATAAATTTTTTTCACCATTTGATGCAAAACCGACATAGATCTCACTACTGAAAAGTCAGTTGTGGTCCGGCTTCAGAATCAATTGCCTATTTTAGAACTAATAACCAGAAATCTTAAGTTTCAGCAGCATCACAAAAATATATCACCATATCAAGGCTTTGCTAACCTGGCCTTAACTTAGAAGCTGCATTAATAGCCCACCACATAAATGCCCATGATATGAGGCTACGAAGAAAAGTATAAGGCACGTGAGAAGGAAAGACAACCATAACATGTCCAGCAAATAAAAGGATAAACTTGCACCCCTCAAGAGCACGAACTGAAATCCATTGCATCCCTCACCAGGGAGAGATACAGAACAATAAAATGTGATACCTCCCAATAGTATGGCATGGCACTATATTGTGAGATGGCAAAACTAAGTTTGTGCCGTTATGTGTTATCCAAATATGCATGGTTCGATGAATTCACGTCTTAAAATAGATCTAAATAGAAGCAAAACAAACAAATATGAAACTCGTAAGCAATATACTTTCAGATACCTCTGAAGGCTAGTGGAATGCCACCACTCATCGTAACAACTTTCTTCCCTCAAAAATTGAATCCATTACAATGACTTTATGTTTTATTTCTACAGCCTTAATTATAAGATTAAAATTCCCAGAACACAAATGAGAGTGTAAAATTTCCAGATTAGTTCATGGCCATTCTGTTTACTAAGAAGTGATCAAAGTTTTGAATGTCTGTCGTGAGCTATCATTGTTGTTCGGTCAGTCACACAAATTTAAGGGAAGATTCGAAACAAAAAGTTAAAAGTGGTGCATAAACTTTTGAATTCAATAAGTTACCTGCAAATGTGCCTACACAATTAGAATTAATAGAAAGCATGAGCTAAAGCAAGGTATTTAACAAAATCCTATTCATACCTAAAATGTGGATCTACATGTGTGTATCTCCTCATCAGCTCAACCATGGACGTGGTGAAACTGGCTAACATCTGGCATTCTTCATGAGACTTAGCCTCAGAAACAATCCCATGAATGACCAACTTCTTGAGATTGGGGCATCGCTTAAGCAGGCCCTCAACCCAGTGGGAGAAAAGATCATTGATCACAGTCCAGCCAAGCTCCAAGACAACAACATTCTCCAAATAGGAAGAGCCTTGTAAACCATAGTGAAGAACTCCATCTCTCACATCATAGCTCAGAGATAAATGGCTCAAGTAAGGCAAGCAAGTTGCAATTGTTTCCAAATCCACAGCCTCATCCTCGTCGTCAAACATCACATCCCAAAGCCGAAGCCTCTTTAAATTCGATGATCTTGAAATCATCTGGTAAAACTTTGGCCATATAATTGTGAAGTTGCTGATATCGACAGTCTCAAGATCCTCAAGTGTGTCGCCAATATCTAGATGTATAACACTAACATCATCAATCTTAAAATTCTTCATGGTCCCCTTGCCAATGAGTTCAAAAATCTCAAGTGCACAATCTTTCAAGTGCAAGGTCTCAAGCCCATCAGCCTCCAATATAAACTTGTCCAAACTGATTGCTTCTACATACACACTCTTCAGCGTTGAACTACTCAATTCAACAGTCACCTGTGCATCAGACATTGCAATCTCGGGATTGACAAGCTCCAAAGCTTCTATCTTCGGACACGCAGATACCAAAAGATTCAGATCCAATGCAGATATACTGACATAACTCAGGGAAAGAGACTTCAAACAAGGGAATCGCTGATAATTAGGCTCAACCCCCACAATGGAATTATGAGCCAGATCCAATATTTCCAGCTTGTGCCTGCCACATATTTCAAGAATGTTAACATTAGGCATAGTCTTGACATTATAATGCAATTGCCTCAAAGTTTCCCTGGTGTACAAGAGCCAGGCAGTAACCGTTGAAGCCGAGAATTCATCCACATCTTCCATCAAAATGGAGAGAGCCTGCAACCCTGAGGTCTGAAAAATGGTTTGTGTGATCAAAATCTCGAGGCGGGTAGTCGTCAAATCTCGATAAATGGGCCAATCTTTGGAGCTGAAGGAGAGGGTATGAAGGTGCTTGCAGCACGCTAGTCGCCATTTCCTGCATGTTGCAGAGGCTATCACCACATCTCGTGCAGCCCTCAAGTAAGACAGAATGTTCCCAATCACTTCAACGGGAAGCTGGTCCATGATGCTGTAATTCCCAACTTGCAAACCCCTCACCAACGCTATATCTATCCAACAACCTTTGTCTTCTGTATTGTGTTGACAACAAACAACCAACACCAAAAAAATAAACAAAAAACAAAACAAAACAAAACGAACAAAACAATACTTGTTTTAAATCCTTCAATTCAATTCAATTCAAGAGCAATTTTGGAAGAAACCTCAGAAATCACGCCAGAATCTTGAATGGATTTCACCAGATGCAAAATGCTCAAGAATTCTCATCAATTTCTCATCTCGCTGGATCAATTTGCACAGAAGTCACGAAATTAAGGAAAATAATTAAGATTTAAGATTTGATCAAGCAGGTAAAATGGGATTCGGAGAATAGAATTAGGATCAGAATTTAAATTAAATAAAACATCATCATAACAACAACAATAGTAATGATAATAATCGATTATGAAAGAACAGAAAAGTGTAAGTATAAGAAGATAGAGAAATGTTTGTTTACCTAGAAAATAAGGAATAACAGAAGAGGATTATTGTTGATTGTTATTAGGTTAGAGAAAAAGAGAGAGATCGAACAAGCGAATGAGTCGTGAAATCTCAAATGAAACCAAACCAAACCAAAGATGGTTCCTTTGAGTTTGATTTAGGATTTGCCAAGATTTTATTCCCATGCCATTCAGTTACACAAACTAGAGTTGTTTTGTTCTAGCAATTGTATTTATTTATTTATTTATATAGTAATTATAAAGTTGAAAAATTATATTATATTTATTATTTAAAACATTAGTCATTATAATTATATTTATTTATGTAAAGTAATTACAAATTTGAAAAATTAAATGCTACTAATACAGTTTTTAACGTTTTCTTTGACCTTTTTATTATCGAATTAATTAGGTGTGATTTGACTGATAACGAAAAATTGTATTGCTAATTATTTTATTATTTTTAATAAATATTTTCACTTTATGTTTAATTTTCAAGAAAATAGTGTAATTATATTTTGAAAGGAACCTCTCTTATTTGTAGTTTGAATTCAACGTATTTCCAATGCATGATAACCGCTCCATCAGTTTTTCCACTTCGAAACAACTACATTTTTTTTTTGTCTTTCTCACTTTTCACTTTTTATGATTTAAAAAAGTGTTTGTTACATATTTTTTTATCGATTAAAATTTATCAATAATTTAAAATTTAAAAGAAAATTTTATTTAGTAAATTCTGATATTCATTCAATTTTATAATTTTTAATAAATTCCCATCAATATAAAAGATTGTAGAATGTGAGTGTTTGACTTTTGAAAAACCCGACCTATTTTCTTGCGTTCTTATTTATAAACAGTTTTAATTACTTTTTTAGTTATAATAAAAAATTATAAAAAAATTGATAAATATTAATGACTTTACATATATAACAATTTTTTAAAATATTTTCATCAAATATAACATGTTTTATTTATTAATTACTTAAAATTTTATTTATCATATATCACCATCTATTAAGAAGATATCAAGTTTTAAGAACGGGTAAGGTAAAATAGAAAAATAATAAATAATAAGTAAATTGACTTTGTGTAATAAAAAAAAATTAAAATAATAAAATATATTTATTTACAAACAGATACAAATAGTAGCCGGAACTCTTTATAATAAATTTAAATTGTTAAAATAGGTTTATTGTGTATAGAAAATGTTTTTTTTTTCTCATCATTGACGCAAAAGGAATGAAAATAAATAAAATATTAGGACTGAAATGAAAAATATTTTAAAATACACCAAATTCATATAAATCAAAATTTAAACAATTATTTTAATTTTCAAATATTAAACTAGAATATATATATATATATATATAATTAAAAAAATTGTAATTATGATTAAATGATTATTAGGTTTAATGTAAATCATGAGTTATATTAATTTGTTTAAAAAATATGTATTTATAAAGGTTGATTATTTTAATATGATTTTTTTTTTAATTTCTTTTGAATATGTTTTCTTACTTCTTCTTAACCTGCTTTTAATCTCTTTCTGAATTGTGTAGGGTATTTGTGTTTATTTTCTGATACTCAAGTCAATATACAATGTAGAAGGAGTTTATAATTAGGTTCAGAATATGTATTACCTTAAGTAGACATATCTATTTATAATATAAAATGATATAGAATTACTTTTTGTGGGCTCTAAGTGTGAAATTTACTATGATCATATGTTTCTTTTTTGGGATTGTATACAAATCTTCCATTATAATGATTTAGGCCTGATGTTGTGGGATTCTCTGAGATTGATTGTCTCTTATTGAGGATCTAAGACGAATCTTTATTTTGAAGGATTCAGTCTGGATATGGTGAGATCGTCCCTTAACACCTGGTTTGGGAGTATCTTGGCCTACAAGGATACTAGCCAGGGTATATTCGGTACATGTTATATATTAAGAGAGGAAAACACATTTTATGGACTCCGCCATTTCATCTCTTACTTATGTGTAAAAGAATAAATAGAATATAATTGTAAGGACTTAGTAATAGTTAGCTTAAGTGAGACAGTGAGTTTAAGTGATAAAGGGTAAAGGTATTTCGTAAAGTTTAGAAGAGTTATAAATAGAAGAACTAAACCCTTTCACCTTCATTATTTCAAATTCATCATCTCTCTAAAACTCTTTTCTTTCAAATCTTTCTACCTTCTCTTTAACTTATCTTTCTTCTCCCTCTTCCTTTTCAAGATCCAAAGGTACCAAATCGAAGCTTGTAGAGAGTAGAGCACATCCAGCTAATTGAAATCTTAATTTGGATAAGTTTTCCTTGCTCTACTCCTCCTTTCCCTAAACTATCTTGCCCTTGCATGTGGACCCTGTTCCCCTTGCATGTGGACCATGTTCCCCTTGCATGTGGCTCTTTCCTTATCAATATGGCTCTATGTTATCTTAGGTTATTAGGGGTGTGTTTGAATTGTGAAACAGGTACTTGGATAGTTAGTTAGAGCATAAAGAACCTTGTCCTTTGAAATCGAGAAAGAGGCATTTTGAAACCAAAAATAGGTAAGGGAAGTTGATCTGAGTTTAAGTTCTTTAGGTGTTGGGAAACTTAAAATTGGAAAATTTGCATGTGATTGTTCTTAAATTGAATCTAATAGAATGAATTTGCATAATGGAGTTTATGTACTGTGTTGTGAATCTGTCCTATGGGAATTTGTGTGCTGAGAATTGAATCTATCAATTTGAACTATTGTGGGTTGACTGTGTGATTTTGGTATAATGCTTGTCTAATATCATGTGCTTCTATTTTGAATCTCGAAATGGCTAGTTAAATTTGTGGGAAGTAATGTAAATGTCTTGGTGTATTTTGATTAGAGTTTTTGCTTTATTTCTTTAAGCTGGATTTGAAATTGTGTGGAAAAGTTAAATTGGTCTACTTACTCTATCACTTTTCTAGTTTTGGCACGAAGCAAGCTGTTTACAACCCTCAAGAATGCTAATAGATGGATGTAAGTTAATAAAAGATTAGTATAACCTTTCTACAAAATCTCAATCTGTATAATTTTCGCTGACGCAAGTTCTGTACACTTAGCGGAATTGGTCTCAAGGGTTAGAGTACTTTCGGGTTGAAATTTCTTTGGCAGAGGGTTTTCACGCTGAGTGGATTATCCACTGAGCGGATCTCTCCCAATGATGAGACTACCCTCTAGAGTCAATCCATTGAGCAGATTGGGGATTCATTGAATAAACTGACACTATTTCTGAATACTAAATTATTGTGTTTTGGATGTAGGATGTATGAGAATGAGTTGAGACGTATGACTCAGCTTGTAAATTGTTTTGGCATGCGACCTTAGTACTCATATTGAGGGGAGTTAGATTATCTCATTATGAGTATGAATTGGTAATGTAGTGGACGGAACTAAGGATATGTCATGGGGGTATCCAGACTTTAATGTTCATCTAAGTTACGTCGACTAAGATGACATGTGGTAAAAGTCAATGGAGACCTTGTTAAGTATTCTCATAAAGAGATAATTGGTCAAAGTTGATGCATAAAGAGCACACATGGTATGGTGAGGTATCAGGAGGGCGTCCATTCTTCACTGCAGGGATCAACAAGTGCCTTGGAACTCTGCCACTGGTATTGAATCAATGAGAAGAGTTGAGTTTCCAAACCTTTTAAGGAACATTGATAGATTCATTTCTTCTTCTTCATCAGAGTCACCCATCCTAAGTGCCCGATTCTCTTCAGATATGTTAGCATTCTTCTTTCTACTACCCAAGCAGCAACTACAACCGCTAGAATGACGTTCTTTAGAGCGAGGAGGATCAAAACCATAAAAAGCGAGGAGGATCAAAACCATAAAGAGCGACCCTTCTAAAAAGGCAATCGGTTACTACATAGACCGGTCCTTGAAGTCCATCTAGTGCTCTCATGTGGAGATCAAAGAAGACAGTGTTATGATTAGCATATCTGTCAGAAGGGTCAATCCATTCAAATCTTTGTGGGAACTGAACATAGCAAATGGGATCACCACCACGGTCCATCATAAAGCCCATACCTTACCTTTCCACCACTTTGACATCAGGCATAACTTCTCTAATTTTGTTGGCCACTGTCATAACCTTAGAAAAATACTCTGTCATTGTTTCGTCACCTTTTAACCCTTGCATTGCCTGTATACTTTTTCTTCATAGCATCTCATATATCTTTAGAAGTGTCTTTGATAAGAATAGTGAAGAACCGTTCGATCGATTGCTTGAAAGAGATAGATTTTCATTATAAGATCCTTTAGTTTCATCTCGTCCATCTTCTTTAACTGTGCTTCGGTGTGTGTTGTGTCGCTTGTTGTTGCAACATAACCAGACTCAATTAGTTCCCAATATTTCTTACAACGAAAGAAATTTTCCATCAACATGCTCTGATGGTCATAATGACCATCAAAATGTGGGATGGGTGGCTGCGGCGTTGAATGATCAGGTCCAGTTGGGACTCCTAATACCAGATGTTGAAAACTGATATATGATTACTGAAATTACAAGTGGAATGACTTACGTTTATTAATAATCGTTTTTAATTAAATACATAAATTGTACGTAAATTGTACGTAACAGAAAAAAAAGACCTAACAAAGACCGTTAAAATATTATTTAAAACATAAAAACTCTTGATCCATAAATTCATTTGTTGTCCCCACTCAGTCTTGTCCTCGAAGAGCTGTATTGAATCAATGAGAAGAGAAAAGTTGAATTTTGTTAATAGACGATTAATAGACTCATTTCTTCTTCATCAGAGTCACCCATCCTAAGTGCCTCATTCTCTTCAGATTTAGCATTCTTCTTTCTACTACCAAAACAGCAACTACAACAGCTAGAATGACGTTCTTTAAAGCGAGAAGATCAAAACCATAAAGAACAACCCTTCTAAAAAGGCAACCAGTTCGTACATAGACGAGTAACATATCTGTCACAAGGGTCAATCCCCTCAAATCTTTGTGGGAACTGAACATAGCAAATGCGATCACCACCATGGTCCATCATAAAGCACATACTTTTCCACCACTTTAACATCAGGCATAAATTCTCCATATCCGCATTTTGTTGGCCACTGTAATAACGTTAGAAAAATAAATACTTTGTCACTGTTTCACTAGATCTCATCTCTAGAACTTCAAATTGTCTGTGCAGACCTGTAAGAATTCTATAGTTTCATTGTATCTTTTATGGAAAGAGAGACTTTTGTCTATCAGTAAAATTAGACATATGACTGTTATTTTGCCCTCTTAGAAGTGTTTTTATTGAGAAAAAGTCAAATAAGTGATCTGTTGAACAAAACTCCCTCAACAGAACCTCTGAACACAGTAAAAACAAATTTACTTAAAAGATATCTTAAAAAACACAACAGAAAAGTAACTCAGTATACACTCAAATGTACCGTTGGTATACACTCATTTTGTATCGTAGCAGACTGTATATACACTCAAATGTACCGTTGGTATATACTCATTTTGTATCGTAGCACACTGTATACACCCCAATTATGGGGGAGAATATTCATTTTACAAAAGAAATTTTTTCATATGTATACACATTTCTTCGTTAATCATCACCTGAAAAATTATATAAAATCACGTATCAAAAACACGCAAAAGTAAGCTCATGTCGCAAAATTTACCTATAAAAAAGTTCATGCAAAAATATATAATTCAATCCAGCACAGCACTATATATATAAACCTAGGGAATGAATCCTGTTGATCCAGAAGAGAGAGCTTTGGTCATATCCTCTTGTAATGCCTCCTCCTTCAGGAGTCTTTTCTTTTTACCTTTCATCCTATTTAATTGAGCTGGAAGATTTGACCTTTTAACCCTTGTTGCCTACATACTTTTTCTTTGTAGCATCTCATGTCTTTTTAAAAGTGTCTTTGGTAAGAATAGTGAAGAACCGTTCAATCGATTGCTTGAAAGAGATAGATTTTCACCTTAACCTCCTTCAGTTTCATTTGGTCGATCTTCTTATACTGTGCTTCGGTTTGTGTTGTGTCGCGCTTGTTGTTGCGACATAACCAAACTCAACTCAATTAGTTCCCAATATTCTTTAGAACTAAGGAAATTTTCCATCAACACCAGTACAAAACTTCCTTTCCGAAGTCATTTTTGTTTTTTTTTTTTTAAATTCAAAGACTGCGGCATTGAATGATCAGGTCCAATTGGGGGATCTGATACCAGATGTTAAAAACTGATATATGATTACTGAAATTATAAGTGGAATGATTTACGTTTATTGATAATCATTTAAATACATAAATTGTACGTAAATGGTAGAAAAATAATAAAAAAAACAGACCTAACAAAGATAGTTAGGATATTATTCAAAACAGAAAAACTCTTTCAAACTGATTCATAAATCCATCCAACGCGTTGTCCCCACTCAGTCTTGTCCTCGTACCAGCAAGAAATCACACTCATGGCCTCTGCAACAGTGGATGCGCTCACGTGATATGGTGAGGGCACCAAGAGGGTCTCCATTCTTCACTGCAGGATGATTAACAAGTGGCCTGCCTTGGAGTATTGAATCAATGAGAAAAGTTGAATTTCCAAACCTTTTAGGGAAGGTTGATAGATTCATTTCTTCTTCTTCATCAGAGTCACCCATCCTAAGTGCCCGGTTCTCTTAAGATATGTTAGCATTCTTCATTCTAGGTTCCTACGTAGACTGGTCCTTAAAGTCCATCAAGTGCTCTCATGTGAGATCAAAGAAGACAGTGTTATGATTAGCATATCTGTCAAAAGCGTCAATCCCCTCAAATCTTTGTGGGAACTGAACATTTTTGCAATCACCACGGTCCATCTAGAACTTCAAATTCTCTGCGTAAAGCTGGAAGATGTGACCTTTTAATCCTTATATTGCCTGCATACTTTTTCTTCATAGCATCTCATATCTCTTTAGAAGTGTCTTTGGTAAGAATAGTGTCAAGAACGTTTTTTCAATTGCTTGAAAGAGATAGTTTTTCACTTTAAGATCCTTCAGTTTCATCTCGTCGATCTTCTTCAACCGAATTGTGTTGTGTTGCTTGTTGTTACGACATAACCAGACTCAATCAGTTCCCAATATTCTTAGAATGAAGGAAATTTTCCATCAACATGGTCATAATTGATAATCGTCTTTAATTACATAAATTGTACGTAGCAGAACAATAAAAAAAAAAAAGACCGTTAGGATATTATTTAAAACATAAAAATTCTTTCAAACTGATCCATAAATTCATCCAATGCGCTGTCCCCACTCAATCTTGTCCTCACACCAGCAAGAAATCACACTAAGGGCGTCCATTCTTCCATGGTGATCAGCAAGTGGCCTGCCTTAGAACTCTACCACTGGTATTGAATCAATGAGAAAAGGTTTCCAAACCTTTTAGAGCGAGGAGGATCAAAACCATAAAGAGCAAACCTTCTAAAAAGGCAACCAGGTGTTATGATTATCATATCTGTAAGAAGAGTCAATTCTCTCAAATCTTTGTGGGAATTGAACATAGCAAATACGATCACCACCACGATCCATCATTCATTGTAATATAGTGGTCACAATCAAGATTAAATATGAAAGGACCATTGGACATGATGGTTGAGGCTCGAACAATCGCTAGCCCTGGACGTTTCTCTCTAAAAACACAAACAAGAAGTGGGAGACGGATATCCAATAGACTTTGTATCGTCAGCATTTCCAGAAGAGGTTCATTATTGGAATGTTTCAGTATCACCTGCATCATCCATCAATTATGAAGAATTATTCATTCTCATCCTCATCAATTTGGGAGGTAACTCTACTAGGAACAATATGTTTAATACTTGAATTATACCAGTATGACCACCCTTAGAGTGTTCAGATGAAGGATTCAACCAAGTCCCGAACCAATGAGTTTCATCAACCATCCATGTGGCTTTTGGAATCTTTATAGGTTGATCTCCTCGTTTTGTCTCTATAGTTTTATGGCCCTCAATTCCTCTCTCTCGCATGAAAGGCATCATATAATATTCTAATCGTGTCTGTTAGGTCTGTCTTTTTTATTATTTTTCTGTTACGTATGTACAATTTATGTATTTAATTAAAAACTATTATCAATAAACGTAAGTCATTCCACTTGTAATTTCAGTAATCATATATCAATTTTCAACCTATGGTATCAGCAGTCCACTGGACCTGATCAAAGTCGTAGTCTTTAAATTTAAAAAAAAAAAAAAAACCAAAAATGACTTCAGAATGAAGTTTTGTACTGACAGTCATCCCACGTTTTGATGGTCATTATGACCATTGGAGCATGTTGACGGAAAATTTCCTTTCGTTCTAAGGAATATTGGGAAGCACAGTTGAAGAAAATCGACGAGATGAAACTGAAGGATCTTAAAGTAAAAAACTATCTCTTTCAAGCAATCGATCGAACAATTCTTGACATTATTCTTACCAAAGACACTTCTACATATATATATGAGATGCTATGAAGAAAAAGTATGCAAGCAATGCAAGGGAGATGTGAAATGACCCTAGGATGAAAAAGTCGATTAAGCCCGTCCTTTGATATTCGAGATTCATTCTGACGTCGATTTTGTTTGAAATTGTGATTAGAAATATGTAAAAGCTTTGGTAGCCCTTATACTTGTGTAAAATTATACATGCTTTTAGTTTAATTGTCTTAAATGAATTCCATAGTCTTATTTTATTTTCATTAATTTATTCTTTTTGTATATATATATATATTATGTTTTTGAATTGTTATGATTGTGTTTTACAAAAGAAACACTCTTTATAAGGAGTTATATGTGAGATAAAATAGAAACTAGACATTTTAAATGTTCTAAAACTAAAAATAGGATTTATAATTATTTTAAAATATGAATTTATTTAGAAGGATTTGAATAGGAATAATTTTTATGTGAGGAAAATTTTATATTTATGGAAGTAAAAATATAATAATAATAATAAATTTTTTTATCTTTTAAGATATAAATTTATTTATTTTATTTATTGAAAGAAAAATTAACTTCGATACAAAAAAAAATAACAATAATATTACCAAATTATTCAACCAATCAAATTAAATTAGAATCTCCTAATTTAAAAATAAGTTTTTTTGTACATAGAACCATTCTGATTAATTTTATTTTTGTCTTACAATACATACTTGTTTGTGTCCGCAACTTGTGTCATGTGTTTGTATAATGTAAGCATTTGACTCTGCATCTGGCTTCAACTTCTTCACCACCTGCATCTATGGCTAAACCCCACCACCTCATTTTCCTTCTTCTCTGCGCCACTCTACAATTTTCTTCATCTTTAGCCTCGGATCACCTCTACGATGTTGGAGAACCTGTCCCATTTTTTGTCAACAAAGTGGGACCCTTCAACAATCCCAGGTTTCATTCTTTCTCTCATTACGTTTTCATGTTTATGTCCATTGAATTTCTGTTTACGGAATTCTTCTGTGGCAGTGAGACCTATGAATACTATGATTTACCATTCTGCGCCCCAGGTTAGTCACTCTTGGTCTTAGGTTTGAATGTTTAATCTTATGCTGTTGAAAAATGGGATCAAATGATCATTGGATTGGAATGGGGAACCACTTGGATTGTAAAAGGTTGTGTTTTTCACAGACCCAATTGTCAAAAAGAAAGAGTCCCTGGGGGAAGTTCTCAATGGTGACCGTTTGAGCAATGCTTTGTATCAGTTCAAGTTTCGGGAGGACAAGATTGATGAGACCTTGTGCTCAAAGAAGCTTACAATTGATAACATTGCCTTCTTTAAGCGAGCTATAAATCGCGACTTTTACTTCCAATTTTACCTGGATGATCTTCCATTCTGGGGGTTCGTTGGAAAACTTAAAGAGGATGATGGCTGGACTCCTGGTGGAGGAGGACTACACTATTACCTTTTTACTCATGTTCAATTTGATGTTCTTTGCAATGGGAATCAAATCATACAAGTAAATGCAATTGGCGATCCAAATCGCGCTGTAGATATTACTAAAGATGTTGGTCTTGATGTTAAGTTCACTTATTCTGTTACCTGGAATGCCACTAAAATTCGTTTTGAGAACAGGATGGATAGATACTCAAGAGCTTCGTTGATGCCTGTGCATCAGCAAGTTCATTGGTTCTCATTCATCAACTCAATTGTCATCATTTTGCTTTTGACTGGTTTGCTTGCCCTGCTTTATATGCGACATCTGAGGAGTGATTTGAAAAAGTAACGTTCTTCTTTATTCATAATTCTATAAGAGCAGAATATGAGCAGGCTTTCTTTATTTCTGAGCCTAACCCAACAGATTTTCATACAATTTAGGTACACTAATGCAAATGAAGAAGATAAAGAGGTTGGTTGGAAGTCCCTCCATGGCGATGTATTCAGACCTCCTCCAAACTCATCCTTACTTTTTGCTGTTGTGGGAACTGGTACCCAATTGCTAATCTTGTAAGCTACTTTTGTTATCAAAAATACACATTCCTGATCCTCTACCCAAAAGCTATGTATTCAGCCTCTAGTCTTTACATGGCAATGTCATGACTATAATATATGAAGGTGTGTGATGTATAGTTTCATCTATGCATCAACCAACCTAGGATTTTATTCAAATCCTTTAGCAATCAGAATCTAGAATATCAAGTGATAGCAAAGACCAAAAGCATTCTCCTTCTACTTCATTTCTGCTTTTCTTGGTTTGATCTTGTGTATGTTGTAGATTGCACTTCCTTCTGATTCTTTGCATAATATCTTTAAAGTAAGCCGAGGAAGACTTTCTTTATTGTATTGTGAAGTCAATAAATTCACTGTTGGAGGTTATCAGGGAGCTTTACGTATGCAACCTTTCATAAACAGTTTTCTTTTTCTACCCTTATTCTTGTAACATATCTACTAAATAAATACATCTGAGCAATGGACATGGTTTCCTTTTAATAATTGTGAATCATGATTCAAGAAAAGTTCAAAATCATTTTTCTACCATGAATAGGCTGTATTTGTTCCTTCTCACTTTAGATCTCTGCCCATATACACACAGAATGCATGTCAAAATTAGTTCCTGACTTCCTTAAAGTGATTGTTATTTGGATATCTAACTTATCATACAACCATGTCTTTATTAATCATTATTTCTGTTCATGTGTAATGGTGGAAAAAATTAATTACCACTAGTTCTCTTCTAACTTTGCTCCTCTTTTGACATAAACTAATGTTCCCTTTTCCTTTAGGCTTTGTGTCTTGATGCTTCTAGCACTTATTGGCACCCTCTATCCCTACAATCGCGGAGGACTGTTAAATTGGCTTGTCTTGCTGTATGCTCTTTTTTCTGTATTTGCTGGCTACACTGCAGCATCCTTCCATGGCCATTTTGCTGAGAATGGATGGGTAATTCTATATGTAATTTCACAAGAAAGAAATAAAATGTTAGCTGTTTCTCTTTTAATGTTACTTTGAACTAACTAAACAATTATGTGATGCGGCTGTAATTCCAGGAAAGGACTGTTGCTCTTGCTGGGATTCTTTACACTGGACCAGTGTTTGTTGCAGGCTCTATCCTCAACATTGTTGCTATCTCTTACAGGGCTACAGTTGGACTCCCATTTGGCTCCATTATCGTAATTCTTGTTTTACTCACATTTCTCGCCATCCCATTGCTTGCCTTTGGTGGAGTGATCGGATATCGTATTAGATCTAAATTTCAGAGCCCCTCAGCTACGAAGAGACACCCAACAGACATTGAACAGCTTGCTTGGTACAGGAGAACACCATTTCTGATGTTTATTGGGGGTCTTGTGCCTTTTAGTGCAATTTTCCTGCAACTACACCAGGTGTATGCTACTATGTGGGGCTACAAAATATACACTCTTCCTAGCATTTTGTTTGCCACATTCATTCCTGTCATTGTGATCATTGCACTTGTCAGTATTGGTTTGACATATATTCAACTATCCGTGGAAGACCATGAATGGTGGTGGAGGTATGTTGTGTTGCTGACAGCAATGCTTGCAGCTTGCTTCCATTTAATTTTTTCTCCTTTACACTCCTCCCCTCTTTTGTGTTGCCTTGAAAAATATTTGTTCCTTGATAACCGTGACATCCTAAGAGAAAATCAATGTGGTGATGGTTGACTATAGATGTAATTAATTTTAAAAACCTGTAGTTAAGTACCTATCAATAATAATAAATAATGTATACAAAAGCGATCCTCATTGTTTAAGAGTAACGCTGACATCTCAACTATTATCCATTTCTTAAAAAATGAAAGATAGAGATATATAGCTATAGTTATTTTTAATATCAAATCTTGTACATAGGAGATGATAGGATTAGATGAAATGGTAACCATCACTAATAGGAAAAAGACCATCAGGAAATGTTTTTTATAATCAATTCAAATACATTTAATAGTTTCAAAGGTTTCAAAAGAAAAAAAAAAAAAAGGCTGGCTGCCTTGTTGCATTCCTAGTTTCCTAGTTTACTGCTGTTTTTATTTAGTTTTACCTTTCAATTCAAGTCTTAACAGTACCTTTTTCTCACCCCTAGTGTACTTTCTTATCTTCTTTTCACATTCTATATGATGTTTTCACAAGAAATTTGGGAGGTAAAAATTCATGAACATTAGGCACCATTTAGTATGAGGCTTTATAACTATTTTTTTTTTTTGTGGGTGCAGATCAGTGTTGTGTGGTGGCTCAACAGCCATTTTCATGTTTGGGTATTGTATCTACTTCTATGTGAGATCAAATATGAGTGGATTTTTGCAGCTATCCTTCTTTATTGGCTATAATGCATGCCTATGCTATGCTTTCTTCCTAATATTTGGTGCCATCAGTTTCCGAGTTTCATTTCTCTTTGTTCGCCTTTTATACAACAATGTTAAAAGAGAGTAAGTCACCAACATCAGAAGCATAAAACCAATTGGTTATAATGTAAGGTAAGATTTAAGGGTATCCCTTCCTTGAATCGATGAATTACCCTTCGGAAAGTGAAGTCTACACAGCATGATGTAAGGTATTCCTTCCTTGAATTCTTTTAAAAAGACATTTGTGCAGACAATGTATCCTTTATTTAACTTTTCTCAACTCAATGACAGCACATTTTGAAAGAGGCAAATTTTACCCTGGGAAAAGATGAGTGAAATGACATTTCTAAGGAGGATTAAGTGTCTATTTTTGTTTTGAAGTTTATTAGAATTGATCTTTAAATATAATTAAGATGTGCCAAAATTAATTCCAGCTACCAATTTACTTACAATGTGTGTATAATGTGAAGAATTGATTTCTAATGTAAGCCAAACAGGTCCTAAGTCCCCTGGGAGTTTGGTTTTTCTGCTAGATTTTTGGTACTGTGTCTCTTGTACTACATCTTAACCATTTAATCATAATTATTGATTTATAGAAAGTATAAAATTTCAATGATTAAAGGATTAAAATGTAGTACAACAGAGGCACAACACCAAAATCCCAGCAGAGAAGCCAAACTCGTCCTATGGTTGAATCTAAGTAACTTTATTTTTGTTGTTATTTTTGTACTGAACTTTGTCAAAGAGGAAGTGACATTAATATTAGAAGTTGCTTTTTTTTTTCATTAGTGTGTGATAGTCCTTTCTTTTCTTTTCTTTTTTACAATTTTATCATTATTGTTGAAGATCTGTTTCATATTACAGCTTTAAATGATTAAACAAGTCAAGTAGGCTTATAAACAAATTATTCATTTAATCCTTATGTGTTTCTTTATCAAGTTTTAATTCATATACAAGAAACTTATAAATCATAGTCTTTACGCCCATAAATTAAGTTTTGGTCCCTTTCAATAAAACCAGGAAAAGGTTTTGATGATATAAAAAACCATTGCGGAATATTTTTAGTGGTATAAATTGCTAAAAAAAATTATACATAACCAGAACTTATTATTTTCTCATATAAAGACTAGAATTTAAATGAAAACCACAAAGATTAAGTGAATAATTTAAACTTAAAATGATAATATAATATTATTTATTAAATATTAATAATTTATTAAAAAATATATTTATAAATGTCATGCCAAGCCTTTTTACAAAACCACAACTACTTTGATTTTTTTTCTTTAAAAAAAGTCCAAATCTAAACGTTTTACTTAACAATAAGATTTTTAAAATTAAAAATAGATACATGGATTCAGATTCAAAAGTTGAACTAAGGTTAAATGAGATTCAATAAAATAATATTTTTTTAATAATATAACTATAAAATAAATTTATTAGTTATTGATCAACTACAGTAATAATAAATATTGTCATTATTATTATAAAAAATATAAATGAAAATCATACATACAAAATATAATAAAAAGTGAATAAAAGAAAATCAATGTTGTCATCATTGTTATAAAAATCATAAATACAAGATATAATAAAAAGTGAATGAAGGAGAATCATAAAAATTAACATGATTTATATGAGATAAATGAAAAAAGAAAATAAAAGAATGTTTTACTTTATAAAAAAATATTTTATCTTTTTAAAAAAAATCTTAAAATCAATTGGATCCAATATCTCAACCAAACTTACCAATTTTATTCCAATTTTTCTAATTTCTTACTGACTTAATTGCCCACCAATTTTCATTTTAACTATTTTCACACCACTTAGAGTCCAAGACCCTACTTAACTGATAATAACAAAATAATAATTCTAAATACATAAAATTCTAATTAAAAAATATATAGATAAAATGCCATTTTTAATTGAATAACATTGATTAACAAAATCAAAACAAAACATAATAAACCAAACGATAAAACCACGGTTGATAATATCTCGGTAGAACCAGTTTATGAGAGCTGAATTTACATTGTGAACACTAAATCTGAAAAGCATCATTTACAGGAGAAAAACAAAATTCTCAGCATACAAGTAGCACGAATGCTGATTATAGTGGAAGAAAACCATTGTATTATGGATGTGTGTAAATTTTAGAGGTAGAGGAAGTTCTTGACTTCTGAATCTTATCATCCTCTGAAGGAGGAGATGATAGTGCTGCATGGTAACATGAGGAAACAAGTTGTGCAAGAGCAGGAACAGCCCCACCTACAGTTATTACAATCACATTGTTATCAACTCAGATACACAGTAAATATACATCACAAGGATAAAATCAATGTAAAGGTTTTCACTTATCAAGCACAGAAAACAACATTAGAATAACAACACTTTTTGACCATGAAATTTTAACTTTTGAACACAACATTTTTGTAAACGAGAAATTTTAGAAAAACTCAATACTCTACACTTGTATGTGTGTGGATGCATGTGTGTTGAAGTTATTACCCTACCAAGTAAGCAAGTTAACCATTGCACAAGCTTAAATTAAAGACCATATACAATATTAAAGTCATACATATAGTAGTATATAAGCCAGGCAAAGTAATAACACAATCAGAAATTCACCTGCCAGTCCTGCACAGGTTGAAGAGAAAACTATCACAGGAGGTGTCTGAAAATCAGAAGAGTTTCAATCAGTATGCTGTTAACAAAACTAACAAGTTTTCACTTAAATAAGAAGGCAGAAAGTTTAGCCCTAAGAGTGTTTCTGCTGGCATAATATGAGAGAAAGCTCTATAATGCTGAAATACTATGAACTCAATTTTAGATACTCCAATATGCAAAGGATGTCCCGGATAAACCAACATGAACAAGTTCATGCAAAATAATTTAGAAAAAAAAAATGTATAGAATGGACTGCATTCTAAAGTCCAATCTGTAGTACAAAAAATATATAAGGACTGCAACTTCATGTAAGTATTACCCAATTAAACCAAGTTGAGTGGAGCCAGAAGGATATACTTAGAGAGAGCCTTAATTCACAATTTCACAGGTTGTGCAAAAGCATGAACAGTTTACAGGGAGGTAAATCAATGATTTATGCATCAAAACAGGACTGATCGAAGAGGAAACAAATATGGTGGTTGAAGGTGGTAGAGACAGTATCATTAGTGTTCCAAAAAATGCACTAGAATTTCCTCAAGGAAAATTTTTCTCAGTCATTGATAAAAAGCAGCTGATACATAAACAGCTTCAGGAATGTAACAACGGACCATTTCTCAGTCCAAAAAAAAAAAACACAAATAAGGGAGGATACACCCCTTTTGTCAAGTGACAATCAAAATATCTAGGACTATACAAGATATAACCATCATAGATGTAAGTATGTAGTAATCAAGGTAGAAATAAATTGATTTGCATAAGAAGTTTTTCTATTTAAAGTTCTATTATAGCATCATGACTCTCTAACATATTATAGAAGGCAACATCAGTCAGGTTACTTCAACCCATGGGTTAAAGAAACTGACTGACTTTATACATGAATGGAAGAAGCAAAGGTCGCTAGGTCATGGGGGCTGCTCTCTTGACAAAAGGATGTCATAGACAAGCAAAAAAAAATTCACCACATAATAAGAATTATTTGGCAACAAATGATCTTCTTTTGCAGTTGCACACTCAAAGACTTACATTTAACTTGCAATAAAAAAGATGGCATCAATTTTTTCCATTGATTTAATGGAAAACGAGAAAGAAGTTCTGAATCTTAAGTAAAAATATCTCCAAGAATTTATTCAAAGAAGTAAATCTCCTAGATCAGAAACAGTTAAATGTTAAAGCAGAATACTAAAAGCTGTTTAGGATGATTAATGTAACAACTTAAAATCAGTAAAAAAGTGCATCCTCAAAAAAATAAACATGAAGAAAGGTATAAATGAGCAAGAAGTCAATACTAAACAAAATAATCAAGCGGGAAACTGCAGAAACAAGATAAAACTGAATGAAAAGAAAAAGAAATGGTTCAAAAGGCACAAGAAACTTACACCAATGAGAAAATGTAACCACATGGGTCCTTTTACGCATCTCCGAACAGTTGGCATAACTGCATTAAAAATGGAAAAAATGAAACTCCTTGAATAATAAGACGCTGTTAAATATTAAATATTAAAGCTTCATTCTTTCGGTTTGGAACATGAACTATGTCTGCAATTACAATATACAAACAGATAAACTTGTACAATCTCATTCATCTTATTACTACATGCCTTAAATCTCCCAACTCAAGTTTAAACGAATTGAACCGAATTTGTTTTAATGACAATATTTTAAGTTTTTTTAGCAAACAAAAGCATTGAGCTATGTTAAATCCTGCTAACTAATATTAGTTTGCTCGTGAGAGTGGAGCATAAAAAAAACTAATCATAGAAAATTCTGGGCATGATACATGCCCATTTTTCCATTTTCCAAACATAAAATCTTAGAATTTGAGTTTGAACGTAACTCGACATAGAAAACAAGCTTGGATAGATAAGTTTATAGAATTATACATCTACAGATGGTCCAATAATGATTTAATAGCTGGCAGTCTAATAGACCTAAACCTAAATTTAAGATGATACCAAAGTCAAGCCAGCCTAAAGAGGAGATTACTGTCGAAGTAAGAGAGAGTCATATGAAGGGAGGGTTTCTCAAGTTTGTCCATAAAATTTGTAATCTTATTTTAAGATAAAGAATATTAATTGAGATGGCATAGATGCCGAACCACATTAGTTTTTAGTTCGTCTACTATCTCTATTCTTAGTGTGTTTTACATCCTTTGATCCTCATTCTCATTGTACGTGAGGGACTTGTTTTCCCAAACATGAATTACCCATTAGAACAGAATAGCAAGCTACCACATTGAGCTAAAACACCATATAATATTATTGAAATATAAATACATAAACAAAATTAAGAAAGTGCATACCATGGTTGAATCCATAAAATGCACTTGTAGTGCCACCAACGGCAGAACCAATCTGCATAAGATTAAAATCTCCCGATTAACGATCAAGAGCTCAGAAACCCTTATAAAAAAATCAAACAAATTTCATTGCCCATCACAAGATTAGATCCAAAACTCAACAATAAATATCAAACCGCGCAAAAAGTTTGAATTGTGAGAATAAAAAGGAAATGGCGTGGGAAGAACTGACCATAGAAAAACTGTCCCGCACAAGGGGGGAAACGGTCCAGTTACTGGTTTCCTGCACAAAATTAGAAAAAAAAAAATAATGAATTCATAAAAAACAATTGAATTGAGTGAGGGAAAGTTTTTGAAATTGGGAATTGGAAAAACCATGTTCTTAGAAAGCGGTCCAGCGCAGTGATGGCATCGAATGTCTTCATTGGAACCATGACTGAGGTTTTTGCCTGCCATGTTCCTATGCTCTGTAGAAACCATGAAGTAGAAGAAACAGTGGCTTTCTCAAATTGGAATCGGCTTTAGCTAATCATTGTTTATAGTGTGCAAAATAAATATTATTAATAATAATTTTATCTAATTTTTCCTTTAATAAAGAAAGTTGAAACATTTATCTTAAATTTTAAGGATAAAATCGATCTTTAAAAAAAAATCACTCATGTATTTTTTAAATGTATGTTAGTTAAATATTGTTACAGATTACATTATTTTAAGATTTTAATTTTAATGCTTTTGATATGAAAGAAAATACTATTTTTGATTAAAAATTACATCATTTAATAAATTTAACCGTATATGAAATGTAAAATTTGTTAGATAACATAATTATATATATTAGTTTTTTCCCTAATCAAGCAAAGTTTAAAATATAATTAAAAAGACAAGTATATAAAAAAATTATACTTTATCATTGTGAAATAACTTTTAAATATAAAAAAAAAAAAACACTTGTTAATATTATTTAAATCTATCATTTTCATCTTTATATATTTTAAATTGAATGACATTGTTTTAACATAAATCATAAATAGCTAAAAGTAATATTTTATTATAATTTAACTCATTTATCATCAATCTAAAAGTATAACTTATGTGTTAAAAATGTTTAACTATTACTTATTTTAATTATAATATATTTATACTTTTAAAACTATTTATTAATTTTAAATTTAATTACAATATATATATATATATGATATGCATTACATAATCTAAAATTATATTATTAATATATATAGAGATTAAATTACTTTAAGAATAAAATTTAAAAATTTATTATTGAAATTTATCTTTATTTTTTTATAATTCAGTGATTTAAAATATCATTCCATCTTAATAATTAGATTAAAAAAATAAATTATTAAGATAAAAAATAAGTATATTTATATTTAAATTATGTTTATATATATATATAAGTATTTTAGTATGTATATTTTATAATATAAATTTTTATTTTATATAATTAAATTTTTTTATAGATAATTTTTTTTTAAAAAAGTTAGACTTGAAAATATTAAAAGTAATAAATTGATAGAGATAAAAAAAAATTAGGAAAAAATTTATAAAAATGATGTGATAAATTTTTACCCTATTTTTTAATTTTTTTTTTTCATGTAATAACACATCCTTCTTTTTCTTTATTATTTTTTTTTAATAAATTGAAAAAATAATCTAGGATGAATTTTCTTCCCATAGGACATAATTCCTACATGTATGAACCCTTGTATCCTTAAAACTTTTCCTCCTATAACATTCTTTGGATTGTACCTTCTTAATCCTCCAAAAAAAATTTATAATAAACTTTCAATCTATGATATCATTTTTTTCAAACCTTTTTAAATTCACAATCTCATTCTTCTAATATTTATCTCATAAAGTTAAAAATAAATAAACCAAAGTATCATAAACAAGTAAAATTTGTAAACATACAAGTAAATATCTTAAAAATTAACTTTCACATAAGTTAGCTTAGTTTATGCAAAAATAAATTCATTTTTTTTTTTTAATTAATTTAATATTACATCCTTTTCACAAATTTAACATCAAAATCTTATATTAAATATATTTTGAATTGGTATCTAAACAAATTTAGAGGCTTAACATCTTCATATATTTTTTAAAACCCTAACAAATAACCACTTTAATTAGTAATTGAAAAAGTATTTTTATTTTTGGGACAGGGCATGGCAACCTTGTATAGAGTATAACTCATTTTTTTAATATGGAATTATATTCTTCTAAATAGGGTGTATATATATATTTCCAATAATTGTTCCTAAAAATAATTAAGCAATATTAATTGAATTGGGATACTTTTTAATAAAAAAATAAATTATTGATATTTGATGTAAGTACATATAAGTTTTTTCTTGTTACAACAAAATTGTTTATTAATTAATATATTATATCATTAAATAAATGAAAATTAATGTTTATATTCAATATGCTTTATTAAAAAATTATTATATTAATAAATAAAATTAAAGTATCTTAATATATATAATCATTCATTCACAAAGAATTCAAACACTATTGGCAACAAGATAATAATAAATATTTAGTAGCACCTTAAATATTCACTACTCAACTTAAAAGCTATGTTGGATTGAAGATTCAAATAGGCAAGTAAACATGATTAAATTAAAAAACCTAATGTCAACAAGTACAACTTGGAGAGGAAGAATTATGGAAAAAAAAAAAAACAAGAAAGACATTATATGAGTAATTAAAACATAAAGAAGATATAAAAAATAATTATAATATCTAATTTATTTTTAAAATTAATTTAGAAAATGATGTTTATACTTCATTTATCTCTTAAAATTTATTTTTAGTTGTTGTAGGATTTTTTTAACATCTTTTTTTCATGTCAAGACTCTTACACTTAGAACATAATTTATTAATATGTGACTCAGTCTAAATTTAATAAATTTATTAATAATTAAAATTTTACATACAACTTATTTTTGTTAATAACTGGTTTACATAACGGTTTATTAATAAGTGACTCAATTTAAATTTAACAATTTAATTAATAATTAAGATTTTTCAAATCATATAAAAAGAATGATAAGTGGTTTAATTTAAATTTAACACCTTATTAATCAGGCTATCGTATTGTGTAAAAAAATTATTACAGTAATAAAATCGATTTAGATTAAAAAAATAAAAATAATAATAAATGTTAAAAGGCATCTTATTAGATTATGTAAAAGGAAATGTTGGTGGGGAATGAGAATCCATTTTTGGTGGCTTTCCGACCAAATTCTTTGCTTGAGAATATGATTTATGGGCATTAGTATGTGTTAAGATTCTCATGTTTCCATTGGAAAGAATCTTTCAAACTTTTCTTTTCCCACTTTTTCTTCCTTTTTCTTTTCCCCGTGAGGAATACCATTCCGTGGTCATTTCTCACTTTGCATTTCAACCAACACCATCATCTTTCCTCAACCAAAATCACCATAACTCACAAATAAATCCACCATTTTTAACAAAATAAATGTGTTTTGCTTCCATTAACATTGACCACTAAAAAGTGGATCTATAATTCTATCTATGTTAACATAACATTTGTAGAAAGAAATTAATAAAAGGAAATGTAAGTACATTCACGAATAAAAATCTATGTCCCCATGTTGCAATTCGAATATCAATTTGGCCTCCATGCAACTTGTTCTACGTACACAATCTCAATCCTTCAAATTTGTCTCATTTTATTAAATCTAAACAACTAAATCAACTATTCTATATGTCTAAATTCAAGATTATATTTTTTTCAATATACAAACTTCATAACTTATGAGTGTAACTCAGTTTTGATGTTACAATGATAAGAGTTAAATATTATTTTTAGAGATCCAAAGATTAATTATCAAGATATATCTTTAATGATGAGAAACCAAATTTTATCAATGATTCAAATAAAAAAAATTTATGGAAAGTCACTCAAAATCTTAAAAGGGAGATTTAACTATATATATCAAAATAGCAAAGAAAAAAAAAAACATTGACAATAATGAAAATTTTATAGATTTGACAAGAAATTTGACTTTTGTTTTTTTTTTTACCTGTTAATAGAAAATGAATTTTAAAATTAACTCAAATTTGTAAAATCAGTTTAATAAAATAAAATTTATATTAATTTTATATATTTATTTTATTTTATTTTTAGTTAATATAAAATCTTTAACTTCGAAATTTTAAGAACACATGACAAGAAACTATAAAAATTTAATAAAAATATTATTGAGATTTTGGATTAGATTAATTGAAAGATTGAATCATCAATCCATTTTAATAGGTTGAGACTTAGTTCACTGAATTCAACCCAATTGAATATTCTTAGCATATAGTATTGTAGTGGCCACAATTAATCACCTATGTTCCCAATAAATATGGTGTCCTATCATTTGAAAAAAAAAATATTGACAATAATTTTAATTAGATTTTTAAAACTTAAATCACCAACTTTAATTAAATTTTGAAAACTTAAATCAATAATTTCCTTAACAACACAAATTCATTTTCTAGTCAATACAAATTTATAATAATCAAGTTCATCTCTTAGAAATGTTAAAAATATGGAAAATTAATAAAAGTATATATATATATAGATTTAGATTTTGCATACAGAAATATATAAGTTTTTCTTGTAATTATTATATTTACTTTTTCAATTTTCTTCAATTAAATTTGGAGTTTCATCTGAAAATTTTATATTTTATATTTGGATCCAAATTCATTTGGAGAACATTATTTCTACCCATCTACTAGAAGAGAAATTTATATAGAGATTAAATCAATAGTCTCTAAGTTTAAATTTGGTCAATAATTTTAAAATTTAATTTAATGATTAATTCGTAAATTTATTTAATGAGAACAGAAGATTAATAATTCTTAATTTTTAAAATAATTTCTAAAATCAACTATATAATAAGATGTTTTTTTCACCAAATAACTTTTATTTGATGAATTTTTTGGTAATTAAGTAATTATATTAGATGCATATATATCACGCTATAAAAAATGATAAGAAATATTTTTATTTTTTAAAAATTTATGAGAATGAAAAATAAATAATAAAATTAAAAAAATAAACTAAATATAATGATAGTATTTATAATATAATTAACAATATTTTAAGCTTAAATATAGTACATTCTAAGATTCTCACGTGACCATGCTCAACTGTCAGCATGACACCTTCAAATTCAAAATAATTCATAGATATTTGGATTATTATTTCAGCCAATATTACTAAAATTCACTAGATTTTTTTAATAATAAAATGTAAAATAAGTTTCAATAATACTAATAATATTATTATAAATAAATTTATTTCTTTTAAAAGTAAATATAAATGTATTTATTCTTTATCTTAATTATTTATTTATAATTTAATGATTTGCTTGTAATTTAATAATTAAGATAAATTATAATATTATATTATTAGATTAACAAAAACAACTGAATAATAAAGGTTAAAAATAAATCTTTTAACTTTAATTCTTAGGGAAAATATGTCTCTTTTATTATTCTCGTTATATCATTGTTATCAAATCTCAAAAGCAATAACATGTAAATACTGTTTCTAATAATATTAGTAACCTATTAACAATATATCACAGAAAATCCACATAATCTTTTAATTTGAACCTTGATGATATATTATGTTAAAATTCGATCTAAGTTTTCTCCTCTTCTTTTTTCTAAGGATCAACTGTCACAAAATCAATTCTTTTAGCTGGTAAATGTAATGATAAGTTAACCACATATATATATATATATATATATATATATGATGTTTTGGAGAATTTTCCAAGTGGTAATATTAAGTCCATCTAAGGGAGAAGATTCGGTATCAGTCCTCATGCCAAAATTATTCCAATCCACATGCTTGAAACCACTTAGGAACTCAGCTTTAACTTTCCACAAAGTCGCTCATAGATTCTCCTGCCCTTATTAAATATTCTCAAAAATCAGAATCAAGAACAAGAACAAGAACAAGGGGAAGTGATGTGAAGATACTGTTCAAGGAACCTTTGGTCTATTTACTTTTATGGTTTTTATAAGTTGTCTATGAAATATATGTTTGTCTAATTTTGCATGATCAATGGGTATCAGCATATATCAGATACGTTTTATTAATAATCCTCTACTGTTTGTGTCCCATGACAAGTTGTTTTAGTGACTTCGGTCTAAGATGACGCATAAAATATATTCCATATTAGCTTTAATCTATGAAATGTTGATTTTTCTAATTTAATCACTAGTACTGCACCATTTATTCTTGTTCTACAATTACATATATTTCCTATTTTCCTATTAATATTAATGCAGATTTGCATGCAGTTGACACATGCATTGCCTGTGAAATGGCTGGTTTTAAATAAAACTGAATCAGATTCTAACACATTCTTTAGTGGATTAGCCTGGTATATGCCAATGCCATGCAGTTTGAGTTCCTAATGACCAAATCTACCATGCATTCTGCAGAAATGAGAGATATAATAGAATACCTTCAGTGGAAAATGACACAAATTATATATCTATATCTCTCTCTCTCTCTCTCTCTCTCTCTCTATATATATATATATATATATATATATATCATGCATGCATGCATGAAATAATTTACAAGTCTAAGAAAGTGAATGCTATATATTTTTCCCAATACTTTATTTAGCCTATGTTTGATAGGCATGCAAAAGTCTTAATCTGGGAGTTCGAGGCAACCGAACCAGAAAAGAAGATGATATCTGGTTGTTTCAAAGTAGATTGTTTTTTACTCTTCAAATACATTACACTAAAAGTGAAAGGAAAAAAAAATCAAAATCATCTTGAATGAAGTTTGGAAATTACATATAATATGCTGAACTAAAAAATTTACACTTCCTATGAAAATTAAATTTAAGAGATTGAGTGCATAAATTAATTGATACAATATATATATATATATATATATATATATATATATATACATGAAAGATCTCTGATAAATTCTTATAGTCTATATCTAAAAAATACATTTAACATGTGTGATATGATAAACATGAACTGCATGTGATTATTTTAACACCTGCTAATCCCTTCCCTAGCCGCGAACAATCAATCATTTTCTGCCACAGCATTTTGATAGTACGTCATTTAGGTCTAAATACATGATTCTATCTTCACGAGGATGATCATAATGAATAAGTGAAAGTGCTACACGGATAAGAATTACAAGCATACTGAAAGTTTAAAAGCTGGCAGAAGAATCTGCTTCATTAACCAAGGTACAAGTCAAGGGTAAGGTAAGTGGTCCTATATACACTCATATATGCTGCATTTAACCAAATGTAAGTATAGAAGCAAGTACAATTTTTGCTTTCACTTTTAATTAGGTCCCGCTTTTGTGATTCTAGAGGATGGGACTGATTGAATTTTTGTGCCAAAGAAAGAATGAAAAATTTTGGGTCCACCTTCCTCCTATTTCAATTTTTCAGACTGTGGGGGCTGAATAAGTTCCAAACTTATGGATGCAGACAAAACAGAACGTATTCTTATTCTATTCGTTACCTCCAAACAGTCCCATGCAAGCATCTTAACTGTTTTTTATAGACCTTTTCTGGTATTTCAAGGTGCTCTAGTCAATGGAAATAATCTTCTTATTTATAACTTCTGATTGCATGTACTACTAATTAAGAAGTTCCTTGGCTTTTATATATATGTATGTGTACTTTAACATACATATCATTCAAAAAAATCATCCATCATGTTAAAGATATTGTTGCACGTTGAGGACTGCTATAATGATCACAAGAGCATTTAGGCCTTTAACTTGCAAGAATCTTCCACTAGAGCAAAGATATGTAATGGATGAGCTTTGGCAGTTCCAAGTAGAGAGGAATATAAGATTCCCCAGAACCAAGTCAGGAAAAATAAAACAAAACTAAAATCCTATTTCAAATTTGGGAATATGATTCCCTCTTTTGCCAGGCAAGCGAATAAGAATGCACATTTGGTTAAAATTTGAAGGATCAATTCCAGAATCTAATGCAGTTAGGAACTAGATATTTGCATATTAGTTTTTTTGGGGTATAAATTTTGCAACATTTTAGTTTTTATACAGATATTGGACAAATTCCAAGACAGTTGTAAGAGGCAAAGAATATATATATACATATAATATGCTGGAAACATATCTAATGAAAGCAGAGGGGTAAGAAAATAAACCTTATAGTCATATAATCAGACCTTTAATAGTATTTTAATTAATTTTAACTTCACCTATCCATTCTAGTTATACAGAGAGACTCAAATGGGAACAACAAAAAGAGAAAACAAGGAAACTCAAATGGAAAAACTGCCTTAGAATAGAAAGTGGAACAAAGGGGGTCCACAAGCATAAGGAAGAGTCTATTTGTCAGGTAACCATGCATAAAGGATTAAGTTCTGTTTTCCATTGGTTCTACCAAAGATTCCATGTGTACTAGTTCCCTTCCAGCTCTCATATATAACTACCTGTCTAAGGAGGCTTTGCACTGAAGAGATATGTGCAGTGGAGAAACAAGCTAGAGAAGCACCACTTATATATTACTATCAAGTCTTATAATAATACTACTTGCAAATAGAGCATTATCGAGTTTCACCTTTCAGAGGTAGCAAAGTGATCCAGAGAATAGAAGCCTGATAGGTAAAGGCACAATCAAGTGATTATATATGTTGTGTGTTTTTAAAATGTCATGGACTCATGGTGCTTATAAGTGGGTTTCGCAGGTAGAATGTACACTCAACACCAACATCAAGGAAAAAACATTCATTCTTCTTCCAGAATGTCAATCCCTTCTGAGAGGCATATGTTCCTTCACACAGGAAATGGATCTGGTGATTCTGGACTTGTTCTCTCAACTGATGCTAAGCCTAGGTTGAAATGGACACCTGATCTTCATGCCAGGTTTATAGAAGCCGTGCAACAGTTAGGAGGATCTGACAGTGAGTATTTATAATATCTATACATATTCATTTATTGATCATCAAATCCTGAAGAGTATAGAACATTTTTAGTTGAGTAATTCTAAGTGCAAATTTTTATTCTGCAGAGGCAACTCCAAAAACGGTAATGAAACTCATGGGGATTCCTGGGCTTACTTTGTATCATCTGAAGAGCCATCTGCAGGTATAAATCATTATTTTTCTGCATTATGTTTATATTAATTAGAATGTTTCTGTCCTCTTTTGCCTTCGATCTCCAGTACATGAATTATTTCCCCAGTCCTTGCATGCCAAACGAAGTCCAGTATCATTGTCCCTCTCAAATGAAGTCTTGGTTTTGCTGTTCAAAATATATAAAATGAGATTTACCAAAAAGAAAAGGATTTGACTCCTCTAAACATGGTAAACTAAGGGTGCATTCCTTCGTACAAATTAAAGACAATCTACCAAAAGAATATATGAACTTTTGTCTCAATAACACGTGAATACTTCAATCTAAAGACTCTCATACTATATGAATCTTCAAGTATTTCACATAAAGAAAGTTACATGCAAAAGAAAGTTACATGCAAAACATGATCTTGTTCTTCTTCACTATAATCTATTACCTTCCCAAGATTACTTTAATGTAATCATCAAATAACTAGTCTCGAGGTTTGCAGGCCTTTTACGTAACATACTTTTGCTAAATTACATTTCATATAACTGATAAATCTTCATCTCTTATTCATCGTGTAGAGCAGCTAAATTTGTATCCAAAGATATTTTGATGCATACACAGCTACGAACCCAGCATAACTTTCTGACCTTGACTTCTATGCCGCAATTACTGATCCTTTCCTTTTTCCCACCAGAAGTACAGATTGAGCAAGAGCCTGCATGGACAAAGTAGTAACGTGACACACAAAATCTGTAAGACAACAATCTCTTCCATTATATCTAAATCTATAATGAAGCACAAAGTTTTGTTTCTGAAGAACAAACTGGTTTCTCAGCCATAAATCCAGGTGCAGCAACAGATGAAAGACTCAGAGAAAACAATGGAACGCATGTGAACAATTTAAACCTTGCCCCTCAGTCTAATAACAAGTAAGAAACTTTCACTTTTCAGTTTCCACGCATGCTTTCTTGTAGTATGAAAATTCTAATTTCTATCCTGGTGGCAGAGATCTACACATAAGTGAGGCACTGCAGATGCAAATAGAGGTTCAGAGAAGACTAAATGAGCAACTTGAGGTGTGTTAATCCAACTTACCACATGCATGTATGTTCAACCTGTAAACTTAATAAACTATTAAAAGGTGTAAGACCATTATAGTTTCAATTAATTTTCAGATAATATCTAATTGAGTGCTATTCATTATTTCTTATAAATAAGTTATGTGTTACATAGAGATTGATTAGAAATATAAACATGTGATAGTCTAAAACTATATGATATATCATCAACCCACTTATGCAAACAATTCACATAAGGTTTTCATCTTTTTTGACACCTTAAATGTCTTCATAACTCTAACAAACCCATCTGACCCCATCTAGGTGCAAAGACTCCTGCAACTCCGGATAGAGGCTCAAGGAAAATACCTTCAAGCTGTGCTGGAGAAGGCTCAGGAAACACTTGGTAGACAAAATTTGGGAGTAGTAGGACTTGAAGCTGCCAAACTTCAACTTTCAGATCTAGTGTCTAAAGTGTCCTCTCAGTGTCTGAATTCAGCATTTTCAGAGCTGAAGGAGTTACAAGGATTTAGCCCTCACCAAACACAAACCAACCAGCCAAATGACTGTTCTATGGACAGTTGCCTCACATCTTGCGAGGGGTCACAAAAAGAGCAAGAGATACAAAATGGCGGGATGAGCTTAAGACCTTTCAATGTCCACACATTCATGGAACGAAAGGAGGTCATAGAGGGTCCCAATCTTAACAACCTACCAAACACTGATCTCAAGTGGTGTGATCCAGTGAAGAATAACACCTTCCTTACCCCATTGAGCAGAAGAAGTCCAAGCAACTTGTCTATGAGCATTGGACTTGAAGGAGAAACTGAAAATGGAAGCAGCATTAGGAAAGAATCAGTGAAACCAGTGGCTAAAGTTTCTCAAGATTATGGACTGCCTCCATACTTTGCTGCATCAAAACTGGACCTAACCATCGAAGATAAGGATAGAACTAGCTGTAAAGAACTGGACTTGAATGGATTCAGTTGGAACTGAGAAGAAAATGTACAATGAAAGTAATGAATTTGTGGAAGGAACAATGTATTTACCATAACAAATCCTCTAAACAACTTAATCTAAGCTGCTATTTTTTTCAGATTTTTTAGCCAGATATGAATTAATTTTAGCAGAATACAAGGTTCAACTAACAAAGATCAACCATAAGTAGACATAGAATATCATTTGACATATGTTATGTTCAGTCTTCTTCTTTGTTTTTTCATGAAATCACTTGTTATATATATTATTATTAAGTGTCTACTCAAACCTATTTTATAAATAGACTCCAACATATCTAATTGTGTCATGAAAAAAAGAAAAAACTCTTTTTATCTAAGAACATGTGTAACAAATTAAAGGAACACTTTGTTATCTAAACCAAAAGTAATTAACCTAATAATTATTTATGGAATTTGATGACAAATAGTTTAGATACAATAATATAATGAAGATCTATTTAATAATAAATCTTTAGTCTAATTTTATTATATACAATTTTTTTAGTCAGTGACAATTACACAAAAGTTGTGAAGTTGAAAAAATCAAACAACAGATTGCAAATAACAATCTATTTGAATTGTTCAGTTTTATTGGGCCTAGACCCGTTCGAATAAAACAAATATATTAAAAAAATACTATAAAATGTAATTGAAATTTTATTACACCTTAAATTCGGCCTTTTAATAATTGTACTTATATTTAATATTGATTTTAGACATAAATATTAATTTAAACTCTTGGCTTGAACTAATTTGTCCCATGATATTGGAGATTGGACTTATCTAATTAATAAGATTTAAACTTTGAAAAATATAATACTAAGGTTAAATAAAATTAAAACAATTTTTAATTTATCTTTAGTTCTTATATTTATAAATTGATAAATTCAGTCCTCAATTTTAAAAAAATTAATTTTAATATTTTTTATATTTAAATTTAACCTTTTTTTTATATATAAAATACATACCACAATTATTAAGTTTGACTAGTAAAAAGATAAAAAGTATATTTAACTCTTTTAGTATAAAAATAAATATAAAGAAAAGTTTAGTGTGGAAAACTATGGGCAGCTACTAGAAGGGGTAAAAGGGATCAGAGTTCACTTTACTTTCAAAATTCATTCATTCATAAACCTCAAAGAATCCCTTCACTTTCTCTCTCGTCATCTTCGTTTTCTCCGCTTTCATCACACACCATCTTCTCTTCTCTGTAAGCCCTTTTTGTATTCATATCATTCTCCATTTCTTTTCTTACTCCTATTCATTACTTCTCTGCTATATGGATTGTTTTTCTTTTACACTCTGCAATTTTTTTTGAGTCGGATGTACCCCTTTATCACGAGGGTTTTTTTTTTTTTCCTCATACCAGTTGCTCACACCGACGCACTTGTAAATTTTGTATTGACACCATATTCGATTATTTGTCTTATTTTCAGGAACATGGGTCTTGTTTGTTTTTTAAGTGAACAAGAAAAAAAAATTATCTTTTTTCTTAAACACCTTCATTCGGGTTTGTTTGGGTTTAGTGTGACTAAATATGTGATTGGATAATTTTGCATGTTTTGCGTTGCTCTTTTTTTCTTTGTGATTGCAACGTTGATTGGTTAGGGATTGGGATTGCAATCTAATTTGGTGGTTTTAAATGCAAGAAACAAACTTTTTTGTGGGGTGATTTTATTTCTTTGATGTTTAGTAATGCAGTTGAGTTTTGTTTCTGGAGTTTTCAGGGTCTGTCTTTTGACTGGTTATGAAAGAGTTCTATGCTTTGTGTGCAATGATTGTTTAAGAATATTGGCTTTGAGAGAATGAGGCCATTTTCTAGCTTGCTTTTGTTGTAAATTGGAACATCGAGTGAAGAGCAGAGTTACCATCCTGCTTCTTCTCATACTGCTCCATAAATCAAGAGCCTTTTATAGAACTGGAATGGAATTGGTTCCATTCTTTGTAAACTTTTATGGCATAAATTCATTCAAATATCAAGATGTGGAGTTACTTCTACAATTTTCTGTTGGATCAGAACACTTTTTTGTTACTTACCTGCCTGCCTTTGACATTGTTGTTATAGTTTTGTGGTTCCCTTCTCTGGTTCTGTATTGTCAAATACTTTAACATCCTGGCCTAGCAGAGGATGTTGAATGTTCACTAGTAAGGGGTGGTCTTAGCATTAAGAGACAATGATGACGAGAACTAAGAAAGATGTTACTCTTCATTCAATCATTTTGTGCATGTTAAATATGCAGGCTACTACAGTGTAATTAAATGACAACAAGAAATAATGAGTAAATTATTTTATGTTTCTAGAAAATGTTGCGTTCTGTCTTTCAATGTTTTGTTGGTGAGTATTATGAGTGGAATCTGGAAGACACTACGGGTATCTCTCCTAAAAACTAGTGAAATGAAGACGTAAAGATTAAATTTATATCTCTAACACATATATTAAGACATCAATGTAATAATGCAAAATTAAAAAGAAATATAAAGGTTGTTTGTGGATATAAAAGACAGTTTTATTACATTTATTTCTTACACTAGCATCATAATTTTATTTCGTTTCAACCAACAACATTGATGACATACCAAATCATACCTGCATTCCACTGCACAGTGTTGAAATTATGACATACTCATGTCGTACCCAATTTCCATACCTGTGCAAACATAGATCAACAATGACAGATATTGTGTATGCCATTTATATGCTAGGTGAAACATCTTTCCTGTATAAATTTTTTGGCCTAGATGCAGTTATAATTAAGGTAATTTAATTCTTTTAGTTTCTTTGGAAGGGTATTGGTTGATATTTGATGAATGTATTCGCCAAGTAATGTCAGTTTTGTTTTATATAACTTTATCTTAATCCAATTGGATTAAATTTCAAGTGTTAAATTTGTTATTCAGTAGTATGTACTACCTATCACTAATTCTTTACTGTCATTGCCTTGTAATAGATAACTACTTTTTTTTCTGCAAAAGATTAATTTTGTAGTGTTGATTTGTTTTCAGGCTAATCATGGCAACCTTGTCAACTGTGAAGGTTTCCTCCCATTGCATGTTTCAAACTCCAAACAAAAATCAATCCACTGTTGCCACCACAGTGAAGTGCCCTTCTTCTCTTGGGTCTGCGAAGAATGTTTCCAGATCTTTTGGCTTGAAGTCATCCTCTTCATTTAGAGTCACTGCCATGGCTTCTTACAAGGTTAAGCTGATTGGCCCAGATGGAAAAGAGAACGAATTTGAAGCCACAGACGATACTTACATCCTAGATGCAGCAGAGGATGCTGGAGTTGAACTTCCTTACTCCTGCCGTGCCGGAGCTTGCTCTACCTGTGCTGGGAAGCTTGTTTCTGGTTCAGTGGATCAGTCTGATGGCTCATTCCTTGATGAGAACCAACTGAAGGAACGCTTTGTACTTACCTGTGTCTCCTATCCAACTGCAGATTGTGTGATTGAAACTCACAAGGAAGGAGAGCTCTACTGAGCAAATGAGACCTTAGATTTGGGTATGGGAATTCAAGGTAGACTTTGCAACTAGTTTGCTTGTTCTGATTTGGAATCAGCCTTTATTTTGCGATTATTAGTAATTTGCGATATTGAATTTTTTGTTTGTACAAGCAAGCACTGTGATATCAAGAGTATAAGCAACTTTGTTTGGCATTTAAATGAGATTGTTTGTGTAAGTGTAATGTAACAAGGAGGTGCATGGGTATTGTGTTTAAAACTTAAGGAGGTGCATCGTTTTGTTTTTAAAACTAATGCTTTTAAAATTTAAGAAAGTGTATGAGTAATGTAAAAAGGGGAATTATGTATTTTTTTTTATAACAAATGGTAAGTTTATATAGAATTTTAAAAAATTTGGGTCCGTGTAATTTAAACAAATTTCAGGAGAAGTTAGTGTAGTTATTAAAAAAGAAAGTCTTTAATTTACAGGAAGAAGTTGAAAGCTATTTAATGTCATTCTTGAAATAGTTAGATGTACTTCATTTATAAATTTATGGACTCATTATGAAATAGTCGTTCTTTATTTATTAAATTAAGCACAGATAGCCTATAAATACAAGTACACCCAAGATGTTTTTATGTAAATTTGAATTGTTCTGTTCATTTTTTGTTTGATGTTTCTGAACTGAAAATTGATATTAAGAAATTGACAAGCAAGAACGTGTCTCTGACACATTGTCAGTGTATCGTGTCTGATTGCATGTTATGTGTCCTAGTCCTGGCTCTACAGCTCCTTGCTATGACCTGTATACATGTGAATGGAAAAACCTTTTTAAGTTACAAAAAAGGACTTACCACCCCTATGAAAGTATTTCTTATGATATTTTTTATATTTATTTTGAGATTTAATTAAGGAGATCACTTTTCTAATCGAGAACCAAAAGTTTCCTTATATCTGTACACATCGTGTTTCTACTTCTATGAACTTATAATCAAGTCTTCTTGCACCAAGAAAAAAAAGTCTAAATCTCAGTGTATAACCAAAAGTTCATCAAGCTCAAATTCTATATGTCAATCGTTAATCTATAGAAAATTGTAAACTCTTGGTTAGCTAAGCTAATGCAGAGATTAAATGTTATAGCTGGTTTTGGTACATTGCATACAAGTAATGGATCTCTGCGTTCACAAATGAGAAGATTCACAGGACTATAAATGGGTTCACAAAGCTCAAATTCCATTCTTCATTGTGTTGTAACATGAGATGGGCCAAACGGTAAGGCCTGGGTATAATGAAACCTTAGTTGGACTTTGACCCTCTCCCCCAGAAAAAAGGATTGTAAACATATTGATGAAATTTTTTCTTCCTCAGTTCCAAAACTTTAGTTATTTTAGTAATTTATTTTGTTCCAAAATAACATTTGTAATGTTTTTCCAATTATATTTTTATTTATATATACTAAAATGTTAAATTTTACCAAAACTGATACATTAAGCTAAAACAACTGTAGTTTTGTAAGGAGAAAAAGTACAAACAATATAGACAAATAAAAGGAATTATAAACAAACACAAATCTCTTTTCTTCAGCCAATGAAATCATGGTCATCTTTTTAAGTTTTCAACTATAGCTTTGGCTGGTTTCTACCTTCTATTATTACTATGGTCTCTGATTAGGTGAAGCCAAGTTGAGATTTTCAAAAGGTGTTTATTACATTAATTAAATACCACAAGTAGAAACATTTTGGTGGTGTTTCTGTGGTGATTGATGGTGGTTGTTGCTACTCCCACCAACCCTTCTTAATGAAAAGAAGGATTTAAATAGAAGGGTTGGTATGGCCACCACCACAGTGGAAATGTGTCACATAAACAGTTATTTCACGTAGCATGGGAGAGAGAGAGGATCTCTTATAACATCATTCATGCATGAATTAATGTCTTTTCCCAAATCAAAAAGCACAATCTGAGGTGAATTTTTTTGTTATTTTCCAAGTTTTCAAGAGCAAACAAATGATGATGAGGACGTTGAAAGCAGCCCAAATCACCTTTTTCTTTTTTCTTCCCTACCCACATCACATAAACAGATCATATTTTCTTTCAAAATGTATGCCTGGTAGGCTCCAAACAGCAAGATATATAATATGCAGTTTAAACTGTAAAGTCGGTTTAATAATTGGATATTCATTTATTATAAAAAATATTATTAAAAAAATTAAAAATAAAATCATAAGAAAATATAGCAGTTATAATAATGAATTAGAGGAAGACTTATCACAATATTAAAAAAATAAAATAAAATCGTTAATATATATAATTAGTTAATAAAGAATGATTTATATGCATTTTACAAGAAATTCGTAATGCAATTATTATCCATTATTTTTTTGTTTGTTTAAAGATTTATGATTATGTAAACAACTAAATATCATTTTCAGGAATTTATAATAAATTAATCAGCTATTAATTCATGCATTGTTTTATTAATTGTTAAGTCAAAAGATAAAAATAAATAAAAAAGTATCAAATTAGATTAAAAAATATTAATTTAGTTTTAAAGTTATATTATATTTAATAAAATTGTATATTATTATTTTTAGACTTACTTTGCATATTTTACCACTAAAATTGTATATTTTTGTAAATTTTACTCTAAATTTTTAATTTCATAAACTTTAATCCTAACTTATCAATTCTATAATAACTATCTAACTCATATACAAACAATAAATAATTATTTATACAATTCAGCACTACAAATTCATTAGCATTATTAGCATCATAAATAAATTTATTGACATCATTATCATCACAATTTGTTAGGAAAATTATGAGAAAGTAATAGGCGAAAATAAATTAAAATATTTAAAAAAGAAACCAGCAGATACCAAAATATTTAAATTTTTAATGTGGAAAAACCCACGAGACCTAGTTCAGTCAAAACTTCCATTAATAATATTAATGGGTACACCACAAGTCTTCTTGGAACCTCCAAGGATCAACTGAAAATAATCTCTTCACCAAAGGGTGAATAATCACTACAAGAACATGAATATTCTAACTAGACAATAGAGAGAATCACAAATACAGATATTGATACCAGATATCTCTTTTCCATTTACTAGTTGCTTCACAATTGTTCTTCTTCCTTTTGTAGGGTTTTCACTCTTTTTTTTTTCCTCTCTTTGCAGAGGCTTCTTACTTTTTAACGTTGCAGCTGCAATTTCAAATTCTGAAGTAACTCTCTGCCACATGCTAATTTAATTAGCATAGTAAATGGGCTCAAGCCCACACCTTCCTTTTTATTTAATTTATTTTATATGCAGAGTGACCCAATTATTAGTGACTACCTAACACAATTCCACAACTCTTAGTGACCTCAATCACAATTCACAAACATAATTCACACCATCATTATCAATCTTATCTCATAATTCATCACAATTATAATACATAAATTTCCACAGTTCAGCATAATTTAACTTCACATTATATTTCAATTTTCATAATTATATAGAATCTACAATTCAATACTCAATAAATTTCATATCATAATCCACGTATATAAACACTTTTAATTTAATTTAAAACATAAATAATTTAAAAAATAATAATATACTTTTACTTAAGTAAATATAATTTTAAACTTAATTTTAAAAACAGTTTATTTATTCTAACGTCTCACGATTTTTATTCACTAAAAAAAATTAATATGTTAATGATAAAATATTTATATATTTATCACATTATTATAAAATTTAATGATAAAAATATAGAAGTTGAAAGTTTGTAAAATTTATAAAATTAAAAATTTAATATTAAAATTCATAAAGTTGGAAATTTAATGTTAAAAATTACAAAATACAAAAAAAATCCAATGATAGAATATGTAATTCAAAATATAATGCATAATCCACTACTAGACTATTAGTAATTTGATATTGAATTGATAAAAAGAAAAAAAAAATGTATAATCTGAAAATTTAATAATGAAATTGAGAAAAGCAAAAAATCTAGTAATAAAATATTTCATTAAATATTACTTTTACTATGAAACAAATTAGATTAATGTAATTTAAGTTTGATATTACATTAAAAAAAATTCATACATGAGAGACAGAAAAACCAATTACTCTTATTTTATATACATTTTGTATTCAGTGATGGCCATATACGTAGCAGGAGCAGTATACTGTAGAATTAAAAATGGGTATTTTTTATAAAAGAAAATAAAAGTTGGTGTTTTTAGGTTTTGTATAATGAATGAATAGATCCAATTACGTAGATCGAAAATTCGATTTTCACAAAACACCATACACGTGCCGTCTTTCATGGAGCCCTTCTTGCTCAACACGTGCGATTCACTAAGATCCACGTAAGCATTTCAATATAAAATTATTATCATTATTTAATTTTTTAATTTTTTATTTAATTAATTAATTTCTGGCCATTTTAGTGCCAGATTTAACGTTCAAAGTCTTGTGGCTTTACTTCTCTTCCCAGTTTATGTTTTCACTATGAACCTTCAAAGTTATAACAAATCATTAACCTCAATAAAAAAAATTAAATTAAATTAAACAAATAATTATTTATACATTATTGAAAAAAAAACTTTTTTTTTTAATTGCATTAGTTTCATTCTTAATATTTGAATCCAAAATTTCTTTTAAATATTTTATTTAACTTTTGTTGACCAACATCTATGTAAATTTAATATTTTCAAAATGTTTATAAATATGTAATCTTAATTACTACAAATTTAATATAATGATAAATTACCATTATACTTTTTATTCACTTCCAAGGTTAATTTCTATTTTTTTTAAAATGAATGAAATATTTAAAACTAATCCATTCATCACTTAATATAACCGTGGACAAAAAAATGCCACCAGTGTCAATTGTTAGTTAGAAGTTTAGTCAATCAATTGAATAAAAAAATAGTTATTATTGATTAAATTATTCTTTTATCTAATTTTCTCTCAGTAAAGGTAATGATTATAGAAAGAAAAAATGTCACATCCCTTCTTTTACAGAAAAAACAAAAACTATAATTAAATAATTAATTTACAAATAATTAATTACTATATATATCTGTTCTGTATTTTTTATTTTTTTGTTTACTTTCTGTTTTGCATTTCTTATCTTTGTTTACATCATATCTATTTATAATTTCTCTACATTATTTTTTTTGTTAACTTTTTAGATTATTTTTTAAGTGATACTTATTTAGGAAAAAAGGAAAGAGGTAGTGTATTAAAATGCATGTTGTTTTGTTTTATCATCGATCTTAGTTACAGTACTCTAAGAATGATGTACATTAATTGACAGCTATAATAATAGCATTGCTGTTGAAAACAGAGTTGCCCTGATTCTCATTTAACAATGAATAATATGTGTGTATATATATATATATATATAGATACAGTATATGACAAGCTCTATTAGGTGGCCAACGTTTGCATTATCTCAGTTTCTGGACTAAAATTGTGGTGCTCTCAGTTGGGGTCCTTGGCCATGATGATGATCAGATCAGTGATGACAAGTTTTTCCTTCTTCGTATCAACGCTTTTGTTTCTTCTCTCTATTTCGGGTTCGTAATCTACTTTGTCTAGTTGTGCTTGATTCCATTTGATTCCAGGAAAGTGGATGAATAAGAAAAGAGAAGGAAAGAAACATTTTTTTGTTATCTAAGATAGTCTTATTCCATTCATACTCACCTTGGAAATGGAACATTCTATCTACTCTTATTGAGCTATTGTGATCAGAATAGCTTCACAGGAGGAATCAACCATTATTTTAGCCTCCTCATTCTCTTAACTTGGAGTAGTATCTATTCTCCTCGTATGTATTGAGTGCTTGTTCAATATCTAATCTGACTTAAAGGGCTTTCTTGATTCAATGTTTGATCATTTGTGCAAGTTAAACTGCATTAAGCATTTTAAGCTGATATGCTTTTTTTCTTTCCAAATGTGTTTTCAGGTTTGTTTGTGAAAATTCATGGCCTTGGTTTTGGAATCAACTACGGACAGATAGCCAACAATTTACCTCTTCCATCTCAAGTGGCTGTTCTTATAAAATCTTTGAATGTGAGCAGGATCAAACTGTATGATGCTGATCCAAATGTTTTAGTTGCCTTCTCCGAATCCAATGTAGAATTCGTTATAGGACTTGGAAATGAGTACCTAGAGAACATGACAAACCCTTCTAAAGCTCAAACTTGGATTCAGCAGCATGTCCAACCTTACTTCTCACAAACAAAAATCACTTGCATCACTGTGGGAAATGAGGTGTTCAATAGCAATGATACTCAGCTAATGGTGAACCTCCTTCCAGCAATGCAAACTGTACATGATGTCCTTGTTAGTCTTGGACTAGACCAACAAGTTACTATCACAACAGCTCATTCCTTCAACGTATTATCTAATTCCTACCCTCCTTCATCTGGGGTTTTTAGGGAAGATCTTGTGCAGTATATCCAACCCCTTCTTGACTTTCATGCTCAAATCAACTCACCTTTTCTCATCAATGCATACCCTTTCTTTACATACAAAGACAACCCAGATGTGGTTGCCTTAGACTACGTGCTTTTTCAGCCAAATCAAGGCTTGGTTGATCCAAATACCAATTTGCATTATGACAACATGTTATATGCTCAAATTGATGCTGTCTATGCTGCCATCAAACAAATGGGGCATGATGACATTCAAGTGAGGATTTCTGAGACTGGTTGGCCTTCTAATGGTGACCCTGAAGAGGTTGGAGCTACACCACAAAATGCAGCACTATATAATGGTAACTTGCTGAAAAGGATAGAGCAGAAACAAGGCACTCCTGCAAAACCATCAGTTCCAATTGATATATATGTCTTTGCACTTTTTAATGAGGATTTGAAGCCTGGTCCAGCATCAGAGAGAAACTATGGTCTTTACTACCCTAATGGTTCTCCAGTTTATAACGTTGGATTGAAGGGTTATCTCCCACAGATGCCTATGGCAGCTAAATCCAATGTAAGTAGACACATGATGGAAGTATAACTTCTGAAATTTTCATCATCTTTTTTTTAGTATTTGGCTAGTAGATTATATATTTTGATTAAGTAGTTTCTAATGTATGTAATGCTTCCTTCTTCTTAATCTGCAGATTTTGATTGTCAATTTTCTTGTATGTGTAATCACAAGCTTCATCTTTGCTTTGGAACTTTCAAGATGGTGATCAGAAGAAGGGAAGTCTCATAGGAAAACAGAGGAATTCCCATACGTCATATCTTGCAATACAAAGTTATTCAAGGTGAGGAAAAAGTTTATTGTCCATGTATTTTTCTTTTCCTTGTATTTTATTTTCAAGGTAATTGGTATTTTCTCCAAATATAACATGAAAAGTATAGGTCACATACCAGATACGAAGATCATTACTGAACATTTTATGGATTCATTCATTCTACCATGTTATAGCAATTAAAAATATTATGGTTGAATTTCAAGAGAAAAAAATAAATAAACTATATATGGTTGTGTGAGAAAGTTGAGTCCAAGGCTCAAAAGGAAAATTTATTTTGATGTCATCACTTTAATCTTCACTTTGTAATTAAGGTACCGTACAAATTAGAACAGTTTTAAAATAATTTAATGGGAAAGTTTTTGGAACATATATGTAGAAAGGTTCTGCCTAATATCAATTAAAGCAGAACCTGTCAAATGCTGTCCAATTCTTGCATGCCACAAGTGGACTCTTGTGCCGACCTTAACTACCCCAAGAAAACCTTCATTACTCTTTTGGATATTAAAATAAGATAACCAGTCTCCATCTTCCTTATCTCCCACTTGCAATCATGCACATGAATCTTTCTGTTAGTAAAATTCTTCTTGTCTTCAGCTATACAAAAGTCCAAATCAGTTGCATCAGATTAAAATAAAAGCCCTCAGAACCTCTTATCAGAATTTCAAACCCCACAAGTTTTGTCCATGGTTGAGATTTCTGAGCCTTATCTCAAATATATCCCCCTCTTGTTACAGTAATTTCCTCCTTTAATTCTTTTTTCTTAATCATACTAGCCATCTTCCCATGCTTCCATGCCATGCATCTCTTTTCAATCTTCACCATGATTGATGTATTATCTAAACCATTTAATTAACTTACAAAATTTATTCATTTTCTTCAATATTTCATGTGGGATGATCATAACTATGTTATCTGACTTAGCTTAGAATATCTGTTCTTGAAAAAGAGTCTAATCTACTTTTGTTCAATGAAAAATACCTAACAGACTTGACATGGGAATAGGAATTAAAAAAAGTTAATAATCTTTCCTAAATCTACTAGTGAAATCATGTTCATGCTCTTGCAGAAGAATTCCTCTGTGTTGTGTCAATTGTTCCAATGTTAAAAAACGTGTGGGATAATTATGTGCTTGCGTATCATATATGACTTAACAACTATACTTCATAAAATAGAAGGTGCTATAAGCATCTTAGTGGCTAAAACTTTCAATCAAGGAACCTGATTAAGAATTATTCATTTCTTTCTGGACAAAAACCACCAGGAATATTTCATAAGAGCTACTAATCGCTTTTAGACATGCATTGGTTATAGCCTTATAGCTCCTGATAAGATAATTGACAGAAAAAAAAGCATCCACTAGAAAATTTCCAGCTCAAACACTGATTCCACGATTCCTGTTGTACTGAACTTTTACTGCATCAAAGAGGCCTCACTTTTCTGATTTAGTATTGTTGATAAAAAATATTGTTGCACCATGTTTTAAATGTTCACTGCCTTTTTTTTTGCCTTGTAAGTAGATTTAGCAATTGTTAAAGCATTATAGTTTTGAGTGATCTTTCAAACTGTACTTATATATTGTTCAAGCATTATAATTTTTCTTCTGGATTTTTACTGCATTGAATATAAGTATCTAAGTCCAATTATTTGATTGCATGTTACTGGTTTTGATTTCAGGGAGAAGGAAACTAAAGCAACACAATTTTCTTTCCATTTGTCCAATTCTTCGCATGAAGTTGGAGGTTTTGTTTGTCCATATAAATGGAAGATATGTTCATTGTTAAAATCATTCATACATTATTGATTCGCCATTTTATTAACCAAATAAATCCCAGAAATTGGAGGTGTAAAAATGAGGATAGTGATTTTTGTAACAAATAAACATTAGTTTTTTTTGTTAATTTTCAGAAATTATGAGAATTATGATAAAATCATTATATTGTTCTTTCTTATAATTAATTATTAATTACTATGTTTTCATTCTTTTTTTATTAGAAATCATCATTTAAATTCGATTAGTCATTTTCCTTATTACCAAGGGTAGTTTTATAATTTATAAATATACACAAAATAATTGAGGTAACTGAAAAAGAACAATTCATAATTTAGAATAAAAAATGTTCCTCAAATTTATTATTTAAAAAAATAAAAAATGTTTTAAAATAATTATTTTAATTCTAAAATTTTTAAAAATAATTATTTTGTAAATATGAAAATAAAATAAAATTTATTATAAATTTTAGGAACTAAAAATATAATTAAATAGAAAATAATTGAATTTAAAAAGAAATACGAGAAAGCAATCATAATCTACAATTATCATGTTAGTAAAAAAAGGAGTATTGCAAATATAAAAAGAATAAAATATTTTTTAATTTTTACTAAGGATTTATTTTAATTCTTTATCTTTTAAATTTTTATTTTGATACTTTATATTATAATTTGACTCATTTTTATTATTATGTTCTTTGTACTTTTAATTTTAAAATAATAAAGTATAATGTAGTAACAATTTCTAAGTATTACTGTCTTTATTTTATTTTATTAAATTTTTTAAATATTCAAAATTAAACATTTTACAATATTAAAAAAAATTATCAATCACAAAATCTATTATTATTGTAATTAATAAATTTTATCCTTAATATTAAATTTCAGTAATTGAAAAATCTTCAATTTATAATCTTTCAAAAAAAAAATGTGTCGATGACTTTGTAACATTTTATGTTTTACAATACTATTCAAACATGAACACTTGTATCTGAATTATGTTATTTAATACATCATTTTTTTTAAATGTTAGAATACTAATAAAAATAATTATAAATATTTTTTCATAATGTAATATATCTTAATTTTTTTTTTTTTGCACCTTACTTATTTTTTTTTTTTTTATTTTGAACGTATTTCTAAAAAAAAAAATTATTAACGTCCAATATATATGTTAACAACTTTGATATTCTGATTTTTAAGAAATTTAGAGTAATATATTTTATATTTTAATTCCATTATTAACAAAATTCATTATTGTCTATATTTTTTTTTGGACTGACATTATATTCTCCACTTACTTTTGTACATTATCTTTCTTCAAAACTTATAATTTATTTATTTCTTTTATATTTATCTAATATATATATATATATTTTAATAGTTTATAGTCTTTCCTCATAATATTAAAAAGACAATGGACGCTAGTAGGGAAAAGAAAAATTCATAATGGCGGGAAAAGAGGTATAACTACAAAACCCTAATCCTAAATCCATTCCAATTTCTAATTCGGAATCGGATTCCGAATCGAAGAAGAGAATGGCGGAGACGGAAGAGCTGCCCCGTTCTATCGTGCGCCGCGTCGTGAAAGATAAGCTCTCTCGTTGCTCTGAAGACGGAGAAATTTCCATCAGCAAAGACAGTCTTCTGGCATTCTCCGAAAGCGGTAGGATCTTCATCCACTACCTTTCCGCCACGTAAGCACTCGAACAACTCCAAATTAATTTCACTTTTTAATTCTCAATTTTGATGTTTTAATCTTTTTCTCCTAATTAGAAAAGCTAGGGTTCAGATGGGATGATTGATTAATAGATTATGAAATTGAATTGTGAAAGAAAGTAAAAATGGGAACTTTTTAGATAGAAGAACAGAGTGAGGTATATTTCTATGGAATGGTATGTATATGAGATATGTGATGGGTGTGGTGCAGGGCTAATGACATATGTAAGGAGTCAAAGAGGCAGATTATCAGTGCTGAGGATGTTTTCAAAGCTCTTGAAGAAACCGAGTTCTCTGAGTTTGTTCGCCCTTTAAAGGCTTCCCTTGAAGGTAGATTACTTTAAGTCACTTACAATGTTTTAGTTCACACCAAAGATCAGAGTCTACTAGCTCTGATTTATCTTTAGCAACTTGTCATGTTCTTGTGAAATCACATTGTTCTAAATTTCAGCATGAAAACATTGTGACATTAGAGAGACTGAGTAGAGTAAATTAGACTATACAATCATTAATGCATGGTTAGAGGATTAAAAGTTGTTTAATGATCATATGACCACTTATAATCATATGGCTTTATGTTAATATTAAGCTTTTCTGATTTGATTCCATGGCCAAAATTCACTTCTTTCAGTCGCTCATAATAAAAATCCTGTCACTTGATATGTTCTCCTTTTCTCTCTATACATGGAGAGAGGAAGCATACCGGTGAGAGATAGATGAGTGGATCTCAATTATATCTCCAGCTTGGACGTTCTTCTTATTTTAATTTGTTTGCTATTCCTTTGTTGAGACTCAGTTTGTTTTACTTCATCAGCCAAGATATGATCCTGGCTTGTTAATAGCTTTGTTCATTGCTGTTGTGCTGAAAGCACAAAGTCGTCTAGTGGGAAATATTTGGTCCAAACATATGAAAGGGAAGCTGAGGATATGTTAATTTTAGTGCATGTTTAATTTTGTATCGAATCAAGTTAAACATGGATACATGATCTACATACAAACTGAAGCTACTTTGAATATCTTCAATTTTTCCATGTCCGTAACAGGGATCCAAGACTTTTAACGTAAAATCAAACACGCCGTTATTCATATGAAGTGTAGTGGAAAATATTTGGTTCAAAGATATGAAGAGGAGCTGGAGGATGTTATTCATTCATAAACAAGTACATGTGTATAGTAGTATACCAGGAGAGGAGTGCACTCTTTAAGCATACAAAGACAATACATTGTGATGTTTTACATTAGTAATGTCTAATAAGATTTATGTTATTTATTTTTCATATTGGAAATATCTGATATATGTAATTGTTTTGATTTGGCTAGCATTTGCATTTCACAGACCTTTTGTTTTGGAAAAGGTCATTTTCTGTGTCTGGGTATTTGTTGCCTCCCTTAACACTTTTTCTTCATTGACTAACAGAGTTTAGGAAGAAGAATGCTGGAAAGAAAGCGGCAGTGTCAAAGGGAAAAGATGAGCCGAAGAAGAAAAGGAAATTGGAAGCTGAGTCGTCTGATAAAGGTGAGGCTTCCAATAAGGTTGAGTCATCTGATATAGGGGAGGGTTCTGATAAAGGTGAGGATGACGACACGACCAATTATTCACATGAATGAAGGCAGCTGCATTAGTTATGACTGAACAAGGGCGATAAATTGTGTTATGTTGTTGATAATGTACATGACTCCTTGTTAATTGGATGTTACTTGGTATTATTATCGCAAATATAGCTTTTTGATTGTTTCAGTAAAACACCCCGCCAGCATCTTGATTTTAGGAGCATTTGAGGTAAGAAAGGATACTAAATATTTATGAGTGCCATTCTTTCCACAAGCCATTCATAATATCCATGGTATGTTCGAAAGACAGTCTTAAACCAATGATGCGGTTTGAAGAAAATTTGATGATATCTGGATGTTAAATCCAATTTTGAAAAGACAGCTGCGCTATACAATTCATCAACTGGAAGGGTTCCATAATATGTGAAAACTCAAGATTGATTTTTACTAGGTTGGACAATATCTTCAAACATACTAGTTATCAATTTCTCAATTTTCTCCTTCTTACTCTGGGGATACCTGTGAAGTTAAACCTTAACCGGTGTTGTCAATGGTAATGAATGATCAGGTGTGTAAGAGGTGGTAAACTTGAAAGGGTACTAAAAATTGAGCTATATTTGTAAAATAAGAAAATCCAAATTGGGTTCCATGTCCTGAGGCAATTCCAACGATTGAAAATTCTCCTCAATCAATTGCATGCTAAATATTTTTGCAACATCCCAATATGACGTAAATGAGATTGGGAAGATAAATTATTAAAATCACTTTGAAACATGATGAATTTGCCAATGCTTCATAATCTGCAATACAAGGACCAGTAGTCGTCAACCAACTGGCTCCAATAATCAAATTAGTCCCGACACTGGTAATAAAAAATAGGAAAGTGAAAAGTATGCCTTTAAGCTTTTATAATAAGGGTTTTTATACGGATAGAGTGTAATTTTTTTCACTCTTTTATGAATAGAGTATAAATAGGATGGATATTATGAATTAGATATAAATCGTATTTCATTATACGACTTTATCACAAAGAAATCATATTAGAAAAGCCAGATGCAAATAGTATTTCATTATACGACTTTGTTACAAAGAAATCATATTAGAAAAGCATAACTTATTTGTGGTTTAACGTTTTAAATATAAAATTCAACAAAACAAAATTAAGAATAACAGTCTCCAATTCATTCACCAACCTAAGATGAGAATTTAGGGTGAATTCTAAAAGAAGAGAAGAAGAAAAGAGATGAAAGAAAAGATCATACCACAATATCATCATCTCCTTGCATTACTCTACGTAGTCTTTTAAATATGTGCAGCTCTTGCAGTCTCTAGTACTTTTCCGCACACCTGCAATTACCGAATCATTTGACATTTGTCCACTAGGCGTAGCTAACTCTGCTTCAGTTTTATCTTGACCAACTTTATTACTTGTATCCTTTTCAAGATCCATATATTTTACTAACTATAGTAGCCGTGATCGGTGAGTTCATACATGGATTCTTGAAGGCGACATCAATTACTAAGCTTTGTACGTAACTTTAACAGTAATAATTTTGTATTTTAAATATAATGTGTCCATATAAGCGTAACTTAAAAGTATAAATCCATGTCAAATTAAACTAGTGGGCTGGTAATAGTGATTATGGCAGTTCTATACCCATTTGGTTTTACTCTTATTATACACAAAGGACTGCATGAGGCTTTTTTTTCCTTTAAAAGAAGTCTGAAGTATAAAACTGATTAATTAGATTAATTATCAACATAGGAAGAAATCAACTTACACATAAAACGCCTTGACATCAAGACTTAATCTACACTGAATAAATTTTTAATTAAATATATGTAGCACATTTTGATGCAATAAATGAGCTTGAAAAGCCTCAAGTACATTAGAGAGAAGGGGGTGCTACTGTCTATATCAAGACCAGCTAATATGGGCGGTATCTGCGCCCTTGACCACCGTCATTGTTGTGCCTTCCCTTACTAGAACTGCCGGTATTCCTGTTTCCACCCCCAGCGCCACCGCTCCGGCCACCTCTATGATGTGAGGGTGGGGCTTGTGGCTGCATTCCTGGTTGTTGCCTGCATAATAAAATAATTTCTCAGGCCCATTCATGCAATTAGGTGTCGCATTCTGTCATTGGTATTTCATACAAAACATCATTGCAAGTTGTAACATCATCCAACCAAATGTCATGATATAACAGGCTACATACATATAGAGCAACAGTTCTACTTACAAGACATATCCAATTCGTCCATCAGCCAAAAGCATGGGCATCATGGCCATTCCAGCGGGAGCTTGACCTCCTCCATATAGCAAGGGCTGCAGCAGATACAACTCCAGCCATCAGAATCTCAGATTAATAGATAGTGGATGTCATAATGAATCAATAACACATATTTAGTACAGAGAGCACCTAGTATGTAAATAAACTTCCTGTGCATATACTACTTAGTCTAATATGCATGATTTCTAATGAAATTTAAAATATATAGAACATGTTTACATGCAATGAGATAAGGATTTAGATTCTATAGAAGTTAGTAGCTCTCTAATGCCATTATTTAGCATCAATATGATATCTGTTAACACAAAATAAATACCATAATAGAGTAATGTTGGGTCAGGAAACAAGCTAAAGATATCTAATGGAAAATCAAATGCAAAAATGTCACCTGTGCAAGACCTGGAGCAGGATATCCTGCACCAAGTGCACCATAGGCACCTCCAACCAAACCATAACCGACATGTGATGGATAGCTTGGAAGCAATCCTGGTCCCGACTTCTGTGTGTTTGATCCTCCAGACTTTTGATCAGACTGAGGCTTTGCCAGAGAGCACTCTAAAACTTGACCTGAAACATAGAAACATAGAACAAAGCTAATCAATGTTGACAAAAATTCACAAAACAATCACAAAAGGTTGGAGAATATGCTACCTTCTAATTCATATCTTTCAGTGTTTTTCAGTGCTTTCATGGCATTTGACCTCTCCGCAAAATGTACAAAGCCAATTCTGTTCTTTTCCTGCCCAGACTTTGCTGGTGGAAGAACCACCTTTGTTATCTTCCCATGACGTTCAAAAAGCTTCTTCAACTGCTCTTGAGTTACATTCTTAGGCAGGTTCTTCACATATACTGCCTTCACCTGCTCACCCATGTGAAACTGTGTTCAATGCTTTGTTTACAGAGCAGTCTATCTAGGATAGAAACTGTGCAAATAGTCCATATTCAACAGCATAGTAGTCTAGATTCAGTAACATATAGCATATAACAGAATATTGGTCACTTAAAAGTTTTAACAATGACTGTAGTAATGGGTTTAATACTATTAATAACTATTAATTAGCTCTTGCCTTCAATGTACTAAGTTATAATATAGATTATTTGACACAGCTCCCGTAAGCTAAACACACTGTTTCAACATTCATTAGCATAATTAGCTCATGTTAAGATTAGTCAAGTAAAGTTTGAAAAGTAGTAAGTAGCTGTTAATTAGTTCTGTAATTAGTCATTGATCAACTCTTCTACTTAATATTCAATGCACACATGATATAAAGGAGAAGCACTGAACCAAAAAAAAAAAAACTATTTCCCCCCTAAAAAATTACTCTTTTTTCAACAAAGTATCAAAGCTATAAGATTCTCCACGACCATAATCGATAAAAATTCTGCTACCAAGTTCCTAAAGCCTAAAACTCATCTCCTATGGCACGATGTCTCTGTCAAATTACTCTCTTCCTGTTGGCTGTGCACTAATGCTAGTAGTTTTGCTAGAGGAAGATTCAACAACATACATGAGCTCCAAAGATTACACAATGCTGACGTTGTAGAATGCTTGAACTACTACCCTCGTAAGTAGAAAGAGTTGCACTTTAAATATAAATTATAGCTTTTGACCTAGTAGTAGTAAGCACTCAATCCAACAATAACTATCAGAGTCAAGGTCACGAGTTTGATTCCCAACAAGGTAATTGTTAAAGGGGAGATTGTTGCACAGTGCATTAAATGTCCCGTGATAGAGGTCAGATGGGCCAACTCACAATCAAATCATGGCACTTGTCTGCTTTGCTCTTGACTATAAGCTATAACTTTTAGTCTAGTAGGAAGTGCTTGATCCATTAGCCTACATGGTCAATCCAAATTAGACTGGGGGCAGAGGAAAATTCAGCAGCATACGTGGGGATCCAAAGATCACACAACATTGATCCATTAGCCTACATGGTCAATCCAAGTCAGTTTGAGGGTTTTGTCAATGGTGAGTTGACCAGAAAACATGAAACCCAAACATCCATGGCTACCACAAGGACCACCATTGCACTGACACTAGGATGGTTTCCCTCCATTTTCTATTGAAGATGATCTCTGTAACCCAAAATTTTCACTCTTTTACTCTCTTTCCAATGATTGATCAACATCTTGAATCTTAACTATTTTAGTATCTGTTTCTCTCACTGATTTTGCTTCATCATTTTTTGTTTCTTTCCCCATTACAATGGTTGTGGGTCTTGATCATTTAACCTTATTCTTTATTTTTGTTATTTGGCTCTAATGGTTGTTTCTTGAATTCCAACAACCCTCCTCCTCTTGATCATCAAAATGTTGGAATCCAAACATGATAGAACGCCCATTGGTAAACCAATATGATGAACATGAAATCACAAACAACATAACAATGCACTTGCTGTCCTATAGACATCCTACAAAGTATTATTCTCTGTAAACAAACTGTAAATAACAACTCCCTTTGCCTAAGTACACACTACTACTAATAACTACCATCAGTTATTCTGTACAAATAACTGTCATCCAAGTAATATAATTCTAATACAGGACTTCCAAATCAGGATGAGTTATTTTCTATCACATATTCTTATAATACACTATAACTCCTTAATTTCTACTCATAACTGCCAACATGACGGTTAATATTACACTAGCATCTAACCGCACAGGACTGTTTATACAAGTTAATTACATTTCCCATTAAAAGGTGGCAGTTGTCCCCAATTGCTGTGACCATTAAGAACCCCATTTTATCCTCAATTTCTTTCCCAATAAGCAAACCTTAACTTCCATCTCTCCAGCAATATAAACTATTTTTTCATTAACCAAGAAATGGAAATCTGAAATTGCTAAGAATATTACAAAAATTAAACAAATTTTATTGAATGATTGGGAATATGACAAATTCTCCTCCAACGATTTCTCATAATGTATTGGTACACCAAAAAGCTAACCTGTCTACCAGTTAAGCAACCTAAAAAATTTCTTATAGTTAGATGCAGTGGGCCTATACCCATCTCCTTGCACTGTTTTATATTTATATATGTATCACCCTCTGTTGTGAATATATATATATATATATATACACGAGATTCATTCTATGACTCTTTATCATTTATACTAATATGGTATCTAGAGCCTATACGAGTGAGGCTTTTTGAGCCAATTATGTGTCACCCACTATTGAATCATTATCGGACCATCCTCAAATATCTAGGACCATCCTCAAATATCTAGTCTCACACTTAAGATGTCTATTCCTCAGCATGAGGAGGTGTATTAATAGACCAGCTGTAACTTCCATGCTATTGAGATGTTCATTCCTCAGTATGAGAGAGTGTGCTGGTGATCCTATATTGACTAGATATATGACTTAATTATAATATATAAATAAAGTATAAACCTCACCTTATAAACTGATTTATAAATTAAGTCAAACACCTTCTCCACTTTCTAATTATCATAATACTTATAATTTTAACCATAACCATCAATTATCAACTTAGCTTAAGAGACACAAGATATGTGAGCCAAAACCTGAGAAGCAGCAGAGGAATCAGCATTTTTAGGATCAGCCCAGCTCACTGTTGGAGCATTCTCACCCAGCTTAAATGTTGGGCTCATCATCTTTAGTTTAGAATACTCAGCACAAGCATTATTATAATAGTCAATAAAAGCAAAGCCACGGTTGTTGTTGGTGTTTTTCATATCCTGAAAAAGGATTGAACAGAAATAAGAACCTTTAAAAATGAAAATCACAGTGCTAACTCTTGTGTAGAAGCAGTTGGGCCTAATGAAAAAATCAGTATAATAATGATTGCAAAGCATGACTTTTATGATGATTTAGGCATGACTATAACAAAATCCCTAGACACTTATAATTTAATTGTGGAAATGGAAAGCACAGCACAACAGAAAAATACATACCTTGACTAGTTCCACACCGGTAACTCCAGGTCCAATCTCAGTTACAATCTTCCTCAGATCTTCAACACCCCAGCTTCTAGGAACATTACCAATAAAAAGACGGTGTTTGGCTTGAGATGTAGAACATTTTATTTTTTTACCCTTAAAGAATGATAATTAACAGTTAGCAATCAACATTTACTAAATTATGCGTAGAACTTATGCATAAAGCATTTGCAATGTTTGTAATACTAGAGTAGTCGTAATAAGCCACCAACTTAAAAGGTGCATCAGTTATGAATGCATAATGACTAAGATTAACATATTACCTTAAATTCTGTATTATTCAGCTCTTCAATGGCTTTAGAAGCCAATTCGACGCTTCTAAAGGTCACAAAACCAAATCCCTTGTTCTCATTGGAATGCTTTCCCTTCATTACTCGAACCTGTTTTCCTCAAAATTCAAGTTAGTGGATGACATTGTATATAAGCATGAGCACAATACAGCAACAATGGCACAGACTTACCTCTGCAACTTCCCCAATACGTTCACAAAAAGATTTTAAATCCTCATTTGAGACATCATGAGGAATGCCACCAATGTATACTTCAGACCCATGAGGAGGAAGAGAAAGGAGTTCGGCATGTTTTTTCTTCTCATCCTCATCTTCCACCTTTGCTTCATCACTACTATGGTTTTGCATGGGGTCATCTTCTTCGACTTCTTCAAATTCTTCTTCTTCTTCTTCCTCTTCCTCCTCCTCCTCCTCTTCCTCTTCTTCTACCTCTACCTCCTCTGGGTCCTCCTCCTCTTCTTCCACCTCCTCTTCTATCTCCTCAACTTCCACTTCTTCTTCTACTTCTTCATATTCAATTTCTTCTTCCATTGCTTCCTCCGGATCATTTTCCTCCTCAAAATCAACCTTCTCATCAGATTCAACTGGCTTCTCAGGCTCAGATGGCTTAGCAGCTGATGAAGAATTTCCTTTTCCCCGAGGCATCTTATGAAACTAAGGAAACAAGCTCGTGAGGCAACTGTGAAGAAGGCACAGAGGCCAGAAGAATTCCTGGGAAGAAGTATACACATATCGAAAGGAGGAAACAAAAAGAAAGGCCAAACAAGGGGTTCCAGCGAATGAATCTCAGTGGAAGCCGTGCAATGAGACAAGAGTCACAAGACTAATACGGCAGCAACGCCAAAGACTTTTATTAAAGGGACAATGATTACATAATTATCAGCATTGACAGGCAAGTCCAATAACAATAAAAAGAGACTAAAGAAGGTGGCGATAGGAACGAGTACAATGGGCATGTTGGCGAGCACAAGCTCTTATGTTAACAAAGCCAATCGAGGGGCAACGAAAATCCAGATTTACACGAACAACATGAAATGTAAATATGAAAATTTTCCACTCAAATGCAAGGCGATGAAAAAACAATTAGGCATCAAAGGAACGAAGAAGGCAGAATAGAACAAAAAGGAGAATCATGAAGTGTCCAATCTCAGAAAAATAATAGCAGTTTCCAAACAAAATGTACCAATCTGTGCCCCTTCCTGCCACAAATTTACAGATACATACTAAGATAGGGTTTTAATTACACACTTCTACCAGCTAATCACTAATGCAACCTTAACCACAACACATCAAATTTCACAGAAATCCCAAATAAAATATAATAATTTTTTTATAAATATAATAATAAAATTTGTATGTCCAACTTGCCTCGGCGCAGAATTTCAGAGCGAGAGAGAAAGGAGAGTACCTTAAGGTAAATTGTCGAAATGGGAGCACAAGGTTGTCGAAGTGGATCGAAAATTTCGGGTTCGAAAACGAAATTAGTGCAAACTTTGGAGAAGAGATTTTAAATTGGATAGGCACGAAAAATGAACCCTAAAGAGTGCTGCGTCACTGATGTTTGCAAAACGGGAACTGTGGTGGCGCCGTTAATTAGAGTTTGGATTTTTCTTGTTTGTAGAATTACGACAAGCCGTTTCGGATTTTCCATACAAAGACTTCAAGCAAATAAAATGTATGTATTATTTAAAAAGCTAATGATATATGAAATTCATTATTTTTCTAACACCTAAATAATATTTATAATTTTTTTCTATTTTTCTTTTTCTTTTTACTAAATAAATTTTCGATACTTATTTATTATTCTTCAATTCATTTTGATCATTTAATTATTTATGATATTTTAAATGTTTTTCTATTTTATTTATTTCATGGACTTAATTTAATGTAATTTTTTTTCTTCCAAGAAAAAAATAATATAACAGTAATTAATTTTTTATTTAGAGGTTAAAAATATTTTTTATTTATTTCGTGTGCTAATTTACTAGATGAAATTAATTTATTAGACTGAGAAATGTATGAGTTTTGAAAATTCTTACAAAGGTTTTTGAAAAGGATTATAACCTAGTGGTACCACCGAAAATTATGAAACAAATTTGTTTCCAAAATTGAATAACATAGAACTATTAGAATGTGCTGATAATTTATAATAAATTAAAATCAGATAATAAATGATAAATTGTATTATATATATATAAAAAAAAATAAAGGACAACTTAATATATCTAGATTTTGTCACCTTATTAATTGCTCTAAATAAAGATTGAAATATTCTTTTATTTTGTAACAAAATCAAAATAATGTTTAGTATGATTTTTTTAATCATAACAATAATAATATAAAATGATTAAAAAAAATTTATATGTTAAATGATAAAATTGTATATTTCTTTATATGATTAAAAGATAATATAATAAGATAGTCATCTTACCCTACTCTCATATCAGGCAAGTCCTCAATTTTCTATGTGATTATATGTTGTTTACTAATGGATTAGGTTGATAAATCTAATAGATTACTTATGCATGAATTCAATATAAATTTAAAGATTGAGCTCATCATTACGCGTCCTTGTTTCTTAAACCTTAAACCTATATGCAACCCATTTAATCATCTTGACATGGATTTTCCACTCAATTTTTTAATATCTATAGCATCCTCTCCAGTATAATAATATTTTTCAAGCAATTAAAAAAATATTATATTTATTAAATAAATAGAAGTGTTTGTATAAAGTAGTAAAGAATATCATTTGGTTCATTTACTAAACATTTGTGTTCGCTATTATCAAAATAGACAAAAACATAATAACAGAATAATTATACACAGATAAATTGTCACCTTCAATATAAATTGCAAAAGAAAGACTATTTATGCCATCTATCCTCAAGGATAGACTAAAACAAAACTTTGTAGAGAATTGAATTCTGGAGACATTACTTTCTCATTCAAATTTCAACGCGGTAGATCATTAAAATAATCCATTTCTCCATTAACATAAATCTAGAAGATTAGTCAGTGCCAATAAAGACTAACATCAGCGCTAACTACACTTTTTTCTTTTCTTTCTGAATCAGCGGTGACTTCATTCAGACAGAAGAAGAAAGGGTTACAAAAGAAAAGATAGTACTATAATGTACATTACCTAGCACTTCAAAAAAGAGGTATAAATGATGATATATAAAACAGGTACAACAAAGACAACCAACCACCAACTTGACTCCATGGTTGGTTCTTAACGAACTAGAACCCATCCTTACAAAATGGAAGCACCTACAATGTATATAATTCCTGTATAAGTAGACATTGAACCCCAAAGGGATCCCTATTTCATGAACTCCAAAACTTTTTGTGTAATATCTTCTAGGAAGGAAACAAAACCCATCACACTGGTAAGACCACTTCCATCAACATCCTGCTCTTCGATCAGAAAGTTCTCAAAAATTGACGCATCATCCTGCCCTCCTCGAATAAAAATGAGTTTGGGAGTGATACATCTATCTTGCTTCAATTTGTTGATTGTAGTCCTTAACAAACCTGACAGGGTATTTTGCATAAAATTTAGGAAGAAAAACGTTATATTTAATGCAGTGAGGACAGAAGGTAAAAAAATGAAGGCTTACAATCATGGGGTGGAGGAAAAGGAATTGTTGGGTCTGCAGTCGAAGAGTAAAACACAATCAGAATTGTGAATGCATCAAGGAAAAATATGGGACTGCCGCTGGTAATCAATGCGGCACGACTCAATGAATGGCGAGGATATGCTTGTTTATCTGGAGTAGTATATGATGTCAACACAGGATATACAGCACGATGAAGGGAACTGGGTTCCAACATGCTACAAAACAAATGAAAATTCAAACAATCATTTCTTGAATATATAAATTCAAAGCTAGAAATATAATACAGACCACGTTGCTGAAGCTTTTCATGTTTATAAATTACTTACCCAACTAGCCTCCCAATTCCCATACCCTTATCATTCATTAAAGGTACTAAGTTTTGCAAAGTCAATTTTTTTGTGAAAAGTATTCTAATTTTGCCCATCTTAAGTTAGGAAACAGATTCTACACCTGTGTATTTATTGGGCCCGATACATTACGAACAGGGAAAATAACCAGAGATAACTTTTATTTCTATGTCAAATACACATTCACTTGCTTCTAAAATCCATGATGAATATGATTTTCTTATACATTCAAAGTCATATGTGCTTTCTTGTAACAAATTGTAACCAAAATAAACTATTTTTCATACTAATTTTCATTATTAAAGGCTACTACTTTCCGTTTAATGCTGGTGTATGGGCAATGCTAGCAAATTCTAAAATATATTTCTGTTTAATTCCTTTCACAAGACACTGATGCCATGATTATGCAAACTACATAGCACAAATAAACCTGAGAGCAGCAATTACCTGAAAAGGCATTGAAGATAGATGCGATAGTCAGGATGAACCCCTTCTTCATGAAAACGGAGAAGAGGACTTCGAAGAAGAGCAAAAATTAGGCGTGGTAGGGGCTGCAATTGAGGACATTGAGACAATGCAACATCAATCTGAGATCTTATGGAACTTCCATTGTTATACTGAATAAGCTTATATGCATCATTGTACTGAGCTGTGAGGATCACTAGCCATTCCTGAAGCAAAATTCTACCCTCCCTAACTCCTTCCTCCAAAGATGCTAATATAACCTGCAGAGTTGAGTGAATTAATTAAAAAAGAAAAAAAAAAAGCTGAAGAAACACGAGAGAACTCATACATTAAAAAACAAAAAGTAAAAGGTAAGACATTAATATTATTGTCGTCATTTATATCAGTAACAATAGTATGAAGATTTAGAGAATTAAAACAAAATTAAAAAGTGAAGCAAGCACACCGCATATAGAATTAAGTTTGAAGAATGGGACCGAAAACAAACATCTATCCAAATGGAATAGAAGTTAGGTTGATTTCATAATTCACCTTGTGAACCAGAAGAGATAGAACAACTTCAGGATCACAGCTATCATAAAGTTCATGAATGTTCTGAGCAACACCAAATTGCAATGTTCGGATCCTTAGCCGACGCTGAAGGGAATGCTTGGTTCTGTATCAATAGTCAACACAACAAACTGAGCCCCAAAATCCTTCATCCGTAATTTTTGGATGTCAGAAGAAAATAATAAATTTAAGCATAATTATCAAGAAAACAAGGGACTGAGGATTATATCCAAACAAAAATTCAACAATGAAATACAAATTATATTCCAAAAGTTGTTACAAAACAACACAAACCCAAACCAAAATTTAGAATGCAGAACAAGTGTAACTATTGCAAAATTGAGCATTAGCAGTTAACTTCATGATCACATATCGTTCTCAGATTAACAATAGCAATCTTAAGAATGTGAAACACTGATACAATTTACTCGGATTATAAATTTCCTAATGCACCAAAGCAGCCTCTTGACATATCACATAACAGAATTGATAAAGATACACTACTGAGCGAGTCCTAAGCAAAGAGTAGCAGGCAGAAGGAAAGAAATATAATTCACTTAAAGATACTGTTACACGAAAAAATTATTAGAAAAATATGAACGGAATTTCATGATAACCATCTTCTCCATCCAGTGTCGGGTCCCTGAGGTGAGGGGGAAAAAATACATTTCCAAAATACATTTCATTCATTAAAAATAGGTAGAACTTAATAAATAAAATAATCAACCTGTTCAAATGAATGAATTGACCCTGAATTGGACTTCACCTACCATAGACAATATTGAAAACATCCATACATCAACAACACAAGAACATGAATACCAGCAATCTAATGCTTGTTTTCTGCTTACACGTACCTATTTGTAGAAACCTCTCCTGAATCAGAAAGTTGCTGAGGAGGAACTACAACTGAGTACTGAAATGCAATCTGAATTGTAGGAACATCTGATTTAGTTCTGTCAAAAAAAAGAAGTAACAGTAAGCCTTTATCAGATTATCAGGACAGGAAATGTGCATAGCTATCTTGTGACAGAAATAACGTCAAATTATAGAAGTTATGTTATTTAATATAAAAAATTACATCAGCTACTCTCAGTTTCAAAATTTATGTTTTGCATTCAATCTCATGCTAACAGGAATATTTTATTTATGTTATCTAAACCCCATAGTCAAAGAGCAAGCATTTTTTTTTTAAGTGAGGAAAGTTTATTTTGGTATTTGAGGAAATTCACCATAGTTTTGGTCCAAATATCTGGAGGTTTAATCTTTTCCCCCCTTCTGCTGGCTCTTGCATGCCTATCAAACTCTAGGATTTTTAAGAGAAATCTAAAGTAAATCATCTTATTAACAGCTTTCATTCTGATCTCTAAAATTGTTGTAATTGTAGGAGTGGCAATATGGGACTGCTCAAGTGGGTCGGTCCGCAAGCCCGTCATGAAAAACACTGGGCAGGTAAAGTATTTAAACCCACAACCTACTTTGACCCGTCTCACATAACCTGTAGCTCATGCGGGCCAAACAGGGCAAGTCGGACTGGCTTAAATATCGGCACATATAAAAAAATAAATGATATTCAATCCATCCAATCCAATTATTATTGAATATACCCATTTATGATGAAGAAATTGAGGAAAATGGTGTTGAAAAATAAAACCATTATGAAACTATTAAAATGAAAAAAAGAAAAGGGATAAGGTTAACACATATATTTGTTATAGATATTTTACTAAGATTGGGATGGTTAAATATAGAAAAGAAAGAGTAAAGTGCAACGGTTGCAAAAAAATATATATGTAATTAGAGAAAGAAAATATGTTAATAACAAAACTGAAAATGTGAGTCAAATAATTTTAGACATTTAAGGGTGACATTGAGAGAATATATACATAACGAAAAAAAACAGTGCATAAGGAATTATTTGCTTTTTTTCCTAGTAGGATTTGTTTAACTCTTAATTTATGGCTGAATATATATCATAATGGTGATTCTTATTATACTATCACAGAGATAATATCAGTATGGTTACTGATGAAAAAAATTTAAGATTATTAATCTTTAATTGTATTCTTTTAATTATTATACAAGCTAGCCTACGTAACCCGCAAGCCTGCAGTTATGCGTGGAGGGCTAAGAGATTCAGCCGGTGAGTCTTGTATAGGCCAGCTGCCCTGTCCCGTTTTTTGCGAACCAACCCGCTTTAACATCCCTAGTATGTATGGGGTCTTAGATATAGAGGGAGGAAGAAAGATAAAAGATAATGAAATACTGAATTGGTATTATTAAATGAGATGTATTGCAATGTGTTCATAAAACCTAACCCTTATTTTATACTAATAATAATTATAATTAATTTGATAAACAAATCATGATAAGATACAGAAATATGGTAATTAAGCTTAAAGACATAATGAGGAAATAGACATTAATCCTAGAGGATAATCTACGTTATGATAAGATAATATACTTTTGGATATTTTAACTTTCTCCAGTATACTTACAAACAAACCCTTTAAATAAAAGAAATCAAACATTTAATTTGATTGAGTCATTGGAATAAAGGAGTAGAAAGATTCTCTAGGATATAGGGGGTCAAGCTCATATCTCAAGGAAAGCCGCAAAGGCAGGTTGATGTCTCTAGCAAAGTCACGAGACCAAATCCACTTTCAGTAAAGCTGAGAGGCCAGACTGATTTCTATGAGAAAGCAATGGGCCAGACTCATCTTTAGGAAAGTTGTGGGGCCAGACTGATGTCTCTATCTTGCATAGCATGATTTGAGCCAAATGGAAAAATTGAGTAGAGCAAGTGAAGGGTCAACAAGTGAACGAACCAAAAACAGACAAAAATACCTGGAAAAGGTCCCAAGTGGCAAAAAGAAGGACTGGACCTGCCATAATGATGACATGACAGTAGGAGATCAGCCACAATGTCGGGAGACTATTTAAAACCCTCAGGAAAAATGCACAATGAAGGAGATTGTAACTCAGAGAAAGACAGGTATTAGGGTACCCGGGGGATGTCACAGTGATAGGACAAACTAATGAAGGAGATGACTAGCAGAGGAAGGACAAGGAGGCAAAAAAACTGTTTGAAACATGTTGGTAAAAATTGCACAACAGTAGCTAAGAAGGAGAAAGTGGAGACTGGAACGAAGAACACAGGTGGAAGAAAGCTCAATCCTTCAAAAGAAATACATATAGCAGAAGGGAGTGAAACATAAAGAATGACAAAGGGTGGATACAACATGAGATGATTCATTTGAATCATGAATTAGGAAACTAAAGAACAAGTCCAAATTTTAGGAAACTTGGCAGTGAAGTAGGAACAAGACATGTCATAGCGGATGGTACTGCTCTGATATCATAGCAGACTTATGGGGGTTTTACAGTTTAGGAGAAGATGGAGACAGAGAGATAAAACAGAATGAAATACTAAAATGATATTAACTTAAATGTATTACAATGTTTTGATATGTTTGATATATTCATAAACCCTGAAGTACTAATCCTTATTTCTACCTATCGATTTCCTAACTAATTACTGAAGTTAATCATGATGAGGAAATATAGTAATTAAAAAAGGGAAACTAATTATTAGAAGACAATCCAAGTCATTAGATAGTTTTGGATATTTTCATATATTCTAACAGAGATAATTTTAATATTTGTTTTTGATAAGGGCAGTCTATTTTCCTCTAGTAAGAAATATGTAATTCAAGTTCAGCACTTCAGCACATAAAGAAGAGTAAAACAGCAGACGATTGATTAAGCATTTGCCAACAAGATACTCTAGGAATTTGGATCACAAGCAATGAAAATAACATAATTGTCTAGCAAAAGCTGCATGGTAAATATGAAGATGATTTCAACTGCTTCAGATCAGATTGTGTTTGCTAAGTTATAAGCTACTTCTCCAGAACTCAAATCACAAAAAATAAAGACACTAAAAAGTGGAGTTAAAGCTTTATGCACAAACGATGAAGAGTTTCCATGTTTACAGTAAATAAACAAAACGACAAATAAAATACTTGGCAATTGATGGAGCAACTAATTAACTTTAAGTTTATTATGCGGATTGCAAGTGATAAAAAGTATCAAATCTAAATAACACAAGTACAAGGCTTAACATGACATTTACAACTTCTTAATTCACTTCACTTAAATAAACACATTAAAAAATGCATAAGCATTAAAGCTTGTAAGACATGGTTGTAACCAGTAGTGTTTTATACCTTGAAAATCCAATGTTGTTCTCAAACACAAAGTCATAAGCATATGTAGCATAAGAATCACAACATATGATGTGTTGAACATTTTCATACTGTGGATCTGGAAAGAAGTGACCATACTGCAATAAAATAACAAATTATTCTACATACTATAATAAGTACATGCAAAATTGTGAATTAAAAATCCATTCCATACAACACACTTACAGAATTTCCAGGTTTAAATTCAGTTGAGGTTCTTAACCGCAGGACACAACCAAAAGCATATGGTCGACTCAGCATTCGATACCTGCAAAGAGGACCGATCACAAGAGTCACCCAATGTGATATATGTGAAAGTGTGTACACAAATATCATTGATAAGTAAGGTGATATTGTTAACACTTGTGATTTCAACTACATTTGGATTCAGTTACCAGATTAGAATTCATGTTTATCACTTGAAAAAGTGATTAATAAAATAATGTGGTAAACTCAATTGTAATTGATTAGTTTAAGTAATAAGCAGTTAAACAAAATAACAAGTATCATTTTGATATGGTTAGAATAAAAATATATTTGTTTAATTAGTGATTAGGAGAAAAGTGGTATATAATACCACTCAAGTTGAGATTGTGTTGAAGACACAGTCACACAACCAATCAGCAAATACTGAACACTATCTCTTACTGATCTATATTTTACTGGTAAAACAAGTCTCAGGATATTATGTAAACGCATGAGACTTACATGTCCTGAGGCAGTGTTGAATCCTCGGTACTAGAGTATAAAAATAAGGAACCCCCACTTTCAATACTCAGAAACTTTAGGGATGCTAAATCAGTGTACTCATTTGTTACAGCAAATATGTCAACACATACACCTGCTTGAACAGCAACAGCAGCCTGTAATACACATGTCAATTCTTCCACTTCTAAAAAATGGGGGAAAGGAGTAACAATAACATAAGTTAAATACCAGATCTTTATAGAAGGGTGTCTGTTCTGGAAGTAAAGCACGATCTGCATCCTCTCCCTTGCTTGCATACTGCTCACCATATCGTCTTGTGTCCAATTGTCCAGCTCCATAATCAGGGGGACCAGACAAGAGGGCAAAGACTCTAGCTGCAGTTCTCAGTAGAAATAATATCTTCTTAAAGCTTTTTTAAATATGGGAGATTAAACATTAAAGAAGCATGCTAACAAAAGTCATAAATGGTAAGTTTTGTATTTGTTCATTCAAACCTAAAGCAAAAGTGTTCCCATATTCAGATCCAAGGTAATTGCAGAGAGCTTCCATTGCCATCCCAAAACCACGCCCACCTATCAGAACACCATCCAGTCCTTGACCTGCTGCCGTGGTTCTCTCCCATGAAGTTGTTGGTCTAAGTGTTTCAAGTGCAGATGCAATGCGGTCCTTACAAGTGTCCACCTTCAATGAAAAATATGGAATTTAGATCTGACAAATTGTTCCATATAATGTGATCTTTATTCCTCAACATGAAAACACATTTCTGAAATATTAAAAACCTAGCTTATAATTAACTAACATACAGGAGCCAGAAACTGTAACAAAGGCATGACATCTTCAAGCTCAATAGGCAAGGTCCCCTCTGCATCAGGAGGGATGAAAACATTTTTCACAGCAGGTATTGGACCTTGAACATCATACAATCCTAGTTTGTGACTGAAGGTAGCAAGCCCAAAAAGTGAACCAGGAGCAAGAGCTGCAATAGACAAAAAACCATAATAAGAGCAACATTCAAAATATCAACCTTGTGCAGGAAATAAACAGAGTTTGGTCAACATAATACCTTCCAGAGCAGCCAGCAGTGCACTTTTGGTAAGTTCCAGAAACTCCTCAGAAGCTGTAATATAACCGAAAACATTTTTCTCATGCACAAAATGACAATTATAAAGACGATACATCTGTATATTTAGGAACTGACTCAAGCTTTAAAGAAGACAAATGAAAGAAACAAATGTGAGAATAGAATAACAAATATGTAAACCACGCACAATTATCTTCACCTTAATCATTGCATCCTTTCTATACAGATTCAAAAGGACCAGAAATAAGCAGAAAGGGATAGAAAGATTAAATAGGGGAAAAGGATCAAATCAAAGGTCATTTATGCAATCACAATCTTCTCATTCAACAGAAGTTAGTCCAAAAAAGACAGCCCCCATAACAGTTCCTACCTATATCAGTCTAACTTGAAGCAATCATGGCTTGAAAACTGAAAAAAATGGCTACATAATCTAATAATCATTCACCCATATCCAGACACAGTATGTCATGTGTTTCGAATCTGCGTCTCCTCTCCATGCTCTGTTAGATAAAATTAATATACAAAAAAGTATTTACCAACAGTCTCAACTCTTAAACAAGGGAAAAGTTGATAATATCAGAACCCGATGGAACCAGGCATATAAAAATTCACATCACCATAAGCAACATAGCCTAATTATATGTAAAATGCCACACTGTTCTCACACAAACATCTTAGGCAGGAACCAGTCCTAATCAGAGACCCAAAGCAAAAACTCACAATCAGCACCGGACCACGAAACTCCTAATCAATCAACCAATTAGCCTCACCGAACCATCCAATTGTCGAAATCCAGTTCCAATAATCACAATTAGCACATCAATAAGCCGGGAGATGTGAGGAACCTTACAGGACAAGTCAACAGCAGCAACATAAACCGGACACGCCAGCATTGCCGTTTCCTCCGCCGATTCCTCTGCAACAGTTCCAATTCAAAACAGTCAAATCTGAATACCACGCACAATAGCAATTCAATTCAACAGCAAGGAACCCAAATCAATAGGTAAATTCGATAATTACGCGAAGGCAATTCAAGATCTACGAAAGAGGACATCATCTCAGCACAGGACTGAGGGCGAGAGTAGCGTTCGATGGCGTCAGAGGAGAGGCCGTTGAGGTTGCCGCATAGGGAGCACGACCAGGACCACTGCTCGAGCTCGCAGTAGGTATTGAAGTAGGCCCAGCAGTTCTCGCACCGCGGTAAGAGGTCTGCGCCGGAGCCGTACGACGGAGCGCGATGGTTCTCGTCAGCGGCGGCGAATGGCGTGACGGTGACTCCCCAGAGAAGGCCGGAGCCCTCGCGCGCATCCGTATCCATCGGGAAACGCGACACTGTGGCCCGCACCGCCATGCTTCTTCCTTCTTCCTCGCGGCGACCTGATGGTTCTGTGTTCTGAGATCAGTGTGTGGAGACCGAGTTAGACTCGTTCCCGCACTTGACTCACTTGATCTATTTTGGTTTTCTCTTCTATTTTTCTGTGTTGTAGTTCTTTCCTCAATACTAACATAGTTAAATTTATAAAATGTAAAATAAATAAGAAAAAGAGAGTGAATAATAAAAACTATTAAATTATTTTAAAAAATATATTTAAATAAGAATAATTCGATTTTTTAAATATATTTTATTACAAATTTTCTAATGGCGAAAGATTTAAAGGAAAATTGGAGATTTTTTAATTGTACTGTTTTACTTTCAATAGAGTAATCCATGTAGGTTTTTTTAAATTTGTTTATTAAACAATTATTCTAAGTGGTTTAATTTTAAATAATTATAAGTTGTTGACAAAAAAAATATAAATTTCTTTAGCTTTTTAAACAAATTTATGAAAACATATTAAAATTCATAATAAGTTGTTATTTTATTTAGAAAACACTTTTTTTGTTAATAAACATACTCATAATTTATATTAAAAAAATTATTTGTACTTTTTTCTAAAAAAAATATTGTAATATTATAGCTACATTATTTAATTTCATTTTCAGTTCACAAGAAACAATCTTATTATAAACGTTAAATTAATATTTAAAAATATTGACAATAAATTAATATATATTTGATAAATTAACTCCACTCAACACACTAAAATTCAGTAAATTGTAATATAATATTTTTTTCTACAAATATAATTTTGTTAGTAAGTAGATTTTAGTATTTTGGAGAAACAATTTTGTTTTAGGAATAATTGAAAATGAGAATAAGACTTTTAATTACAAATAAAATATTTACACAATCATGTTAAAAGGTTGCGAGTAAATTATTATTTAGCATGTAAATCTCAACTTCATTGATAATATTAAAATCATCATATTAAATTATTATTCATTTTAAAATTTAGCGATTTTATTAATTTTATTTTAAAATGACATTTTGACAGATTGAGTAAAAGTTATATACATAAAATATTTTTAATCTCAGTGAAACTTTTTTTTACATCAAAATTATTTACGTTTATGCCCCTGTACTGAGAGTCAAAGAACAAGAAGACAATGTTATAACAAGCTTATTAGAGTTACAATTACTACGTACTAAATTTAATTTATTTTTTTGTAAAACTAATTTAAATATTATATTTATTTTTTTTATATATACAATTATAATATAATAATAATGATGAAGTTCGAAGAACATAAGTTTGATGTAAATTACTTAAAGTCTTATCATTAGACTGATTTTAATGAATTATATTTAAGTTTCTGCGTGTGTATGAAAATTATCTTTTAAGTTTTTTTTTTTTCCTCCTGCGGAAAAAAATTATTTTTAATTTTTATCCTCATTAATTATTATTTTTAAATCTAATTTAACTATTAATAAGAAAACTATGCCAAATGTCTTTAATCCAGGTGTATGGAAATTAATTATCTTTAAATAAGTTCATTTGACCCGTTTCAAATCAATTACTATACAAATGAGTATCTTCACGAAAGAATCTAAGTATATTAAATTAAACATATTATTTAATTTTAATATAACGACGATGATTAAAAATTGTTACAAGACAAAACCTGATTTGAACGTGATTTTGCATGCATAATTAACAAAATGGTTAGTTTTAGCCATGATGACTTATTTATTAAATATTTGTATGTAAAAAATTGTTCTTATGATAATTAATTTATATTTATTAACATATAAAATTCAAATTAAATAAATATATTCATCATTATCTTTTCTCTACAAAATCAACGTCTAAAATTAAAGTATAGGCAATTTATTATTTCTTTTCAATTTATTCTCTTCTTATTTAACTAAACTATTTGAAGATTTTTTTAGGTATACAAATTTAAATAGAATATATGTATAAAAAAAATATTAATTTAAAATTATATACGAATTTGACAGATGGGGATGAATAATTTTCTTAAAAAGACATTAGCATTTAAATTAGTAAGATAAAATTACACTTTTTTAATTCATTGTTATAATAAAGTTATATAAATATATTTTCTTACCTACTCTCTTATCACTTAATTAATTTATTAAAAGTTATATTTTTCTAACATAAAATATAACAAACAGCAACAAACATTCTTCATAAAAACTGATTCTCCCATGAATGAAAAGGAAAAAATAGTTGGGAATATGAATGAAATGAAACAATTGAGTAATAAGATAAAAAGTTTACCCTAGACATGGTTAACCTTTAAATCACTAGATTTTATCTCTTTAGAATTTAATTTTCTGCTATGATAGTTTTAATACAAGAAGATAATTCTCTTATTTGTTGAATGAAATAATTGATCACATCATGAATTCTCTGGTATTGACAATGGAAAGGAAATTGCAGACCAGATTTTACAGGTGTGACTGGAGCTTTGGATTCTTGTGAAATGGAAGTTGGATAAATGACACAACTCACACCTTCTCTCTACCAAACACTATTATTGCTCTTAACTACTGTTGTGCTGTAAAATTTCACCCTCTTCAATTCTTTTCTTTCCCACCACTTTTCTCAACACCACCATCATCATCATCATCTTTCCTCCACTTCTTCTAAAACACACACTTCAACATAAACAACATTAAAAAATCCCAGTTAATGATTCTCACGTTCCACATTGTTGGGGACCCTTTTCTTGGATCCAACTCCGAAAATACAACAACTTGCCCTTCAAAACCAAACATTTTCTTTAATTTTCGTTAAGGGTCTCTCTCTCTTCTCTTTCGTATTCTATATTCCAAGAAAAAAAAGTTTTTTTTTAATGCGAGCCATGACGGAGGTGCTTCAATTCTCTTCTTCTTCGTCGCCAACCGCTTCTTCCTCTGATGGCATTCTAATTGTCTCCGCCGAGCAAGAACCGCCGCCACCCTCGTCTCCGGTGGTGGAGCGGTTTGCTACGGTCACCAACTGTGACGCGCGCGGGGTCACCGACAGGACGCGGCAGGAGCTGTCGCTGCTGGCCATTCTTGTGACCCTTTTGAGGAAATCGTTGATTGCTTGCAAGAGTGAAGGGAGAGGGGACATCTGCAGCATGGAGATTGGCTGGCCCACTAACGTGCGCCATGTTGCGCATGTCACCTTCGACAGGTTCAATGGCTTCCTGGGCTTGCCACGTGAGTTCGAACCCGAAGTCTCCACAAGACCTCCCAGTGCTAGGTACGTGCTGACCACACTGTTGGTCTTTTGATTTATCTTATGTCATAATGTTATCATGTTTCTTAGGATATACTCTCTTCATCCCACAATTACTACAAATTTAGTCTGATAAAAATTTTAAATTGACTGATATTTCTATCTTTCAGAAAGATAATGCATTTATTGAAAAAATGAATCATTTTAGTAAAATTATTTCAAAAGTGACATATTTATGGTTATTCTGTGTGATAGAGGCTTGAACTATCATCCTTGCGTGACGGAGTGAGTAATAAGCTCATGCATTTTGCATATACTCATGAGCCTAACTCTGGTGCAAGGATTCTGACACTTAAGTCAAGGATTATAGAATGTGGGAAAATTGTTAAAATTAGGGAGATATGATTCTTAAGTCAATGATTATAGAATGTGAGAAAATTGTTAAAATTAGAGAGATATGATTCTGACACTTAAGCCAACGTTTATGGAATGTGAGTTGAATGTTAAAATTAGAGAAGAAATGCCTCTCTAATTTTGGTGTTTATCACTTGAGGTGGTGTGGGAAATGCCTCTCAGGGTGAAACTCGTGAGAATCGCTGCCTCTAAAAGATTTTTGGGCTATGATCCGGTGATTTGTGGTTATGATGAGGTTCATCGTCTATTGGATGGTTCTCCATATATGAATCCTTCAAAGAGTGGTCTAGAATACTATTAAATAATGTTTTTGAATCACTTTAAAAGCATTTTAATTTGTGGATTGCATGTTTTATGATGGATGATTTCTGCCTATATTACTTGCAAGTGTTATATGACACAATGCATAAAAAGTTTGCTTTAGAAATTTGAAAGCTCTCCCAACTTTGTATGATGTTTGTAGTTTTTGTATTTGTTGTTAATAGAGATGTTATTTGTCTCTATCATGATTTATGATGGAAATAACTAATATGTTGTTTATTTTGGGGTATTTGTTTTGATTTTCACATGCAGCGCTACTGTTTTTGGAGTTTCCACAGAATCCATGCAATTATCATATGACACGAGAGAGAACAGTGTGCCAACTATACTTTTACTAATGCAAAGGCACTTGTATGCTCTCAGAGGGTTGCAGGTTGATCACCTAGATCTTTCTCAGCTTTGCTTCTACTTTTCACAAGTTCTCATCACATTGAATTAAACAACTGAACACAATTTAGAATATGCCAAAATGAAAAATGACAATCCTGCTTTATAATCCACCACTCTATACAAACTTGATCGTTACTTCAATCTACAAAATGACTATTTGTATGCTCCTGCTGCGTTAAACAATTGAATTTATCCATGCAGGCAGAGGGTATTTTTAGAATCAATGCAGACAATACTCAAGAGGAGTATGTTAGGGATCAATTAAACAGAGGCTTGGTCCCAGAAGATGTTGATATACATTGTTTAGCTGGACTAATTAAGGTATAACATTAAAAGAAATACCCTGATTACTGCTTAGTGCTTAATATCTATTTTGTTCATGATTTTGTTTGTTGTGAGGAGAGGTGTATCCACTACATTGATAATTTGATTTTGACATTCTTGTGCTTTTCAAGGCTTGGTTTAGGGAACTGCCTACTGGTGTTCTGGATTCTTTGTCACCAGAGCATGTAATGCAATGCCAGACTGAAGATGATTGTGCTGAACTGGTGAGGCAGCTACCTCACACCGAAGCTTCCCTCTTGGACTGGGCTATCAATCTGATGGCTGATGTTGTCCAGGAGGAACACCTGAATAAGATGAATGCACGCAACATCGCCATGGTTTTTGCACCAAACATGACTCATGTGAGTTCCAATTAATTTTTTATTCTCTAATTAACTACATTGCATGTAGACATCTTGGAAATCAAAATCAAGTTTTATTCTCAAAGTGAAGTATTTTGTGTATTTCTATGAGAGAAAAATAAAATAAGCTAAAATTAGCTTATGCATGAACTAAACTTTTTAGAATCTATTTCCTATTAGCTTATTCAAAATTTGATATTTAACTTGTTCGTAAGCTAATTTTAGTTTATGGAGAAGTTTTCTCCAAACAGGTGTCTAGACACATTACATGGTCATAGTGATTTGTGACAATACTTTTACCTCAAGTAGAGTAGTAAAGAGGCCAATGTGATATAGTTGATGTATCTTATTATGGTAGGTTTCAGTCACAGAATTTAATCTTTTTGGTTGCAGATGGCAGACCCTTTGACTGCATTGATGTATGCAGGTCAAGTGATGAACTTCCTGAAGACACTTATATTAAGGACACTGCGAGAAAGAAAGGATTGTGTGGTAGAATCAACTCCTGGATTTTGTTTAGAGCCTTCTGATGAGAATGGGGACCACAGTCTTTTGGAGTCCTGCCACCAAGATGATGTTGACACTGAAAGTGAAGAGTCTGGGGAAACCTTTGTTTCTGAGAAAAATGTATTAGAGTGTTCCCCTGAATCTCTCCAAAACAAATACTCAACCGAAGGAGAATGTGGCAGTTTGATATGCTCTTCTGAGAATCTGGATTTTGAGGAGGAATTGTATTTTGACTTTCCACCCAAAGGAAACATTGGAAAGAGTAAGAGTGGACAATCAAGTAATTCCAGTACTAAAAAGGGGTCCAAAAAAACCATAGGCCTGCAACCTGTGATCCATGCAACAGTGGCTGTTGAGAAAAAGGGTATTAGCAATCTGAGTTGCATAGATTCAAGAGCAGAGCGGATTGAAGCCTGGCGGTGAAAGAGGCATCCCTGTGATGGAATGTAATTTGATTCTAACATTGTGCATTGTAATTGAACTTTGTTTCAGGTACAAGTTTGGAAGTGCTTCAAATTTTATTTCCTCCGTTTGCTTAACTTGTCTGATTTCTAGAATAACACTGACATTGTACCGAAATAACATTTCTTATGTGTTTATTTGTGTTCTCAACTTGTCATAATTATTCCTGAATTGTAGGCCATTCACCTGTCAATGCTGCAATGTATAAATAACAATTTCTGGATTCTTGTTCTATTAATTTGCTAATACTAAGGTACTAATAGGGTATGCTAATTAATACCTCAATCAATTCTCATAATAATATGTTGTATATAAATGAATAAAAAAAGTAATATTTCGTCTGTATAATCTGATTAAAAAAGTTTGTACATAAATTAGTGTATAATCTGATTAAAAAAGTTTGTACATAAATTAGATTCAATCTATATCAATTTTAATGAAAAAAAAAAAAAAAAACTCAACTTTGTATGGATGTTGGTTCAAGAAAAATAAATATGAGAAATTTCGTACGAGGTGGCTAATATGTTAATGTAAACGTTTTCATAGTTTACCTTCTACTTGTACAGTACATTCACCAAGGAGATGGTTATCCAACCATCCATTTTTTTTTCACTTTTTCTTGTATTTTACACCTCATTTCCTACTTGTATCCATTCCTTTAGCTCTATCATATAACATTGATGAAGGATGATTCCTGTGACATCAATGTTGCAGATTGAACCTCAACTTTTCTTTGGAAAGAACATTGATGAAGGATGATTCCTGTGACATCAATGTTGCAGATTGAACCTCAACTTTTCTTTGGAACGAATGTAATCATTGCAGACTACGGGAATTTATTACCATACATATTGACAAATTATTTTCCTAAAAGGTGACTAGAGTGTTTTGATTCATCATGGTTCTTAAGTTTATATACAATAGACACAATCATAACTCATGATTTCTTAAACATTGTTCTTAATGGTGAATAATTGCGGATGAATTCTTAAATTTTCCTATTATTTCATGACGAAATATAAAATATAAAATAAATATATTTAACATCTTGAAATTATAAAACATTTAATATTCACTATATAAACAAGAGAACAGTAAAAAAAAACTCTATATCAGATACAACAAAAATAACATGAACAATATCAATATCTTATAAAAGATTAAGAAATGGTCATAATAATGAAAAAAAAAAGTATGAATGAGTTTTAGAAGGATTTAGAATTATTCTTTTAACATATTATTTTCATTGAAAAGTGATCCTTGCAACCAAGTTCTTTATAAGATAATGATCCACTGAACTCCTTGAATGTGAATCTAAAGGTTACTGTATCTCTATTATATGAATGTTATTAGATAGACTTTCACGAACTTTCTAGTTGGTTATAAGTTATGTTCTATCATATATCAAGTTCTTGCTGAAGTTGTTGGTGACCAATTGTTATTGCTGATAATTGATAAAATATGTATATCAAACTATGTTGGTCCAGTTTGATGGCAAGAGGGTCATCCACAATTTAGAATTTGTGTTGGTTTTGTTTGCTCTCATCAGTGCTTACCAGTAATATAAGAACAAATATGATACTTTGGCATATACGCATATGAAGAACAGCTATAGAGTTGACCAACACAAACTCTGATATTTTGACATTTCTCCTTATAAGTCTCAAAAATCTAACAGTGAAAGTGAGAACAAACCATTATTGAGCCAACAATTATAAAATGAACTAACCAAATATTACTCATACTCTTTTCAGCATCGATAATTACAAGTGGTAGGTACTGGTGTAGAAATCTGCATACATATGAAAGAATAATAAGTATTAGAGATATTAGTATTAGAGAAAAAAGTTGTATGTAATGTATGACTAGTAGTATGATTTCATATGAAAGAATAATAAGTATTAGAGATATTTAAAGTGATAAATGTTTACTAATCATTATACTTTTAACTTTAACATGTATCTTTTAGATGAAATAGATTTAATTAAAACTATTTCTATTTTTAGACATGAATGAAAAATATAAATAATCCTATTGGATATATCATGTGATTTAATAAAAAGAATTCGTTTTAATAATTCTTTTAACATATTTCTTGACGATTTTTAGTAGTAATTTCTGATTATTTTTTTGTAATTGTTATATTTTTAAAATATTTTTAGTATAAAAAATTATTGTTATAAATAAATTTTATAACTATATTAGTCAATTTTTTTAGATTTAATTTTTTTTGAATTTAACTTGATTTTGATTTTTATCTCTAAATTTAAAAATATTTATTTTAATTTTTTAAAATTAAAAAAAAAAAAAAAAACATAATCCTTATGGTCATTCATGGTCCTCAGCCTCTTCGGTGTTTGCCTACCTATCTTCGACATTGGCGACTTCACGTACCTTTTGGAGTCGTCGAAGATTCCATCTCGGTGTCAGTAGACAAATCGGTGGTGGTTGTGGACGAGTTACCTCAGCGCTTTCCCCTATCAGACCATCTATGTTCGGACTCTTTGGATCCAGAAGAGGAAGAGAGAGAAGACATACTTGCTTGAGGAAGAAGATGAAGCGAGACTGAACGAAAGCCGAAAGCTAAGAAGAGTAGGAACAGTGAGGATACTGGAAGCATGGGGAGAGTGAATGTGGGTGAGCGGTATATATAGTTGAGTGAAAAAGGGGCCATGATGGTAGTCGTTGAGGATATGTGTGCAGATTCGGTTAATCATAACCGCCTCGAACCACGCAAAACGCCTCACTTGCCCCTAACTCTGCAACTTCCCCACTCACGTCACTATTCTGCGCATATTAATTAACTGTGCACGTCTCTTGAAATGCTCCAAACCAAGCGTGCCACATGTATGAGAATTCTGGAGTGTTCTATGAAACTTTTTAGCAATAGGTACACCCATATTCGGTCTTATGATTAGGGGACTTGTGTACCGGATAAGCAACCCTTACCCGAGAATATGTCATATCCCAACCGATAGGTTCTCGGTTCTCAGCAGGACCAATAAGATAGCAGCTTGGGTCTGATCTTAATGCCCTTGTAACAGAATCTCGAGTATCTCGGTATTAGTGAGATTCGCCCAGATAATTTGTTCTTTATTATAAGTATAAGGCCTCACCTCAGTTATAACTCACTCAATCTTAATCTCATTCTCTCAATACTCCTTATTCTATATATTCTGTTTAACATTGGCTTAAATCTTAGTGACTTGAGCGTCGGAATGTCTTCGCAGGTACCCCACCATTCGGTTCAGCATCGAAAACAAAGATCAAGTAGTACTCGTGTAAGTATAATCCTTAAATATCAAATTTAAAAGACTAAAGTGAAAAATTTTAAATTATTTTTAATCTTTCAAATTTAATTTTATTAAATTTAAAGATTTTTTTAATTCTAAATTTTAAGACAAAAATATAATTAAATATTTTTTTACAATAAAATATTATGAATAAATAACTAAACTTATATATTATATAGAATTTAAGAATTAATTAGTTAAATTTTAACTTATATAAATTAAAATTAAATTAAAAGTAAATTTAAGGAAAATTACAAGAACAAAAACATTTTTAAGCCTGTGTGAAATCGCAGAAGAGTGTGTGAAAGCCCAGAAGTGTATGCAGTTCTATAACCACTCATTCATATGCACGCCCACATCATTGGATAAAAAGATACCAAAAATGACAACCTCCTCTATCATACATAGCATATTCCTCTTGATTTTTTCTTCACTTTCATGCTATTTTCTTTCCTATTTTTTCTCTCTTTTCAGCCACACCACCCAAACCTAACATCTTCTTTCTCCATTCTTCTGTTTACAAAATCATCACCAACAAGCCGTGTCAGTGTGTGGAAGCCTACAACACATGTTTGAGAAGCCATGTCAAGAAAACCCTACCCTCATTGAATCCCTCTCATGGAACCAAACCAAACAACCCCTCCACTCCTTCAGTCACTTATTTGGTGAACTCTATTTCATGGAAAACCCCATAAACCATACAAATGTTGTTTCAAACACCATTCCAACAGCACCCCACAAGAAAAGTGACAGTTTTTCCTCCTTCAGTTCTGAGAGCCTGCTTGTGTGCACCGAAGGGCTTGGCTTTGAGAGCTCCGATGATGTTGAAGAGTCGAAGAACGAGGTGAGTGGTGGTGGTGAGGATTTGGAAAGTGATGAGAGAGAGAAAGATGGTGGGAGTTGTTATGAGAGAAAGAGTTTAGGTTTGGGAGAATATTGTAGGAGAAAACGGTTGACATCATCAAGGGTGAGTGATGCATATGGGGTGGAACATCTATACCCTCCTCCGATTTCGTGCATGGGGAGCTTCATGTCTTATAGGGACAATGGAAGGTTTGTTCTTAAGGAAATAAGGACACCCTCTCAAGAGTTTTTGCTTGCTCATAGGGAAGATGGGAGGTTGAAGCTTCACTTTGTGCAGCCTGAGGATGAAGAATTTATGGAAGAAGAAGAAGAAGGTGATGGTTATGATGATGCTGATGCTGATGGTTCCAACCATGGAGAAGAAGAAAAGGATTATGATGAAGTAGACGGTGTAGACAAGGAAGAAGAAGATATGGGAAAAGAAAATGATCAGAGTGTGACAGATATCAAGTAATTGAAAAGGAAACTCGTTTGTAAGCAACTTGCATATGAAATATTATATTTGTGTATTTATTCTTCTTCCTAATAGTGATATATTGCATACTATTTTCGATATATATCACACACAGATATTGATTGAGTGATAAACACCTAAAGCAAGATAGAAATATATGAAAGGTAAATGATTGATATAATTAGGATATGATACTTTGATGTTAGAGTATATATAATAAATATTTATATGATTAAAATAGATTCGAGAAAAAAATGGAAATTAACTTTTATCGTGTTAGGGAATAATATAATTTTTTTTCAATTATAAAAAGAAAAATATTTAAAGAACATCATGAGAGAAATTTTAATTTTCTTTATATATAACACTTTCTCTAATATTAAGATGTTGTTCTCTTAAAAGTGGGATTTACCGAAAATGCATATATTTTTATAAGAGTATAATTATCTATTATTAATTTCTAATGTTTCTATAGAGAAAGTAACCAGAGAATAAAAAAGGAAGTCTCCAACTTCATAAAAACGTTAGTGATAATAGATAGCTACTCTCTCATATAAAATACAAACAAATCATAGTCATTGAAATGAATCTCCTACCCTTAAAGAAAATGTTATATTCAGACAGCAAAGTTCAAAGAGAAAAAATAGAGTTTCTCTTGGTGTTGTTTTCTCCTTGTAATTAAAGTGAAGTTTTATTATTCTTTTACACAATAAAATTTCGCTTCTACTTTTTCTCAACTCTATTTTAGTTATAAATATTTATTATATATATTTTAGTACCTAAACCTAAACTCAATCCTTTTTTATTCTTTCGTCACTTTATAGTAGTATGATAATAAGAAACACACCATTATTTTTTATTATATTCTATGACTTGTTCAAATACACATTATTTTTTGTTATTTGTGGAATTACTTTTTCACACGAATTTCATCAAGTTTATGACTCTTGTTGGTTTGAACATCAATTGGTTGTAAAATTTCACCCTTGAATTAATTTAACAAAATATTAAACGAATTTTCAATTTCTTTTAAAGAAAAATGTATATTTCATCTATTCAAGAACTTTTAGTTCAATGGTTAAATTGTTAGGAAAACAGAATTTTACTTGTCTTCGATTTTATTAGATGCATCCTATGTCACTGATATCACTTTCCACTCTTGTCTGTATATTATACGTAAAACATGTGTTCTCCAATTTTGGGAGAGTGGGGAATATAGAGAGAATTGAAATCTTATATCTCTGTGTCCCACTTCCACTCTAATGCCATCCACGCAAACGATGCAGGCTCAATTTCTTCGTTTGTATTCGGTTAATTTTAATTTGCATTATTATGTCATGTGATTTTCTTTTTGGGATTTAGGACTTTTATCTTAATGTGCGTTTAGATTTGCATCATCAGGGAATAACTTTGTAAGAGTATTGGATTGTTTCCCATATGTTCTCCATTGACTAACCTCAAAAGCCAGAACAGTTGTTTTCACTCGAATCAAAGAACGTCTAATGCAAAATATACATTTGTGTAAAGAGCTGAAATGTTCAACCTTCTTTCTTCGCAGAGCCTTTAAGGTACCAACCCAAAGTCCAATTGTTGTTATGGTCGCAGCTACAACTACATAATTCCCGTACATTAACAGTTGGAACTTTGTCAGATGATGTTCCTACATGTATTGAGCCTCTTTTTTTCGTATCCCATGAGCCTTCATTTGAGGACCCTAAATTTAGAGTTAATAGTTACCATTTAGTTCAAAGCATGCATTAATAGACAAACAGATGCATACACATAGGAAGAACAATTTCTCGCAGTTTAGTGGCAGAAGTAGAAAGTCACACACAGAAATTCATTTTTTTCTGCCAAGGAATTATTTGTCAATTAGCCCATTTTTCCTAAGCTCCTAATTTACCAACCACCAATTGTGAAAAAATATGTCGTTCCTTTCTCCTTGTGGGACCTTACCTTATTGATTCATGTAGCCTGCATGCATATGCAAGCGTATTTCGGCACTGGCAGATAGTAATCAAGTTCCATAACAATGGTAGTATTTGTTAGCACATTTAAGCACGTGTTCTGAAGGTACGGACAACAAATTAATTGTTGACTTGGTTCTAAAATATTGCAACATAGTCAACAACATTTTATGTTTTGGGAAACTGTCTAAAATATCATGTTAAAATGAGATGATGAATGGGTAATAGACTAAATAACTCAAGATGTTGACAGTATTTCTTTATGGGTGTTTAATGAATAGCCAAGGATATCCATAAACTGTGTATATCAGTATACTCCTCATGCTACGATATAATAATTTATGCTGAATCTATTTTAGGAAAAATTGAAATTTCCAAATAAAGAGGTAGTGGATTTTTCTTTTTTGTAACGTGTGCTCCCTCTGCTTTCTGGTTTTGAAACTAGGTGATTGTGGTTGCAAAGGTGAACCCTAACCAGCGAACCACTTGGTCAACTAGCTTTTGTAATGTGTTATAGATCCCATTACAAGTTTCCTCGTAGGTTAAATTTATTTATTGTTTATCCACATTACCTTATTGAACTTCAGAAGTAAAATAGTAAATGGGTTGGGCATATACTTTGATTGCACCCATTAACTACCACATAAAACTGGTAAAAATCATCGATCAGAAAATAAATGCAGAGCAATACTTTGATGCCCGTCCATTAAGTACTTTCAACTTTCAAGAACTTCGTCACAAATTGTACTGAAATCATAAAAGAATAAGAAGAGAAATCATAAAAGAATAAGAAGAGAGTGAAATTCGAGGGCGTACCTCGAGAGCAAGCTTCTCCAGCTTCTCTTGCCATCATCAAGCACAAACCTCTACAGATGTTGACAAACAATACCAACAAAAGCTAGCATCTCTATGTACAGTAATTGAGTGGATTGGCAAAACATATGGATGTGTACTTCCTTCTATACTTTTACCAACAGTACATGAAGATCATGAACAACAATCCATTTTCTAGGCAAGCGAGCTAGATTAAAATTGAAGATTAACAAAGAGAAGAGCACAAAAGTGAAAAACAATAGTTTCCTTATGTTAGTAGACACTACTTAGGGCAATAAGTAACTGCCAAATCCATAAAATTTCAATGCATTAAACAAAGTGGAAACAAAATCATTCAAGACAAATTAAAATTTTCAATGTACATAGGATTCATAAAGTTGCCTGTACTATCATAACTGAGCATCACATTTATTTGTTAACAATGCCTGCTATAAGCATCTTTCCACAAGCATTGGTTTCAAAATAGATTATAAACACATTTCAGAAGCATACAAAGCATTGCATCTGCATAATAAGAGAGAGGAAGGACTTGGTTGAATCTCGAAGGCATAAATGATATCTAAACTTAAAATCTAATTCAATTGCAGAATACAACAATTTACATTCCTCACTGGCCTACGCCGTCGCGGTGGTGAAGACTTCAAGTTCGGAGGTGTTCTCCTGATCAATAACGTCGAGAAAGACGGGATCAACGGTGACGTGGCTGTCGACGTGGACCTTGAAGTTATGGTCCCACCACATGACCCTGGCGGCGCCGGCGATGTCGACGGTGGCGTCGAGGACCATCTCGCGGCGCGCGACGTCTTGGAGGAAGCGTGTGGCGTGGTGCGCGAGCTGGAGCGCGTGGAGGCGGGCGGGGAGGCGGAGGAGCTGGCAGGAGTGTGGCGGCTGGGAGCCGGCTTGGACCTGAGCCGAGCCGAGGAGGGAGCCCTCGTAGAAGATGGACATGGAAGTGGAGGAATAGTGAATGGGAGCGATGTTGGGGTTGGTGACGTGGACGGTGAGAAGAACCTCTGCGTCGAGGAGAGGGAGGTTGAGTTTGAGCGAAGTGAAGCTTATGGATATGAGGTGAAACGTTGGGTCCTTGGGTTTGGCGGAGATTAGGGCTGTCGCTGCTACTGCCGTTGCTGCTCCGATGGCCGCCGAACTCCAGCTCCATTTAACCTTTTTGCCCATCGCAATTAGGGATGTGGGTGGGTCGGTGTGTGTGATGGATGAGGCTACACTGCATAGGGAGATATTCCCTATTTATATTTTTTTTAAGTTCTTTTATATGATCTTTCAATTTGACAAGCAAATTTTATGATGTAGGAAAGGTTAGTAGTTTTTGCCTATATAAAATGTATTTCAGTTGTGTATAGTTTTTATTTGCAGAATTCAAAATAAAATATCATGCAATGGCATATATTCTAAATTTATTAGGTTTTATATTAATTACCTTAAAAAAATTATTTCAATAATTACTTTCAATTAATTGATCCAACAGCTTAATAGACCCAGGAAAAAAAATTGTGAAGAAATGGCAAGTTGAAGTTACGATAACAAATACAGTAAGCAATAATTTGGAGTATGTGTTATAGGGTTTAGGGTTTATTCTCTATTTCATGGTCTAATTATTTTTTAAAATAAAAATTTGGCATCTCAATTTTCTACTGAACTAGAAAGACTGCCCACCCTAACTTCCCTCATTCCTCAATTGTCAATACGTCTACCCTTCATGAATAATTTCTAATTTTCTATTATTTAATGCTTTAGTTTTATTGGTACTATTGTAAAGATCGTTTCATCGCCTAGATTCTTAGGATTATAAGGCTTACATAAGAAGAAAAAAAATTATTTTTATCCAAACGGTCGAACTTAGTTAAGATTCAAACGAGACCACCGATCATGGAATCAAGGAGATGTGGAGGACCATTCCAAATATTCTTCACCCTTGACATTACATTCATTCGTTAATTCCAGTTCCGGCAACATACAATCTCCACTCCTTTCCATCACAATCTAACCCTGCAGCTAAAATGAATGGCAAATGCAAGTGGCATTTGAACGACCAGTTATTAGCAGAAAAAAAATTGATGCTCGTCATGCTAAGTAGCATGAGAATATATATAACTGACATGTAAAACATGAAACATTAAAAAAGTAATTCATGATAATAGTACGATGGAATGAACACATAGTTACTAGTGTGGTCATTTATTTCTGTGCAACTGCTGCAACCAATACCAAAATGAGAACATGCACCGCAGAAATGTTCAATCCTGAACTTCTTCTGGCTTCTTTGCAGTGCCTTTAAGGTACCACCCCAAAGCACCAAGAATTGTTATGGTGCCAGCTACAACTGCATAATTCCGATGCTTGTCAGTTGAAACTCTGTCAGCTGATGATCCAGTGTGTCCTGAGCCACTTGGTTTGGCATCAATTACTGACCCCTCTGAGCCTGCTTCTGGTTGAGGACCCTAAATTGGAGGATACAGTTACCATTAAGTGCAAAGCAAGATATTGATGGACAAAAAATTGCATACGTTACAGAAACAGAGAGTCACAAACAAACAGACATGACAAGATATCAAGTAAAGTCAACATTGTAGTTATTTGGTCTTTAAGTTAGAGCCATGAACGGGATAAAATAAGCAATTGGCCCTTCATATTAACTTTAAAAAGGTATCTAACCCAAAAGTTAGTTGAAAAAGAAAAAGAAAAGGTGTAAATTAATGATGATAATACTTAAGCGGAACCAACCCTACACCTTTGTTGATGTTAATACTTAAAGAGGAAATAATAAAAGTTTTCAGTACATATTTTTATCTGTTAATTTCTTCCAAGAACTTATTTGTCAATTGGCCGTTTTTTTCATGTTTCTATTTTACCAAGCACCAATTGCTGAAAAATATGTCATTTCTCTCCCCTTAGCCTTACCCATTATCGCATTTCATTGAAAAGATGCAATCTGCATACTTGATGAAAGCATACTCTGGCACTAACAAATAGTAAACAAGTTCATAATCCTAGAAGTATGTGTTGGGCCTTGTAAGCATGTGTTTCTGAACATATAGACTGTAGATTAATAATGAACTTGATTCTAAAATGCTTTATCATCAGAGTCAAGAAATGGTCTACCGTGTAAAAATGAGTTGGTGAATGGTAGACGTTAGAAAATATGAGAAATATCTGATATCTTTTCTTACATCTTTTGAATATTTTAGAGTATCCAAAGACGATGTCTGAGCATTTATTCTTCTTTTATATTTTATTATTTGTTTCTGTATTTAATAAGGACTAGGATTCTATAATTAGTATAAATAGGGTTATTGGGTTGTGTTTAGTAATCACCACATTGTTTTGATTCTCTATATCCTTTTCTCCTCCCCACTAAAATCTTCAAGTTCAACACTAAACAAGTTATATGATAAAACTTCACAAGATCACAGTATTTCTTTATGGGTGTTTAGTGAACAGCCAAGGATATCATAATCTGTGTATACAGAATAATCTTCATGAAGATGCGACAAATTATGCTGAATCTACTACAGACCACATTGAAATTTCCAAATGAAGGGGTAACAAAATTTTCCTTTTTATGAAAAATGTGTTCTACACCCAATTACATGTTTCCTCAGGTTTATATCAAATAACAACTTAGCATTTGAATTTAAAAATAAAACAAAACAGATCGGGCAAATAAGTTGATTGCCTTCAGTATATTGTTTCGTGTTAGCCTTTAAATGTGTAAAAAAGTCAGTCCCATAATGCATCCAATCCATCTATTTGCCACCACATAAAACTGGTAATCATCCACGTTCAGAAAATATACACAGAAAAATGGTTTGATGATCCAATAATTAAGTACTCTCAAGAAGTTCTTGAAATATTGTAATGAAATCATAAAAGAATAAGAGGGTATAATTCAAGGACATACCTTGCGAGCAAGCTTCTCCAACTTCTCTTGCTCAGCTTTCTGCAATATGAAAAATAAATAAACACACAACAAGTATGCTATTGTCAAGCACAAACCTCCACCTATGTAAGGAAACACTAGAAACACGAGGTAGCACCTTTCTCTACAATAATAGATTGGATTGGCAAAGAGATGGATTTATACCTATATATTTTTACCCACATGTTCAAAGATGTTGAACAGTGATCTATTTTCTAGGAAACTGCTAGTAGACTATAATTGAATATTAACAGAGAACAAAAATGAAAAGATAATTGTTTTCTTCTAGAGCCTAAAACAATATGAATAATTCTAACAACACATTGGATAAGACAATCCATAAAACTTCAATATATTAGTCAAAGCCAAAATGAAATTGTTTAAAACAAATTAAAAATTTCAATGCACTTAAGAAATTACTGATTCAATGTTCCTCAATATGTGCAGAGGATGCATAAAGTTGCCTGTACTAACATAATTGAACATCATATTTTTTTATTAGTTATGCATGCTAGAAGCAAATTTCCCAACCACTAGTTTCAACATTAATTCTAGGACTGTTTCAGTATCATATTATGCCTGCATAAAAACTCACAATACCTCCTATGCAGCAACTATCCAATACCCAAAAGCTTAAGCTGTAGAGTGAAAGCACATATATAGTTTCAGATCACATATCCCTTCACACAAAAGCCCTCTGAGCCTTAACCCTACCTTGTATCTAGATTACTTAGTCACAAGCTCTGATTCCATATCATAAACCAATTACTCCAAATGTTAAGCCGTTGAGCAAAAGGACAGAAACTATTGCATCACAATACCAAGGGTAATATAGCTCATTTCAAGTCATAAAAACTTCTGAAACCCTAGAAAACCAAAGCAAACCCTAATTATACAGCGGTATTCATATCCCTAAGCATAAAGAAATACATCAATCCTCAAGTACGGGCAACAGCCGCACAGGCAATAAAAATGCGAAGGAAAAGCTTCTGAAGCCGCGAATGTGCTCCAATAGCAATATATTACACAAGTTTTATAGCACAATAAAACCAAGCTTTGGAGGTTACCTTAAAGTAAGCATTTTCTGCAGCCTTTTCCTCCTCGCTAAGTATTTTTCCAGAACCACTGCTAAACAGCCTTCTAGATCCGCACCTTGCAGCCACACGCGCAGCCATTGCAGTTAGTGGTATTTATCCTCTTCTGTAAATAAAACAAAAAATCATAAGTTCGATTTAAAATTAATTACGAAAAAAGTCACACTAAAATCAGAGCTCAATTCCACATATTCCAAACATTTCCCAAATTTCAAATTGCGTGTATAACAAGAAGAAAGCCTAAAAGTGCTAAACAAATCTCATCGGGTTTTCCTACAAATGGCGCTATATTAAGACTAGAAATGAAAATCTCTCGTTTTCGTGGTTTTCGTGGTTTTCGTGGATTTGTTCGATGAACAAAGTGATGCAAAAACGTGATTCTAGCTAACTTAAAACATTGCATTTGTTGGTAAGTTCCTACGATTCGCGAGTGCTACAAAATCAGATCAAACATCATTTGAAAAAGTTTGTATCGATAAAAATAATAATTATAATAAGAAAATCGGAATAGTTACCAGACTGGGTTCGGTGGAGAACGCAGAGACGGTTAGTAGGAAGCAGAAGCAATGTGTAAGCCCTTCCCTTGAGGTTGAGGGTTCAAATACGGCACCGTTTGGATTCACTCTATTCCGCTTGCATTCGCACCAAGTATTCGGATTCCTTCCTTGAGATGGCTGTTTTTTTCAATTAATATAAATAAATGATATTCTAACTTTTTTTAACTTTATTCAAACTTCAATGTAAACAAATATCTGGGAAATATATTTTTCCAAAATTTAATCATTTAAAAAATATATTCTAAGACATGTTTAGATTAAATTCTTGATAATAAATAAGAATATAAAGAAACAAAATTAAAAATTAAAAATTAAAAATTAGAAAACCTCTCATCCCTTATCAAATATTTCCAACACAGTAATTGGGCCAACACCGTTTCACTAACCAACAAGTTGTTGGGCTTGGGCCTTCAAGATCAATGTTGCCACCATTCAGAATTTGAAGGAAGGGTTTGCTTCCCAGGCCTGATACATACTACACTTCAATGTTAAGAGTGTTTTAGTGTATCCCATAGGTGTATGGATTCACATAATTTTGGATCCAAATTAACACAAATTTAAATTAAAAGTTAATAAAAATATTGGTATTGTATATTTTTTTTATATTATTATTCAATTCTAAGTCATGTATGAAAAATTTATTAATTTATATTAATTTTAAAAAAACAAATGGTTAACTTTTGAATATATATATATATATATATATATATATATATAACTTATTTTATAAGTAATGAATAAAGTCTCAACATGTAAAAAAACTTAAACACTTTTATCATTTCAAATATTTTACAAAACCAAAAAGAAAATATTAGAGTTTAATTTTTATATATTACAATATAATTTTTAAGCTTAAAATAGTTTCTTAGAAGTTTTGATTTGATTTCTATAATTTTTGTTTCTTTTTATTTTTTGTAAAATTTAAAATTATTATTTTTAATGTTTTTAATATAAATATTGAGTTTTAGTGAGATATAAACAGGTAGGATTTATTTTTAGTGAATAATAAATTTTTATTTAATTAAAATTTAAAATATATAAATAGAAAACTAAATATTTTATTTTTAATTTTTTTTTAAATTCTCAAATTTTTATCTTATCTTTTTTTTTTTTTTAAATTTTTCATCCATCTTTTACTGTTTTTAAATTCAAGTATACTAGATAAAAGTTAGTAAAGAGAAAAATATTTTTATTCAATTGAAATTAATATATATATATATATATATTATTCCTTTGGATTTCTTCTTAAACATTTGGACAAGGGATTTGCATGAAATATTAATTCTAAATATTAGTTTGTAAATTATGTATTAAAAATAAGTTTGAGCAATTTATATTCAACTTTTGTTTTTCTAAAGTTTGGAAGACAGGAAAATTAAATAAGGGAAGATAGTTCTTTTAAATATCAAATAATACGTTATGTTAGAAAATTTGAATGATTGAGTAAGTTTAAGTTGATGATTTAACAAATTATTGAGTTGATGAATAAAGTTGTTTTAGATAAAATAATTATATTAATTTTATGAGAAATGGAAATTTAATTATTGGAAAAAGATTTGAGTTGAAAATATGTATTTTTAGAATAATTATCATTTGATTGAGAAGATTTAAGAAGTTGTATTTTTAGTATAATTTTTCCTAAAACGAATTTTGTTTCACCTTGAACAAAAGTATATTATTTTAAAAAATAATTTAAATTATTAAAATTAATTTTGAAGATATATATATATATATATATATGTATATAAATAAAAGTATGTATGTGATGATAATATTGAAATAATGTGAGGATATTTAAAATTGAAAAAAATAGTTCATATTATATTAATCTTAAAACAATTAGATTTCATATTATATTTCAAAAGTGGTGAATCATACGTTTGTTTTTATGGAAATGTCTTTGTTTGGCATTAGTGTTTATGATTTTATATTATGCATATGTTAACTATGTTATATTTGTATGTTAAAAAATAATTAACTTACCTTTTTTTATTTGAATTGTAATAATTATATTATAACACAAGAAAGAATAATTTTATAGGTGGAGGCAAAAATGAAATAATTTTTATCATATACATTTATATAATTATTATCATATATTTTAAAGAATACGTAATTAGTAATAGATTATTACATGTAAAATAAGATTCATTGCAAGTAAAATATATGATTTTTTTTTATTTCAGTTGAATTTTGTTTTCTTTTATTATTCTAAAATTTGAAGTCATTAATTTAGATCAACAAAATTTATTTAAAATAAATAATTACTACAAATTTTACAATCTTAAATTTTTCCTTTTAAATTATTACTGTATCACAATTTTGTAGCACTTGAAATGGTAGCAAGTGTTAAATAGTACTAGGGATAAAAAGAAATTAATGATTTTTAATATTTAGAAAGATGAAAAAAATTAACAGGAAGTCTATTTTTTATATTATTAATTAATAAAATATATGATAGATATGACTTTTCAAATATTTATAACGAAAAAATGAATTTATGATTATAACCAATTAAAAGTCTGATTAGTGTAAATGGAACCAATTAAAAACCATATTAGTGTATAGAATTTTGAGCATAAAGTGATTTGAATAGTGTGTTTCTTATGCATTTCACACTCAGATAAATTTATATGCATGGTGAAATAAAATTATTGAGTGTAACTGTTTTTCTATATTAAAAAAATCGTAACCGTCCATTTCAGTTACCAAATTATTTTAATATGTAAGATTTATTTATTTTTATTAAAAAAAAAAAGGAAATAGAAAGCCTAGCCATTAGCCCCTTCAGTCTCGTCACCGTTCACCACTCACTGGTCTCTTATTCCTATAATCTTCTTTCCGCAATGGATCCATTCGGTCCGAACCGGCTTCCGAACCGAAAGCCCTCCACCACAGAGCGCTTCCTCGGCGTTCCGTCTCACGCACCACCGGACTCCCGGTCCGTCGCTACCAGCGACGAGCTCCACGAGGAAGACGTCGTTTTCTTCAACTGCGACTACAATACCGATTCCAACTATCACAACGCTTCCACTCCTTCCTCCTCCCCATCCTCCTCTGCCTCCGCCACTCCCAACCACCACCTCCTCCATCCACACCACAACCACCACTCCCACGGCATCCTCGCCGCGCTCCCCGAGAAGAAAACCTCCGGCAACCTCCGAAACGTTTCGCAGCATTTCCACAGGGCCTCAATCACCTCCATATCCTCCGCCTCCTCTTCCTCATCCTCCTCGCGCGTCATTCCCGTCATCCCGCGGCATCCGCCACCGGCGCAATCGTCGTCCTTCAAGTTTCACCAGTCCGCGCCAGTGAACGTCCCGATCATTTCTACGGAGGCGCGGCGGAGGCACTGCGAGTTCGACGATGACGACGACGAAGACGGCGAGGAGGAAGAAGATGAGGAGATGGTGCCGCCGCACGAATTCGTGGCGAAGAACTCAGCGCAATCGCCGATGCTCGCTTATTCGGTTCTGGAAGGGATAGGGAGAACGTTGAAAGGGAGGGACCTGCGTCAGGTTCGAAATGCTGTTTGGCGCCAAACAGGTTTCCTCGATTGATTGATTCCATTCAAATTCTTCGATTAGTGTTTAATTTTAACTCATTGATTGAATTCTATTCTACTGTGTCTGAATTTGTCCTGAACTCGTGTATTTCTCCATCTATCGTAACTCCTAGGGTTCCCTTACTTTCTCGTATTCGTTTCGCTCTCTTTGCATGACAAACGTCAAATGTGCGCTTACCTGTAGAATAGAAATAATTAGCCATGGTGAAGTATAGACAGAAAATGAATTTTAGTTTTTCTATGAACGAGAGTGTCGAACCCGGGACAATTTGCTATTGTAACTGTAGAAGCTCTGGTATTATCATGTTGTGATCTAATACTTCAAAAGTTGTACGTAATTAAGTGAACATTGGGGAATGATTTTTTATTGTCATCTTTTTTCTAGAATGAGTTGTGTAAAATTGGACATTAAGATGTTGTGGAATGCTGATGATCTAGGAAGGTTATGTAAATGGAGTAATGGACTATGTAATGTCTGACATAGACTATGACTTCTGGGATGATTTAATGCATCTATCTTCCTGAGGTTGGGTTTGGTTTATTTCTCTGCTTAAAACACGTGACCATGGAATTGGAAGCTCCAACTGGACCCTAAATCTAATGAATATTGCTGGTACGTTCAAGCTGTCATGCTCAGATTTGGTCTAGCTCCTTTTTTCAGGATTAATGGCAAATGAATAATTACTCCTTCAACCTGCAGTTTGAATTTCAATATTTGGTCATTTAGTAAAAAACAGACTGGTCAGGGCATTGATTACCTAATGTTTGTTTTGCCCCCAATGGTGAACAGTGAAGATATCTATCTAGCAATTCGGGATATGGTGGTTTTGTTTGGTCTCGTTTATTAGGACTTGATATATTTCACTGTTGATCATAGTGATGTTTATTTATCCATTATCGTCGTCAATAATTTTACTGACTAAAAAGAAGTGGATGTGGAGATATTGTTACTCTGGTTATGTAGGTTAGCAACTATAGCAAGAAACTTAATTTGTGCTTAGGAATGAAAGACTGGAATGGAAATAGGGATGACAATCATACCCAAATTTGATGGGTATTCATAATAGTTACTTGCAATGGGTCTAGTCCTGCATTATTATAGTGCCTAAACTTAGGAATACCTGCACTGCATAATGTATTTATGATATTTTATAATTAGAATTTGAAAGATTTTTAAATACTTTTGGAATATTTTATAATTAAGAATTTGATTATCATTGAATATATTTTGAATTAAGAGTATGTACTCAAATTTATGTTTTCTCTTATTGGTTTTTTTATTATTGATGTTAGTATTATTATAATAACATTTGTTCTTTACTGGTTTGTCAAACACATGCATAATGTCATTTTGAGATACCATATTCAAGTTTATTAACTATAATGTGGATAATGTGGTTTCGGGTCTTATACTTAAAATTACAGAATATAATAGCAAAGCCGATATGGAGACATGCTCTGAAGTACAATCTGTTCTCCTTAAATAAACTAGTAAAGATGAGGATGGTCTAGAGCCTTTGGACATACATTTTAACTTTTATCTTTGTTTTTCTCTTTAGCTCTCTTCCTTTCCTTGAATAGCCTAAAGTCAGTGTACTGTGAGAAGAGTCTTGTTTCTATGGCCATTATATGAAGTGGTGTTTGAAGATATTCTTGGATGTATTCTATTCTATCTTCTTTAGTAGACTTCAGTGTGATTTCAGTGTGGTAAAGGGTGAAACAGAAAGATTTGCCATTTTCAACAAGCTTAATATAATATTAGTAGCTTTATAGTATGCTTCTAAAAGAGGACAAAAATTTCTTTTGAAAGGGAGAATGGCAACCCAGTGGGCGAAGGTGATGGCCTTGGTGAGGAGAGTTCTGAGCATCTGGTTTCTCCTAGTCCTCAAAAACATGAAACAGAAAAAGGGATAAATAGTGTGTAAAATTAGAATCTCAAAATAATATCAAAACAATTTTAACATAGTTTTCATGGTAAATAGTTTTTTTTTTCATTATTTTTTTAACTTTTTAATTTTTATTCCACTATTAATTTTAGTGGTAATTTGTTTATTTTTTAAAATTAATTCAATATTATCATTTTTGTTTATATTATTAATTTGTTTAAAGAACAAATATAATTTATGTGACGTTGAAATATATATCAGTAATATGTCAATACTGTATCATGTTGACATAAATGTATCAATACGCAACTTTATGTTAAAAAGATGATTATTTGTGAAATAACTTAATAATTTTAATAGAAAAGATAAAATCAATTTAAAAAATATAAAATATAAAATATAAAAATGTTTAAAGGTAAATTATAAAGATATTTTTAAGATTTAAATATAAATTGAATTCGTACATTGAATAAAAATAAACAATTTGAACAATATATAAATGTGTAAATCTCGTAAATATATTATTTTAAAATTTTGGAAGGTGTGGAGTTTACATTATTTTTGTGATTAACTCATGAGTGAAACGAAGAAAATAAATAAGTAAAATATTATAAATATTCTGATTTTGGGTAAAAATATATTTAGAAAATACCTTTTCATACTGTGGTAAAAATGTCTTTGCAAAGGAAAAAACAAAACAGAAAGAAGAAAACGGGCCATTATCCCGTAATTTAAAAAGCAGAAACATAAATAATAATAAGTGCAGAAAAAATCTGACAGCTTCGGTTTCATATAGGAAAAATGACAATTTTTTTAGGTTTTTTTTTTATTATTATTATTCCTCATTGATTCGTTCCTTCTATACTCTACGTATTAGAGTGGAACAAATTTTGATCCGGATCTCACCCAAAATTTTAGAATAATAATGTTAACTAAATTCACTCATATACACTGATTTTGTAGTTATGGTTGATTTTATTTCACAAATAGTCAACAAAAATAACAAAATTGTATAATTATATACGTGGTTATTGACCACTTTTGAAACACAATATCAAAATCATATCATTATTATCAACCATGTGTTAAAAGACTATGATGTCTTATATAAAAATTTCAAACTAGAAAATTCTATATGCATAGCGGGGGAGGCAGAATGTTGTAAGGGATCATAAACTACTTTTATGTATAAAATTTAAAGGGCTTAAAATTTTTGGAAATGATGCATCGCCAGATCACACCACTCCTTCCACCTCACAAGTTAACACTATTCCCTCTTCAATACATTTTTCCTAACGTGTTTTTTTAACATCTGATCATGGCATTGCATATGCTAGATGCTCTAGTACCATATAGAGTAATGATATATAAGCACTAATCTATATCATCAAGTACTTCATTTACATTTCTTATTTTTTCTATATTATACATGTCTACACTTTTCTTTCTTCTATTTTTGTTTTCTCCCGTTAGATACCATCTAAATGTTAGGTGTTGATGAGTAATTATTCTTTCCACCACGCATGACATCCTTGGTTCTTGGACACTTCCCACCAAACCCCATCACAATACTCACTTGCCACACTTCACTTGAAAAATGATTTCCTTTTTTAGAGGGTATAGCCATCGACCATTATATGGTCCCTCTTCCGTTTCTTAAGGCTTCAGTTGAATCTTCATTCATTCATTCATTCGGCTTGAACAAGAAAAGAATGCCTTCCTTTATTGCATCCTATAAAAACATTCAACATTTAATAACATTGCCTTGGAATGACTGATAGTTGCTACTTCCTTCTCAAAGTGACTATCCTTAGCTGGATATTGTCTCATGCAAGCCTTGGAACCAACTTAAATCGGGCCCTGGAGTAAGAGGTTATTTTCTTTATATTATTATTATTTCTTTATTCACTGAATTTCCCTTCTGTACTCTCTCACTATCATTGCTTTTCTATTAAAACTTTCCTAAGGAACTACAAGCCCATGTGTACTCATTGTTAAAACTTTACACCATGAATGAAAATGGAAGAGGAAAACTTCAAGGTCCCTCTTATTCCCATCTTCTCTGATTCAAAATCTTAAAATTCCTCTCTCTTTTTTACTTTCTATCCATTCTTATAAACCAAGGATTAAAGTATATGCGTATGATTACACAATTTTATCTAAAACTACTTCTAGAAGAAAAAGTGAAATCATTTGTAAATTAAAATAAATTCATGTAGAAGTCCAAATCTATTTTGGAGAAGTTATAAATTTAAGTCTATGAACAAATTCATTTCTTTTCTTTTTTTCAAAATAGATTCTTCATACTAGCGGGCGAGTTTCGGCTTAATATATTGCAATATAGTTTCCACAAAGCTTTTATTTGTCTTCTTTTTTATAATTATTGTCGTCATTATTATTATTTTATTATGTTTAAAAATATATTAAATGCTTGGGTAATGTTTAAAATTGAAGAGACCCATATCCAAAAGTAAGAAGTTAGGAAGATATTTCTTGTGGAACCATAAATGTGAAAACAGCAAATAAAAATAAAAATCGTGCTTGCAATAAATTGTGCTGCATGTTCATTGGGCAATAGCACAGAAAGAGTTTTTCACAGCATGTCTGAACAAAATTTTGAATGTCTATGATTTTGCCATGCATTCACAATGTTTCCATGAGTTGAAGAGTGAAGCACATCCACAGATAGCATTAAAGTGAATTGAATGGCATGTCAGAAGTAGGAGTAAAACTGAACACCAATAAACATCCTGCATGGTCAATTGCTCATGGTCCCATTCCATCTTTTCATCCACCACATGATCACCCTTCACAAAACTTCTTTTTTCTTTAGTTTTTCACAAAATACTCTTCTGCTTTCTTAGATTTGTTTGTTTGGTTTCAGGTAATTTAGAAATGTTTCTCTTATCTTTTCATATAATTTGTCTCATCACTTGCTCATAACACAAGAAAATGAAAAAAATAAAAAAGAATAATGATATATGAAATATTTTTTAATAAAAGAATATGTTATAGTGATTGAATAACAACATTTCTAGTTGGTATTCAGACAGGTCAAAGTCTTCTACACATATATAGTAAACAATGACACTGTTTAATCATATAAGTCTAGTTTATTTTAGAATAATAATGATTAAAGATTTGAAAAGAAAACTAGTTAAAAATTACATTGAAATATATGATAAAATTAAAAGTTATAATATGGGAATTGATAAATTTGTTTTATTTTTTATTGGTGAATCATTTTGCTGAGGTACTGAAGAGTGAAAGAGTAGTATTATATTGTATAAAATATATGCATTTAATATGAAAAATCTTTGTCAGTATCTACTTTCCACGAGAGTGGGGGCATGAGCTAGCTGCCACTTACGCTTCTTTAATATTTCCATCTAATTCATGTCAGCTATTCTCCACAATCACTCCAAATTTTCAAACCATCATTGAAAACTGTTGAAATTGTTTCAGACTGCTTCCACTTAATTTCTTTTCTTCCACTCTATCAATGCTTTCTTATCAGAACATTTTTTCTTACTTCATAACTGAAAACAACAACAACCAGTTTATTTCTCTGTTCTTGTCACCTTTTTCCTTTTCTTCTCTTTTCTTGCTTCATCTCCCAGTTGACAAAGTTTGCAACCTACAAAATTCTAAGCTCTATGAATTTTTCAACGGAACTAAGATAAGTGATTACTTGCTTGAAGCTAGCTGTTGAAAGCTATAACATATCCATTAAAAATAATAAGACCCAAATGACTATAACTTTCGTTGAATTAGTTTTATAAAGTAAATTAAACTTAAAATACAATTTTAATATCATATCTTCTATTTTAATAAAATTGTTAAATTTATTATATTATTTATTTTGAATTATCTAGAAATATATAAACTTAAATTTGGATTTTAAAGTTTTAATACAATAATATTAGTTAAAAGTAAAATCAAATTGTTGATTTATAGACAAAATGTGAATTAATATTTCATTTTATTATTTTTTTATTTACGATATTAATTATTAACACTTGATGATTAGTCAAAATAAATTAAATTTTAAAATAATTCTTTATACCAAATTACTTAATTTCAATATTTGGTAATATGTTTTTGCCAAAATTTAAGATGGTCTTCATTTTCATACAAATTAATACATCATTAAAAACATGATTATTTTAATAAATTGTTTATTTCAATTTTGTAAATCTTAGGTCATATAAACTCAAGCAATCTATTAAAGAATTTATTTTACGTATTTAACTTAGTCTTATAAATTTAAAAATCGGCCTTATATTTTAATATATAAATATTTTTTATTTATTAATTTGTCTGTTTCAAATTATGACTTTTTCAGAAACTTAATTATATATAACTGTATAAAATATGTCAAATAATCTGTTCTATAGTTCTAAATTTTCTTAAAAAACAATGTTTAACTTGAAACAACTTTTGCAACCAAATTAGAAATTGTTTGACAATAATAAATACTTTGACATTGTACAACTAAAATAATACGTCCTTGTACCCTATTTAATGTTATCTAAGTTTAAATTTCGTACTTCACCTATGAAAATTCTCTTTAAAGAGATTTTCCAAAATTTCATTCATGTATTCTTAGTTGTTTGATTAATTAATGGCCCTACTATAATTGATTTATGAATTTATAATTAACTAGAGAATCTAGATGCTGAAATTAATTTCTTTAAATTAAAATTTCTTTTTGTAATAAATTATTCCTTAACAACAAAATCTAAATTAATATATATATTAAAAATTAATTTGGCCATATTAGGTAAATCGATCAATGTAAACTCACAATTAAATTGGCCAAAACTTTACCTAGTAGAAGCTGCAGGGGCTAAATTAATGTGAACCAACTTGTGTTCTGTGACTCCATACCTACCTTTAACATTGATATTATCCTTAACTGTTAAAGTTTTTTTTTTTTTTTAACTACAGTTTTCTCCCTTTATATATTTGCAGAAGGAGTGAGAATTCAATTTTTCTACCTAAAAGACAGTGCTTTCAATTTTCAGAAGATTTCAACTACAGTATCAGCATGGTTATATATGTGGATTCCAGTTCATACTATACCTCTTGTCATATGCTGATAACCTCTACCAAAGGTATCTTAACTACAATCTGTTGACACCAACTACTAATATCAGCCAAGGACCCCCTACATTTAATGTGCTCACTCCTTTGCTTCTTGTATTTATAAGCTCCAACTTACCACTTTATCTTCAATTTTCCTTTGCCTTCCATATTTGTCACCTTCTTCTTGCTTCCATAGCTCATGGCTTGTGCTCAAGTTATCACAGTTCTTCTCCTTGCATTAGCCCTAGCTAAAATTGACCCCTCAACATGCCAAATGGTACAGGGCAAAGTCTCCTGCGTTGACTGCACTCTTAACTATGACTTATCTGGTTTGCCAACTCTCATGCATCATCTACTTGCTTTAATTATATTTAAACAAATGTTCATTCTATCCATTACTCTATTTCTTAGCCAAATATCGTGTGTATGTTTGTTGTATTTTTTTTACTGTGATACCAACTGGTTTAAACTTAGAATCTCATGCATACTGTTGGGGAAACTATCCATACTCTCTACTATTAAGTCGAGGCTGATGGATTTTTGTGTTGGCGTATATCATGACTGTGCAATGATAGGAACAAAATATGTGCAGGGATTTCATTCTTTCTTTTCTTATTTAAGATTTTGATTCTTATATTGTAACCATATAAAAGTCTTTCAAACACAGCCAAAATTATACCATCAGTTTTGTATGTGTGTTCTAGGCATCATATATTGATTCTATATGCTTCTTTCGTGTTTTCAGATGTTAAGGTTTCAGTGAAGTGTGATGGTGTGAGAAAACTGGCTGTGGCTACCACAGAAAATGATGGCTCCTTCAAGGTTGACCTTCCCTCAGACCACACCAAACCTTCTCAGAATTGCCTTGCAAAACTTCTTGGTGGGCCAGTTCAACTTTATGTCTCGGGGAAAGACCAAGTATCCCAAATTATCAAGGGCAAAGAGCAAAACAGCTACACCATCTCCACTCCTCTTAGTTTCAGGACATCATGCCCCCAAAGCACAAATTGCAAGAGTGGGAAACAGGTTGGTTCATCCAAAACTGTGGATCTTCCTCTGCCTCCAGAGTGGGGTTTGGCACCAAGTAGCTACTATGTTCCTTTCTTCCCTATCATTGGAATACCTTGATGATCATGTCTTCAAGACTTCAGGTGATTTGTAGTCACTTGAGTAATAATGCTTATAGAGAAAAATCGACTATGATACTTTCTTGCTTGTTACATATGATTTTAGATGTGAGATATCATATGTAGTGTGAAAGATAATGCCACTTATAGTTGTGGTATGTAGTGTATGATAGTTTGTGAGAGGGAAGTTAATTTCCTGGCTTGAAAGCAGATAAATATTGGTTTGTCAACTTATGTTACCTTGTTAAATATGATATTTTGCTAATCATAAAACTCTTAGTTTTTTTCTCCCCTTCTCTTACACAAATGTCTTTTTTAATGCTTATATTGAATTATAACTTGATTATAAATTGAAGTGCAGAATACTATGAACACTAGGTGGTCAACATATATATTTTTAATCTGATTAAGTTTACTTTTAGTGTTTATAAATATATTGAGTTATAACTTTTGTTCTTCAAATTTATATTCATTGTTATCTTTTAAGAAAAATGAACATTTTCACTTCATGTTGTTATCATATATCAGTTAGTATTGATGGTATGTACTAACAGGTCATACATACGAAATATCTAACGAAATTATTATGATAATGAAATGAAATGACTTAAAAGTTATATTTTTAAATAAAATAACTAAACAGTGAAATGAAAATATGAATTTATGATATGCATATATGAAGTCCTACGTCTGCTCTGGTTTCTGACAGAACCAGCAAGACCAGACTTAGATATAAACATGAATTTGAATTATGAGATATAAAAATGGGACCACGACGAATGATTAAATTTAGAAATTGAAGAAACTTTTTCTAATCAAACTTTATTAACATATATTTTGCATATGTTTTCTTAATTGTTTTTCATTCCTGGATGCTGAATATTTCACCTTGAGTTTATATTAATTATGACCGTACGATGATGCAGAAATGCATTAATTTGTCCAACTAATATGAAATATCATAAATTGGTTCGTGCCAAAAACTATAAGTGCATACTTGAATTCATATGTTAATACCTAATCTCATTACATCAAATTATGTTCTAACTGATGAATAAGAATTTTGAAATAAATAAAGGTGGAGCCATGAAAGTAGAGTTTAGTATTATGATACTGTCAAATTATTTTTCACTGTTATTTAATAGTAAATTATCACTGATAGGCATTTTTAAATAATTATAGTAAAAAATATAATAAAAAATTTAACACACATAACTATGCATGCCAATTTATAATTAAAATGAACTTACAAAGTTATTTTACAAATCCATGGCTTTTTTTTTCTCAAGAAAGCATCCCTCTGAAAAACTATGACATACAAATCAAGAGACTGATACTATTTTGTAGGAATTAATTGTGAAAAAAAATCTTATATCATGGAATTATTTTGAGTTATTACTTTTTATAAAAAAATGCTTTGTTTTCTTTATTGATTGAGGTGGAATTTAAATTTGTACTAAAAAAATATAGTTGTTATATATATATATATATATATATATATATATAGATCATGCACAAATTAATAATAAAATTGTGAATAAGTTATGTAAAATTAATTTATGTACAGGTTGATCACTTAACAAGTGTAGGTATTTCGTAGGAGGTAAAATAAATAAAAAATATTTTTATTGATGAAGGGAACTAAAAACAAAATTTTTTTATAAAAAAATTACAAATTTATTAGAAAAAAAATTAAACCTTAAAAAATTAAACCAAGATAAATAATAATTGATTGTTTCAAAATTACTAGTTTTAAAATCTAAAAACATCTTATCACTCATACCTTAATATTTTTTTTATTTGTAATTTTGTCAAAAATTATTATATGGTCCCACTCACTTAATATTTGATTTAAAGAATATTGATCAAGAGTTAAATGTTGATACACTTAAAAGTAAAATTATGATTTTTAAAAATAAAAAGTTCTATTTTTTAATTTTTATAAAATCAAGACTTCATTAAAAAAAATTAAATATTCTAAATTAAAGAACTAAAAATGTCACATTGATTCACTCATTCTCTTTAAATCCACAATATTTAAATTTTAATATTACTTTTAACTATACAATTTTGTAAGCTTTCAAATAATTGTTAATATATATAATCAATTAAAAACATTCAAATTTTAATCTAGCATTAGCACATTTTTTAAATTTTTATATTGTATATATAACTGAAAAAAAAAATCCACATACTACGCACTTTAATCATTTGACAAAGTTACATCATTACCGAGTCACAGATAATAATAAAAAATCCAAAGACTCTTTACTTATTATTTTCAAGGATTTTTTTAAAGCCTTTTAGGTTAAAAAAAAAAACAAGTTATTGACTATAAAATAAAATCTATTAAGAATATTTGGATGATAGATTCTTGACACAATATTTTTCAGTTTGAGAGTTAGATCAAAGGTTGAAATTATAAAGTTAAAGAAATTAATTTTTCATCATTGTTCTATTTTTTTTTCTTTTTCTTTATTCCTTAAAATTAAAAATTTAATTATTTTAATATATTATATGATGATTTGTATTTTTCATTAGACTCTATTATATTTCATATTTGATTTATAATAATCTTATTGATTAATTTCTATTCATCATTTTTTACTTTTTATATTAAAAAAAATCATATTAAAAATATTGTTTCTTTTTATTATTGTTAGGTTTTATATTTTTAATTATATTTTATCATCATAAAATTAATATTATATATTAAAATATAAATAATAATATAAATTTAAATAAATTAAAGAGATATTATTATTAATATTAATGAATATTGACATTAAAAAGTAAAAGGTTTAAAGATATTAAAAATGAAAAGTAAAAAAATCGACGAGTCTTTGGTACCTTGATGACGTATGTAATTACATAAACATGATAGATAAATTAATTTTTAATGTTAATATGATTTTTCAGCTTTATTCAAAATTTTGTGCATTATTTTATGATTTTTTTTATATTGATTCATATTAAATTTTGCATTTCTGTATACAATTATGATTTTATTTTTATATACTTTATTTTTTATTTTTATTCCTATAATACCTTTTAATTTTGATAATGTTTTAAATAATCAAATAAAACAATTTTTAGATAATATTTTCGAGATAAAAATAAATTAAAAAATTTAGTCGTGCTAAATTTTTTTTTTAAAACAAAATATTAAATTCAATAATTTATGTTTCATTTAAAACAATTTTTTCTTCAATACTTTTTGATTATCATTAGAGTATGATTGAACAACTTCAAATTATTCATTTCACTAGTTTTTCTTGAAAATTATTATGTGTATTTGGAAACATTTGTTGAAATTAAAAAAAAAAATTACTATATATATTTATTACTTTTTACTTATTTCTATGATTTTTTTTAAATTTTAAGATAAATTATTATTTATATTGCTAAAATAAAAATAAATAAATAATAAAGATAAAAAAAATATTTTATTTTTTTCAAAGTGAATAATTATTTATATATATATATATATTAATATAAAATTTATTTTTTTATTCTATACAAATAAAAATAATTATAATTATAATAAATTGTAATACATAATGAACAATTAATATATTATACATGATTAAAAAATCTAAAAATTTATAAAAATATTTGCATAACCTCTAAATAAAAAAATAGAATCCGTCACAAATACGTCACGCAATTCAAACAAAAGTCAAGACACGTGAATTCGAAAACATGTCAACTCGATTATCATTCAATGTTTTTAAATCTTCCATTGTTATAGGTAAGATGTTGAGTTGAATTTTTTTTCTCAAATTTTCTATTAAAATAGATTTACTTATTTTTCAAATTAAGATATAATTTTTTAAAAATAAGAAATACAAATATCACAAAAATATTTTTTTTATATAAATTATTTAAATATTTTTATTTATTTTATTGTTCAAGAAGTTTATGGAAAAAACCATTAATAAATGTAGAAATGAATGCTCAAACTATGAACTGAATATTATTATTTTTAATTATTAAGTTATTTTTACCAGGGTTGACAATTTGAGTTCGGAATTAAGAGAAATAAATTACACGCTTTACTTTTTTTTTTGTTCTTTTCTTTTGACTCAGAAGACATAGCTTTCTAGAAAAAAAAAGTGTTTGGTGGGAATAAAATTTAATTAAAATCGAATTGAATTTTTAAAAATAATTTCTGTCAAAGGATTAGTTTGGTTAAATTTAAAATAATTATTTACTAAATAAAAAATTTTAAAAAATATTTATTTAAAAAGTATACAAATTTTGTTTATTAAAAATAACAGAAAATTATTCATTTTGAAAAAAAAAAAAACAAATCTGCTTATTTTTATTTAAAAATACTTTTCTAGTTGACCTAATTAATGCAATTGATATAAATTGAACAGATTTTACGTTTTACTTAACCCAAGTTCTTAAAAATATATTTAGTTCGTAAAAAAAAATTATAATATTCTTATAAAAAATTAATTTTACACTTAACATCTACTTCACTCTTAAGAAAAATTAAAACAAATTCTTAACCAAGAAACACATTGAAAAACCATGATTAGAGATTATCTTAAATTTAAGAAAAATAGACATGTTGGACTATTAATTATGAGTCTGAAGAAAATTTGGAATTTTTCAGTCTAAGTCAGATTTTCTTTTTGCTCTATTGGTCTAGATATTTTTTTTTTTTAAAAAAAAACATTACAGGTATACGAAATTATTAATTATCAAAATCAATCAAGAACATTGTCAAGGATCTTAAATGTAAGCATGACAATAAGTTGGACTAGAGATGAGTTTAGTTCATTCTATCTTCTTTGTTCCACCAAAAAGTGAGGTGGGTTTGGTTTCCATTTATAAAGTTAGATTTTAAATTTTAACATTCATCAACATCTGGATCCATTTATATTCTGTTTAGGTATACTCAATGGTTTTTAATTTATACATGTATTTTTATTTATTTATATTTTAATTCAAACATGAAAAATATATTAAAAAAGTAAGTAAAGAATTATATTTTTGTAGTTAAAATTATAGTTTTAAGTTTGATATTTAATTATCTTCTAATTTAAATAATTTAATGAGTATTTTCATCAAAGTTGAGATGTGTTCGAGTCACTCATGTTCTATTTCTATTTAAGCACATATATTGAATTTTATGTGTAATAAAAAAAGCAGAAATAAATTAACATTTTCCTACATTTAAATATAAACAAAGTTTTTTTTTAACATATATAAAATAACTTAAATATAAATAAATTTAACTAATTTTACTGATGTCATTCCTAAAACACCTTTGTTAATAGTGATTTTATTTCCAAAACTATTTTGTTACGAAATAAATTTTCAACAAGTGGTATTTAAAAAATAATAAATTGAGATTAATGAAATTAAATAATATCGATTAACTTTCTTATTTAGTTTTAAATTAATTATTTTTTGTTCATACGTGACTTCGGTCAAATTTTAAATCATAATTATTAAAAAAATGGAGGCAGATGAAAAATATAGTCTAATCCTCAAAATACATATGTATGCACACTCTTATATTTTATCGGTATTAGTATAAATATTTAGAAATTTAAGACATTGAAAATTAAAAAAAAATGTATTTTATATTTATAGTTAATCCATTAAAATTAGTAGTTATTTCATCATATGTCATACGCAGTAAAAAGAACCTTCATTTTGTTTTTGTGGAAGAAAACACAAGTTTGACATATCTGACTTGTTCCACTCGTGAGATTGCCCTGATTGATGAGCAAAAGAAAGGTTCATTGACAAGTTGACAAATATTCCTGGAAAATTAGGGTTTAGAAGATGAAATTAGGTTTGGTTACACAAAACCTAGCTTAACATAAAATGATTGCATACATGCTGGTAGCTACAACTGAGAAATTGAAAGAAAGAAAGAAAAAAGGTATTTTCTTAATTTGATTTTCTTTTTTCTTTGTCTATGGTGTGTGGGAGAGGAGGACTAATTCAAAATGATTTTTTATTGGATAAATAGCTAAGTAGCCATCATATGCTACCCAATATGGATATCAAAGACGTTTTCTCCCTCCCATAACCGCGTGAAAGTTTCCATCAAAACTTCCCAATTTTCTAAATTTACACGGTGAATCTCTCTCTCTGTCCCACCACTCTCTCTCTCTCACTTTTCTTTATGCTTCCATGTGTGTGTATATATATATTTACTTCATTCGAATATGCAAAAAGTAAACCAGACATAAAAAGTACTAGTTTCATATGACAAACATCATGGAACATCATCCACCTGGTTTTCGTTTCTTCCCAACAGAAGAAGAGCTTGTTGGCTTCTACCTGCACAGCAAGCTAGAAGGTTTCAGAAATGCCGCAGCCATAGATAGAGTTATCCCAGTTGTTGATATCAATGGAGTGGAGCCTTGGAACCTTCCTAGTATGATATATATATATATAAATAAATAAACTTGTACACTACACACCCTCTTCAATATTATTAAAGTTTTGTGCATGATTCACTAATTTTTGGTAAAATGGTTGTTTGCAGCACTTGCTGGGGAGCTTTGTCGTGGGGATACAGAGCAATGGTTTTTCTTTTCGCCTGGCCAAGAGAGAGAAGCCAGAGGAGGGAGACCTAGCAGAACCACAGCTTGTGGGTATTGGAAAGCTACTGGTTCTCCTGGCTATGTTTATTCTTCTGATAACAGAATCATTGGGGTCAAGAAATCCATGGTGTTCTACAAAGGAAAAGCCCCTACGGGAAGAAAAACCAAATGGAAGATGAATGAGTACAGAGCCATCTCAGTCCCTCTTCAATCCATCCCTGCCACCCCTCAGGTATATATCTATATCTATATATATATATATATATATATATGCTATACTTGGAAATTCATCGTGACTTTGTACTAGTAACATCTCACATGTCATATTTTGTATTGCTTTTGAAATAGCTTTTCATATTGATTAACATAATCTTTGATATGGTGTGTAGTTGAGAAGTGAATTCAGCTTATATAGGGTATATATAGTATCTGGAAGCTTTCGAGCATTTGATCGACGTCCATCAGAGACAGAAGTAGCAGAGCTGCGGGTTCATAGAACTGAGAACAGATTTGGTGCTGACCGTGTTGTTCACCAAAGTTCATCTCAAATTTCTCACTTTCTGGAACTGTCTCAGCTACCAGAAGCTGGAGACTCAAGTAGCAGAAATTGGAATGAGCATAATAATAATAATAATAATAATAATAATAATAATAATAATAATAATGAGTTGCAGCTCCAAGAACCTTTATGGGAATTGGAATGGGAACAATTTAATTGGGTCTAGCTCAAAGTCCGTGTGCTGAGACTCAAGAAATTAATGACTCGTTAAAATATGACATCACTATTGAGAAGGAGTTTTGGTCTTTAACCCCAATTTGTTTGCAGATAGATTGTACCTAGAAGACACTTCCCAGTACTTTTTATCTAATTTCAATATCAATTCCTCTCTTTTCCACACCCACCAACCTTTGTAAATTATGATTATGTTATGTCAATTAAACTGACAATTAATATTAATTAAATATCACCTCATCTGTTCATATATTGTTGCCACGTTTCCTTTGACAGCTTAAACACTCACTCACTGATTTGACAACTTCATCATCCAATCTGGACTTTTCCTTCCACACTGTATTTCTGCATTTGGGAGCATCCTTTCCCTCGGATTTCAACTTTTTAAATTTCTTCAAAGAATAAATTAAATCTATGTTCCATTGCAAGTTGAGAAAATATGAAGGAAAATATAAAATATTGTGAAAAATATACATATTTATTTAATGAAAAACAACATGAACAAGAAAAAAAAACTAGTTATTTTAAAAATACTAAATAAAAATTAAATAACTGTATGATCACAAAGTTATTTATATATTCATATTTTTGAGAGAAAAATGATTTTAGAAAATATTTCAACATAGTTTTATATAATAATAAAATAATTCAACAATTATGAATTGCTAAAACTGTAATTAAATTAAAAACTGTTATAGTTATAATTGTTATTGTATAAAGTTATACGGAGTAATTCAATATAATTTCAATCTTTCTACTTCTCGTAGTTTTGTAATATTATCTGTTCTACGACTTCTTCATACCACACTGAGTATATTATAGTATTTATTTAGAATTAATTTAAAAATAAATTATCTTAATATATCAACAAATCTTAATAACTTATAAATATTTTATTTTGTAAATTTATTAATTAGTAAAATTGAATATTTCTTTTATATTATCTAATAGTAAATATAAAGTATTTCTATAATAAAATTATGAAAATATATAACATGTTACTAATATAACTTAAAAAAAAAAAATTAAAAGTAGTTTATCGAAAAAGATAAAAATATTTATTTATTATTCATACTTATCTACTACAATCTGAAAATGACTGAAAATGACATTGTCCCAACCAATTAACAACACGTGCGTTGAATTGTTTGATCAACCTATAAATGATTTGAGTTGCGTGTTACTATTTTTTTAAATGTAATTTAAAAAAATTATGTTAATAATAATTTTCATTTAATAAATACAAATTTGTATAATATAATACCATACTTACATAAATTTATTTATTTTAAAATATTATTAATTTAAGGTTTACATTGTTATTTCTTAATTTAATTATATAAATAAATTAATATAATATATTAAATATTGTATTAATTCAATTTCATCTCATATATTAAATTTTATTGAATTAAATTTAAGCTTAGATTTTAATTTAGTCAAAATTTAAATTTAATAAATACAAGAATAATAAATATATCCTGAGTAATCTTTTCTTCACCGGTACGTACGTAACCCACTGATGCAATCGCAAAACCTGGTGAATTTTCCTTATTTATTATTATTATTATTATAAATTGTAAATTTAAAAACTAACATGGTAAATTGAGAAACAGAATATGTGCACCATAACGTAAACATTATAGATAATATAATAATTAAATAATAGTAATGGGTACGAATTTCCAATTTGCAGTTGTTAAGTTTGTTTTGTTTTGTGAACAACAATCTCGTTGCGCATTCCAATTCGAAGATCTAGCTAGAGAGAAAGGGAGGAGCTGTAGAGAACGTTCTCCCTCATCTTCTGGGTAGTTCTTCGCCGATGGCGATCTTCTACGCCTTGGTGGCCAGAGGTACGGTAGTGCTGGCGGAGTTCAGCGCCGTCACCGGCAACACCGGCGCTGTCGCCCGCCGCATCCTCGAGAAGCTTCCGGAGGAGTCCGACTCCAGGCTCTGCTTCTCTCAGGATCGCTACATCTTTCACATACTCCGATCCGATGGCATCACCTACGTCTGTATGGCCAACGACACCTTCGGAAGTGAGTTCTTCTTCTTAATCGTAGACTTAATTTTGTCGTTATACGATCCGATTCACTTTCAGTTAAACGTAGGATCTACCTATGAGATGTGGCATGTGTTACATGCTAGTTTGAACTCCTTGTGAGTGAGATGCGTTGTTTTGCTTGGACGAAAATTTTTGCATGACCTATTTTTTCCGGTCAAAGAAGGCAGAATCGAAATTGAGAACGTATGTAAGAGAAGGAAAAATTAAAAAAACCTAGGGTTTGATCGGAGAGGAAAGAGGCAGGGTTGGCCTTGGTATCTTTAATTATAGATAATTGTTCTTTAGAACAGGGAGTGTTTGGATTTCATTGCTTTCGTGTATAAAAATATTGTGAATTATTTAAAATCACCTTCGTTGGTCTAGTAAATTGAACAACGCTGTGATTGAAGTCTGCAAGCTTGTTCTGTGTCAGTTCTTCATTGACTTGGAAATTCAACTGTTTTGCAGAGTGTTTTTGTTGAGTTGTTTGTAGTTTTTACTGAATGTTGGGGGTTGGCATCCTCTTAGTATGAGTTCCCCTGTTGATGACTAACAATTACAACACATTTAGTGCCTCTGAAAGACGCTTTTTCACAAGAAACACGTCCAGAAGGAAGTCTATTATAAAATATTGATTTCAAATGTGATTCAAAACAGACCATCTAATCCCTACTTTGAGTAAACACTATGATGTCCAATGTCCACCACCCAGACATGATTTAAACTGTTTTTTATGGCTAAGCAACTGAAGAAGAAAATTGTCCCATTCTTGTTTGACTAAACCACGAAGCAGCTGCAGAAGAAAATTGAAGAAAATGTGTGAGATTGCATAAATTTAGCTTGTTAATTAGGGGAAGTCCTGTTGCTGGATAGTCATACACACTAATAATGAACTTCAAATGAGTCCACATTCAACCATAGACCAAGTGCCATCTCACACGTACTAGTCTTTTACTACATCAAATGAACTTTTTCCAAAACCCCGGGCTATCCTTTATGTAAAGTTTCACAGTTTGTGTCTGTTTAGCTTCCTCCTGCTTGAAATTTCCTAATTTGTATGTACTAATGCTCTCTTAGATCACTGTGAGAAAACTAATGTTTTAATTATAGTGCTTCTATTGCAATCCTGGTAGTGTCTGTTTTGCAAGTGTAAATAATAGGATATCATCTTCAATGCTTAATTAAGCGTACACTATGTTTAGTTGCACTTGAAACTAACCATTAGTCTTGCTGCACGAAAAACCTTCCTGCCAGTGCCTAAAAGGTAGAGTTATTGTTATCTTATAGAGGAAAAGGGGAGGGGTAGGGCTAAATTAAGACCCTCTTAACTACATCTAACATTCTTCTTTAATGCTATATTGACTTCTGAATTAGAAGACGCTCTCTACAATTCTTCTTTCTTTATCAACTAAGTCCAAATCGTCAGATTTGTTCTAGCCAAGGAATTGACCAATGATTTCTTTATCTATCAGCAAGTAGTAATCATATGTTTATAATTGATAGAAAGACATATATATGCTTATGACCTAATGTTTTTAAATGCATGTTTGATAATTGGTATATATTATTTTTGGGAAAAAGTCACTTATTGTTTGAAAGCCCTGTTATGAAGCTGACAAAAATAAGTGATTATAAGCTGAACCAACCACACACTTAAACCTTTTAAGCCTACATTGATAAATCTACACCTCTTTTTAAGGCTCGAAATATCTATTAACTCTTGTCAGAGAAAATAGATTTTGCTAGTGTTTTTTTTCAAAATTCACTACAGATATAGTTCTTCAATTTAATCATTAGTAGTCGAAGTTGTTGATTTCTTTTTATTGTCAAAACTGTTGAATGTAAACACTCACTTAGAGGATTAGTATATAATCTGTGTCCACAAGGACTAGCACTCAATATTAATCAAACTGTAGTTCAAGTACTACGATGCTGTTTTAGTCTACATTTCTGTTTTCAAGTGCTTATGATATGACTCATTTTCTCTGTATCCAGGGAGAATCCCTTTCTCGTACTTGGAGGATATCCAAATGAGGTTTATGAAGAACTACAGTAGAGTTGCTAATTATGCACCAGCTTATGCTATGAATGATGAGTTTTCAAGGGTTTTGCATCAGCAGATGGAATATTTTTCAAGTAATCAGAGTGCTGATACCCTAAATCGTGTGAGGGGTGAAGTTGGTGAGGCAAGTACATAAAAAAGAAAGCTTTATCCCTCTCTATTTTTATCTCTCTCCTTTTTATTTATCTAGCTCTGTGAGAAGGGAGAAAAAAAGTTTTAGAACATGATAGGTAAAAGTTGTACTCTGGTTTATATGCATCCATATTTTTGTTGATAATTTTCCCTTTTTCCTAGCTATGAAAGTGATAGGTAGTTTCATCCAACATATAATCTGGTTATATAATAAGTTAACAACAACCACCAATCTGGTTTGTTGGAGGGAGCAAAGAAAAACCATATGTCGCATGTATTTGTTCGTGCCCCAGTTTTTGCCTTCAACAAAAAATGAATTCCATGATGAGTTATTATATTTATGATTTATCTTTACAGAAAGTTGGTGAGCCAAGCAGTGGTGGTATACCTCTTGACTTGGAATGCTACAGTGCCTTTATAAGGTGCTTGGCTCATCCAAGGAGTGATAGGCATGAATGCTTATTGGAGAAGTTATCTACCTTTTTTCCTGGAAATTGTATTACAAGCATGTCTCTGAAGAGCATTTGATTTGAGGATGTGTAAATGCTGAAATGTTATTTACTCTATTGATATTTCAATTATGTTTTTCTGTCTATTTAAGTTCCTTCACTTAGTTTCACATAGTTGGTAACATTAGAACTTTCAATCTATATTACAGATACGCACTATCATGGTGGACAATATTGAAAAAATATTGGAGAGAGGTGACCGGATTGAGCTTCTTGTTGATAAGACAGCAACAATGCAAGATAGTGCATTTCACTTTAGGAAACAGTCAAAGCGCCTTCGAAGAGCTCTTTGGATGAAAAATTTTAAACTACTGTGAGTAAAATTTCTTTCATATGTTTAATATATATAAGAAAATACATTTTGGAAAGTATACATTTTAGATCTGGTATACCAAAAATTGTTTGGATTTAGAAGTTATAGGGCTGAGTTTCTTTGACTGTATGGTTTTTGGTCTTTGACAGGGCCTTGTTGACTTGCTTGATTGTTGTTGTTCTTTATTTGATAATCGCTGCTTGCTGTGGAGGCATCACTCTACCGTCCTGCAGATCCTAATTGTCACCCTGCCAGTTTATTTATTTTCTGAGCTCTGCAACTATCAAGATCGTTCCTGTCAATATGTACATTGGAGGACATTTTAGTATTCCAGATTCAAATTTATGAGCTGAGTGGATATATTTGATAAAAGATTCACAAACTGTTACATGTATTTTCCTCCTTATGTCGTTCTTGGTTCCGTATTATAGAAGTTCATGCTGCGGCTTGATAAGCTTATCTATGATTATGGACCATCCTTCTGTAAATGAGGATTTTTTATTATATTTCATAATCTAAGTTCAAATTTTTTTAAGCATTAAATTTGAGTTTAACATAGTTATTTCCCTCCTCATTTAGTTGTGGACGGTTCTAGATTTTCATTGCAATGCAGATTTAATATGATAACTTGATAATCCATAATATATGTATTTATTTATTTGTAATAATGAAGATTAAGAATATATTTTTAATTTCTTTTTAAAATAAATATTTTTCTTTTATATATATTAATATGATAATTTATTTATTTGAAAATAAGCATTAGATTGGAAAAAAATGAATGAAAAAAGATTAAAAATAATTTTTTAATTCTTATTTTTAAAATAAATGATTTTTTTTCATATATATATAAAAGATTAAAAATAAATAATTTTCCATATATAATTGGCGCAGTAAAAAGTATAATTTGGGAAAAGCAAGCCTTCAAGTTTTAAAATTGGCCACAATCTACAGCATGGTATGATAATTGCTCGGTAAGGTGTTGGGATTTGTTTGGCCAGAGCGAATATCTGCCAAATCCATTATGTTGAACGCACTACATTTTGATTAGGCTCCTGCCAGGACGAATCTGCAACGGAAACGATTGAATTGAGTTAGATTTTACAAATGATAATTTGTGGCAAATCATGCATGGGGTAATTCTGTGCGATGATATGAATGAGTTGAGAAGATGTGTAATTTTTTGTGCCAATGGCTTTGCTAGGACTTTACTATTTTAATTACTATAAGCCAAGAAAGCATGACTATCAGAAGTTGTTAATGATATTTTTCCCAAAGTAGTTTATCATCCTTTCGATTTGGATAATACAGTTTTCATGGATTGGAGGCACTCCCATCTGGGAATTAATCCTTCCCTGCCTAGTTGGCTCTAAATTTCCTACTTTCTTGTATAATTGCCATTCAATTCCAACCAAATATTTCTGAAAGAAACTTTGTTAGACGTCAACATTTATCAGTTAACTAGAAAGAATGATGACTTCATAGAAGCTTGCTTGCTTATGCATTTCACTCCGGACATGCCACGACTCTTCCCAGGTTTGATATTGTCAAATTTTGCTGCAAAGTCAACTGTAACATTAGCTAGAGTGATGAGCAATCTCGCTTTAAAATATGTTGGATAATAGCTAGATGCGAGGTTGTGAAATGCCTCGCTACGACCACATTTTCTTTTACTGCTGAAGTTGCATGATTGGCGGGATTATTTTTAAATACCTAATTACTTTTATTTTTATTTTTTTCTATCATTTTATAACACTTATAAAATTTATATATTTTTTTCATTTGGTATCATTTCGTATTTTGGATGTCTTTGTATAATTTTTCTTTACCATTATGAGTCACTTTTGCCTTTCATAATAATAATAAAAGTCTTTTAGTTGCGACAAGAATAATCGAGTAAACATGGTCAAGCGTAGCGCTGTACCGGAGCAGAATTATGTGGCCACCCCTCCGACCTCCCTTAGAAGAACACTTGTTCTACACTTGCCACTTACTCAGCTACATTACAAATCTCAAATACTCCACTACATGTCGATATCTCTTCTATGTATGCATCCACATACATTTGTTTAATCTTTGAAGTAGAATAACATTTTGTTTAACGACAGAAAGCCACAAATGAAGGAGAAATGTCACATAAAAAACCCAAAAACCAGAATATCATATGATGCAAATGTCAATCCAAACACCATTCTGCTGATGGAATGACAATACAGTATCAATAATTATTATTTCCATGTATCAGAGAGACAGGCCTAATGGGGTTGCCTGCAACAATGAAGACAATGTATATAACAATACTGAGGGTAGTTTGTATACAACAATGAAGACAATGTATATGCAAGAGTGTTTTGAGTTGATGGAGTCGATAAATGAGAGACTGCAGTAACAAACAGTAATGCAGAAGAATCGATTGGTGTTGAGCTAGATATTAAAAAAGGGGTGGTAAACCACCACAAACATGCAGAAGGGTTAAGGTGGGTTTCACAGGTGGGTGGTGAAAATGTCGAGGATATTCATGCTTTGGTGGTAGCGTATGAGCTGGTCAGGTTGGTAGAAAACAAGGTACTGTCGGAGTGGCCTTATGCAGTGTCGGATTCTGGTGAGTGACTCCCGGAGCTGGTGCTGGTGGATCCTTCGAAGCTCGACGAACTGGTGGTGAAGTTGAAGAACGTGGTTGGTGGGGCGAGGAGGACGAGGACGGTGAGTGAGCATGGTAGGGAGGAGCCTGTGGCGGCTTATATAATCTTGGAGCTGATCAATGTGGCGGAAGAGTCGCTCCACCTGGTTGCGGCTCTGGGGATGTGGGTGGTAGCGGTGGAGGTGGGTGAGCCAGGTGGACTGGCGAATATGGCGGAGGACCACCGTGATGCGGTGGAGTGGATAAAAGGGTGGGGAGGCTGAGGCCATAAGGATGGTGGAGATGGTAGTGACATATATAAAAGATGATGGGGATTGAGATTGGGCATTTAGTGGTATGAAACTATAAATGCAGGAAAAGTAGGAAGAACAAAAAGAGGGTTTGCACTGTGATGCCAGCTTAAGTTGCGGCAAGGTTGGTGGAACTCATAATATCTTTCAACGTTTAGGGCTGCGTATATTTATGGGTGAATACTACTTTGGTGGCGGATTCATGCATTGGCGGCTACAACAACATGTGTCCAAACTAAGCCTCAAGTTTCAACCATGTGCCTTTTTCTCATCCCTCTTTCATAACCTTCTTCCTTAACCCATGTGTCCCTCACACACACTCTTCTTCACCCCCAACTTCAACCTCCCTCCTACTTTGCACAACCAATTGCCAATGGGAAAATTCTAAATTCATTGAAGTGAAGTCGTTTTATAATATATAATAGAGGTGTAAAACTATTTCTTGAATTAATTTTGGAATAAATTAGATATCAATAATTTAGATTATTGAACTTATATATCTATTGTTAATATAATGAATTCTAAACAGTAAGTTATTGTTGAACTTAAATTGAGTTACCTATTAAGTAGTTATGTTCGAGTTAAAAAAATCTTCTCGGATCATTATGTAAATTTTTGATTATTAGTAAAATTATTGGACCTAAATTGAATTACCGGTTAACTAGTCATGTTCGAGTTGAAAAAATTTTCTTGAGAAAGAGTATTAAAAAAATTTTATATTGACTAAAAATTTAAACGATCTATAATATACAAGTCTCTTAAATCAGTTTTAAGATGAGTTAAATATTATAATTATTTTCTAAATAACATCTTTCAATTTTATAAATCATAAATAAGTATCTCTAATTTGAAATTTATTTATTTTCTTTATGATAAAAAAATAGTTAAATAAGCTCTTGACATGCCGGTCTTGGGCCACTAATAATTGAAATTAATCATGAGATCTGTGATCTATATAGCATATTAACATTGTGTTTGGTTATGATGAAGAAAAAAATTAGTGAAAATATAGGGAAAATAAGTAAAATAGAGAGGAATAATTTGAGTTTTGAATTGTTTGAAACAAAATATTTCGTTTTCTCTTTTAGTTATATAATTATTGTATTAATTATCATGTAAATAACATTTCTCATTCCATAAATAATAAAACAGAAACTAAACCGCCACGTAATCTAGGACGAAACGTGTGATGCAAACAAAAGAAAACACTGGGCTTTTGGCCCATGGGCCTTCACCGTTCCGTTTCGTTTTTTGCCGGGAATTTGTTTTTGTAGGCAAAACCTGTAAAGTTCCAAGTTACGATTCTGGCACTGCAGGAATCAAAATTTTGTTTCCCTTTCTCGGGGAAATTCAAGCTCCATATTCTTGAACTGAAACCGGTGTGTTCATATTTTGCGGTACGCGTTCAAAATCGAGTCGATGGGACGAATTCAACTTCCGGAGCCTCCGAGCCCTACCGGCCGGAGAGGTACTCCGGACATCTTCGAGTCCGGAGTTCACACGTTCGTACGACGCGCCGTCGTAATCGGCAACGGCTTCGCCGCATCGGAGAATCAGAGCATGGGATTGGTTCGTGCCCTTGGCCTCTCCGATAAGCACGTCTTATATGTAAGAATACATAAGCTTTTTTTTTTCTCCCAACTATTTCTTCGCACTCCTAACATAACTAAGTAAAAATTATTCGTCTAGTTTTGAACTTCGCGTTTGACTTGATTGAGAAATGGCTTGACTGTGGATATTGGTCTGTTTTTAGAAGAGTTAGGAGCGAAATTATTGGCTTGAAAATGTAGCATTAGTTGTATTGATCCCTCAAAGATTGAATTAGCAATTCAGTCCCTGATGCTTGCAATTATGCATTACAGGTGATGAGATTAGTGTTGAGTTGATGACTGTTAGGGAATAATATTTGACTGAGGAAGGACTGAATTGGAGGTTTAGGTTACTCTTCTTAATATTGGATGTATAAACCATTCAAGTGTAGAGGATAGAAGTTTGTTGTTAGAAGATGTGTTGTGGAAGAAATTTGTACAATGTAGAAATATAAAATGCAGTTGAAGCATTTGACTTGATTTGACTTGATTCTCTCAATAACCCTAGGTATTGCATACTGAATTCATTGTATCACGTGCCTTGTGACATGTTGCTTTTAGAGAAAGTCTTGGAATAATAATGTAAGCAAATGGATGAATGACAAACCTGTACAAGTAGCATACCTGAACGTACTCATTCTGCATGCTTGGTATCTATGTTTAAAAGGGCAAGTAAATTATTGAAGGGAAAACAACATCTATATATGTATTTATCTGAGTGATATTGGGTAGTAGGTGTAGTTTAGAAACATAACAAATTGAGAAAGAAGGGATTTTTTTGGTTATGTCGGTTCCTGCCAAATGAATATTTCCTTGGGTGGGAGACTATGAGATTTCCACCTGTTTAGTTATAGTAAATTGTATATTTGTATACCTTTGTTGGTGTAGCATCTGAATCTGATACACATTGTGTGCTTACTTGCCTTGTATTCTGTTTGGTGTTTTTCTATTTAGGTTATGTTTGGAGAAAATGGAAACAAGGTTAAACTTTTCATTTTTAGTAAATTTTCTCTTATTTGAGATATTTTTTGAAATGAAGAGAAATAAGAATTGATTGAGATATTACCATTGCAATAAGCATTTCTTAATGACTCATGCTGATGCATTGTCACATAACATTGTGTGACTCACACATGTTATTGGGGCTATGACTATGTGCTTAATGTTAAGGCTATTGTTAATGCATTATATTTTGTCATGTTGAAATTGAAAGTACCTCTTAACTGCTGAATGAATTCTTTTATCATTTTATGACTGGCCTTTGCAGCGTGTTACAAGACCAAAAGGGGGAATTAATGAGTGGCTTCAATGGCTTCCAGTCTCTCTCCATAAGAGAATAGATTATATAGTAAGAATGGTTCGAGGTTATTCTCAGCTAATGTTGAAATCTCAGAAAAAGAAGCTTATGCCTTTACCTTCAGAAAATGGTGTCAGTTCAGGCTTGTTCGCTGTCTTAGAAGCTGATGTAAAGCAGATAGTTAATTTTGCTCGTGAAACTTATGAGAAGTAATTCCTATTCTTTTCTTTGTAAAGCAAACTGATGTCATTGATGTGTGTTATGTATAGATTGTCTGAGTAACTTTTTATTTGTTTCTTGATGGAGACTGATTCAAATGTGTAAGTAACCTTGCCATTAATAATCTTAATCATTCAGAGCAGTGAACTTCCTTTGAACATTAGCAATATAACTAATATGATGTGTGATATGAATTATTGACAATTTATTTCTTGTAATTGTAACAATTATTTTATACAACTAAGACGTCTACTAGATTTACAAGATTTTCAGTTCATTAATGTTAAGACATGCTTGTGTATGCTTGTTGTGCTGCTCTGGCATAAAACTTAATCGTGTAACTTGTTATTTAATTTACTGTACAAATCCAATCAGTATTCTGATTCTGATATTGATGTAATATTAGTCTCTCAATTCATGTTTTTGTGCTTTCTTCTAGCTTTCTTTAGCCTCTTTCTTGTATCTTCGTCTGCAACTGATTCTATGGCTACTTAAAAAAGAATAATATGACTGATATTTTATCCAGGGAGGGACCTTTGTTGGTTGTCGCATGTGGAAGAGATACCATTTCTACTGCAAGTTCCATAAAACGTTTAGCCTCTGAGAATGTTTTTGTTGTTCAGGTTTGCTGACTTCATGCATATTAATCTTTTATATAATTTTGATAAGATGTCTTGTAAAGTAGGCAATTTTTTAGTTTGTACATTAAAATTTAGATGAATTACAACTTATAATGAAAACATGTTCTATTACAATCATTTTTGAAGGTAACAATATTATTTCAATGGCTATAAGACTATATAAGTCCATGTCTGGGCGAGTATGTATAAGGGATGACCTCTATAGTTCTGTTGGTTTTGATAATCAAAACCTAAAAGGTGAGATAAAAATAGTCTCAATGCCTTAAACTAACGAAGAATGGAATTGAGCTGGTGATTGATGGAGGTGGGAATTGTGAATGCACTCCAAAACACCAGGAGTAATGATTGGAAAATTTTCGTGTCAACTTTCAATCTCTAAATCGGTCTTGGTTTACAATTCTTTGGCACAATTTTGCTAGGAAATCCAAAAAAACTGTTACTTCTATGATTTCTTTCCCTTATAAACATCTATTCAGTCTACTTTATTATCTTTTCTTATGTATCACATTCAAGGTTTTAAATTATAGTTGTGGTCTTGTTTGTGGTAGCATTCTGCCATTGCAGACTAATGGTGGTTGATGTAGTCTGTAATTTCAACGTGATGACTGCTACAACCACACTATTATGATTACTTCATCTGATGTAGTTAACAATATAAAACCTTGGTCATGTTACTTGTTAAATGTAAAGCATTTGCTCTGATTTCGTATCTTGGTCTCTCTTATTGTATTTGTCTCATGACCAGATAAAACATCCCCGAGTGCATTTGAATAGGTTTGACATGGTGATTACACCTAAGCATGATTACTATCCTTTGACTCCAGAAGGACAAAAACAGGTTCCTCGGTTTCTTCGAAGTTGGATAACTCCACGTGATCCTCCAGATGGTCATGTGGTATGTATATTGTGCTTATGTTAGACAGTATAGATTTTTACTTTGATGTTGGCTACTGTCAATTTCCGAGTCAGGACTATTATGTGGAATTGTATCTTCAGGTTCTCACTACGGGGGCACTTCATCAAGTAGATTTCAGTTCAATACGCAGTGCTGCTGCTACTTGGCATGATGAGTTTTCACATGTTCCAAGGCCCTTGCTTGTGGTCAACATCGGAGGACCAACAAGTAATTTTCAATTGAATTTAATTATTTGAAATGTCATTAGAACCTAGAGAAGAAGGATTTTCTATGGCTAAAAATTGGGTATTGACTGATGTCCGCAATTGATTTAGGAAACTGTCGATATGGTGTAGATCTTGCCAAACAGTTAGCAGCTTCTTTGCTCAATGTTCTAGCTCGGTGTGGGAGTGTTAGGATATCCTTTTCAGAGAGGACACCGCAGAAGGTATAGTCCTTGTTTCCTTGAATCTTCTTAAAACAATATCATCGACCAACTTGTAAGTCTCTTCATACTATTTCTCTCTTTGGTGTTTAAACAGGTGTCCAATATTATAGTAAAAGAACTTGGGAATAATCCAAAAGTTTATATTTGGGATGGGCAAGGTAAATATTTGTTCCAGTTTCAATTCCAATATTTAAAATTTGATTCAAAAGATAAACTTGACTGAAAACAATATTCAGGACCTGACCTGCACATGGGCCATTTAGCTTGGGCAGACGCATTTGTTGTCACTGCAGATTCAGTTAGCATAATAAGTGAAGCTTGCAGCACTGGGTATACTTGTATTAGTTTCTATTATTAGAATAATTTTATTTAATTTCTCTTGATGCAAGTATTTAATGCTATCAAATTATTTTGTTCTATCCCCAGGAAGCCTGTTTATGTTCTGGGAGTTGAGCGATGTAGATGGAAGTTCAATGAATTTCACAAATCTTTGAGAGAGATGGGAGTTGTTCGGCCTTTTACAGGTTCTGAGGATGTAAGTTATAACAGTGATTTTTTTTATGATACAAAGGGGTTGAAGATTATTGTGGAAGGATTTCTGTTCTGGAATCACCCATATTGTCAAATGTGTTTATTTTGTAATAGGTATTGTTTTACTTAAATTTCAGATATCAGAAAGTTGGAGTTATCCTCCCCTTGCCGATACTGCTGATGCCGCCAAAAAGGTTCATGAAGCGCTTGCTGCCCGAGGGTGGAAATTGAAGGTATAGAATGCAATTGGAGTTGACAAAATACTTTTTACCAATTATTTGTTTGTTTAAACGCGGCAACCATTTGTTCGGTTGGAAGATGTGTTGTTGTGAATACATAATATTTTATTCATACCATGAATAGGAAATACAGATGGTATTCATGTAATCATTTTCACCATAGCAATTTTGAACGTGTCATGTAAAGTAAACACATGTTTTTGGCATTTTAAAGAACGAGGCAAATAATAAATGCATTTAAAAAAGTTCCTCTACCCTTTCTCTTTATTTTCGTTGGTTGTTATATATGGCAATGAAAAGCCGCCAATATTTTTTTTATTCAGGCAAGATAATCTATAAATCTAAGGTTTAATTCACTCTAAAATGGGAAATAACTTGATTATAAAAATTAATTACTAAATGAGCTTGAAAACACTAAGTTGTTGACAGAATTTAATGTGATTATGTTTCAATTAAATTGTCAGTAGCTTAGCTTTGGTTTACTTGTTTGTATGTTCACGTCTATTCCTTTCCTATACTTTTTAACATGCAAATGACCTAAATTATGATAATTTGAGTACAACTCGCCCTCTCAAACGGACTAATGTACAAGGGCATAATGAGGGGTATACTTGTTTGTATGGTCTACTACACACACCCACTAAGTATGGGAATACCTTCCTGTAATAATACCAATGCTGTTGAAAGCTTTAGAGGGGAAGTTTTGATAGCATTGGTTGAGCCAAGGAAACTTTTTTATTCTGGTTGAATTGATTCAACAGTCAACCAATACTCTATATTCACGAAAGGTAAAACTTGTAGGTTCTAACAACAGCAGTCTATACTGACAAAAGGCAAGAGAGAATCACAGAGATGAGAGATGGCTTCCTTTTCTGTTTTCAAGAAGCATAATATGGCCTTGCACTGAACCAACTTGAGATATATGTTGTGACCTACAACTAAAAGGTTCATGTGTTGCCAAGATAAGGGAAATAGGGTATCATAGAATATTCTCTATCTTTATCTCGTTATCAAAACTTTCGCGGACATTGAGCAGTAAAACGAGGAACAAATCTTTTATTTTATTTTTATTTTCGTGCAAGGTGGAGCAAGTGGCCGTGTGTTCTTGCCAACTACTCCTTCACACTCGAACTACTTTCTTTTTATATAGAAAATTTAGAAATTTAAAATATACATTAAAAATAGTTAAATTAAAGAGACTTTTCAAATAATTAAACATGTTAGATTATATATTTTATTTTAATAGTTTATTAGCTGAAAAAAATATGTAAACCTTATTCGGCTTAGTTAGGTAAGAAAATTTAAGATGAATTATATCATTTGCTACATAAAAGCATATGTAGTTTTGTTTTTGGTAATAATATTATCACTATGAAGTATTTATCGATTTTGTAAATAACTATTTTTTGTTGGCAAATCTGTCAACATTTAGTGGAATTTTTACACCTTACCATGTTTTATTCTTTTACAAGGTTCGAATCTAATACTTTGCTTGATGCACTGCATCTAATACTACTCAATCAATAATATATTATTAGATCAAAATGTATTTTTAAAATTAGATTTTGAATTAAGATAATTAGATTATGAGTTGTTATTTTTCGATGTATAACATCTTTTAGTATTCTTTTAGTTCTTATAATAATATATTATAGTTTAATGTTGATATGATTAATAATGAAAAATATTTTAAATTAAGATAATAGGATTACTTTTATGTGCGATTCAATTGAGTAGTGTGTATATTATTTTATATGAATGTGGTACATATAATGTACTTTTATAACTAATTTATATATTATGAATAATTATTTTATTTTTTAGTATATCTTGTAATTTTGTTTGTGACATTTTATTTTCAGTTTCTGTAGAAAAAAAGTATTACATGTGTAATTTTTTTCTTAGAAAGGGAATTATTGTTATACTTATTAAAAAAAAGGAAAATACATTATTTGTGTTTGTAGAGAAAGTACTGCTTGTAATATATTAAAAAAGAAAATTATGAACATATAAGTAGTTTTTTTTAAAAGCAAAATATAATAAATAAATTAGTGAACTCAAAACAAGAAAAATATTAAAAACAATCATAATATGTTAAAATTAACACAATTATATATATTATAGAAAAATAAATACATTACTTAATTAGATTATTTACCTAAAATTAACTTATTATTTTAGTTTAAAAAATATTTTTTTTTATTTAATTAGTCACGCGAGTTTTAAAGTATTTAGAGTAAATGTTTTTGCAGAGTAAAACGAATGACTTGAAATATATTTAACTCGAAAAAGAAAGGTATAAAATAAAAAATAAGATAAAATGTTTTATGTTATGAGTTAGTATTGATTGAGAGATGTTAGAGTAGAAGAAATTAAATGGTGAAAATGGTGAAGAGAGAAGAGAAAAGAGAGAATAAGAAAGAGTGTAGAATGGAGGAGGAGTAAGGGAAAGGGAGGAAAAGAAAAGAGAAAGAGAAAGAGAAAGGGAAGTAAAAGTGGCACGTGGGATAAAGTGTGGGTGGGAGGCCAGGTGTAAGGTGGTGAGGGAGAGGAAGTTGGTGTTGAAACTCACCGTTCCCGCACCGTTAAAACCTTTCCACACTTTTCTCCTTTCTCTATTCTTCTCTTCAAAAACCCTAATTTATCCTTCTTTTCAGGTCAGTCACTCAACCACTCCATCTCGCATTATTCCCTTTCTTCCCCTTTTCTCAATTTTCACAAAATCACCATACAAATCATCCTAATCCTAATCCTAATAACTCTAATTGCAATTACAAATTTCCTTTCTTTTCTTTCATTCCTCCGATCCACACGCCAAATTTTTGCTTTCGATGCCTGCAGGTTGGGCTCGCGAAGGGTTTTGATTTTTCGGCGCCGGAAAATCTTGGTAAAATTCGTCTTCTTAACAAAAAAAAGAAAGGTTTTCTTCTTTAAAGTTGGAGGGTTGGGTCTGATGAGAATTGTTAGGGGAATGCAGAGATCGCTTTGCGAGGACCACTACTGCTGCAACGACTCTTTCTTCCAAGGGATTGGCATCACTACTCCCAAGGCCAGAACCCGGGACAAACTAATGATCCAAACCCTCTGAAAATCCGGAATTAGGGTTTGCTTTGCGTTGCCAATTACAATGACTCGTGTGTTGGTTCAGAGGGGTTCTTCCGGTGGTGGTTCTTCTTCGAATGTGACCCGGAGTGCTGGGTCTTCTTCCAATTCCTCCGCGCGCGCGGAGGCGCAGGTTCTTGTTTCGCAGGAGAATTGCGACGAAGCTGTTGTTGTTGTGTCGGATGAGGTTTTGGAGAGTGGCGATAAGGGAAAGAGTGAGGATAGTGTTCATTTTGAGCAGGGTGATGGGTCGTGTGATGATGACGTGTCTGCTGCTGCTGTTGTTGAGAGTGATGTAAGGGAGGGGACTGTGAAGGGGTTGAGCGGGCTGAGAGCTGGTGAAAGGGTTGTTGCAGAGAGTGAGGGTTCGAGTGGGGATTCTTCTTCCCTTCCTGTTGGTGGTGGTTCGTGTCCCCCGCCGCCTCCAGTGCCTCCTCCCAAGCCTTCTGTGGCGGGGAACTTGAATCCACGGAGGAGTGTGGCCGGGAGTTTGAATTCGGGCAGTGTGGGATCGTCGAGAAGGACATCTGCATGGCCGGTTGGTCAGGTCAGGACTTCGCCTGCTGGGTCTAGGCCGTCTTCTCCCAGGTCACATAATGAAAGTGAGGGGTACAATAGTGCTGATGAACAGAAACCTTGTCTAGTTTCATCTTATGATGATTTTGTAAGTTGATGTCAACCTGTGTACTGGATTTCATTGTTGCTATGACTGTTGGTATATGATTCTCTTTAGGCCATAATTTGTAAATTGATTATTAGAAGAGGCTGGTAAGGAATGCTATTGATAAGTTAGCCAATTCCTCTTTTGTAAGAAAATTACCGTGTTTAAGCAACTATTTAATTATCCCTTTTGCATTTCTTCCTAGTTATGGATGCAAAGTAATTAAAACATCATGATGCCATATTTGACAACATGGATCATATATCCTTTTAGACTATAGATATACTATTAGTTCATTAAGTTACATAGGGGTTCGGGGAATGTGTTTAATTTGTATAGAAAACTTATCATTAGTGATAATTCATTCATCACATTTCTTTATGCAGGCAACCCTATGTTGGGCTGTAGTTTGATTCTTGCTTAGGGATATCTTAATCTATTCTAGTTCAATTTTTTTGTTAAGTTTCTCCATGTGAAGTTGAAGATCCATCTTGATATCTATGTTTGTTTCTTGACAGCCTTTACCCAGATCCTTTATGTTGTCATATGGATTAATAATTTGAACTTATATTGACACCTATTCCAGGAAAGGGAACGGCAGTTTGAAATTGATATCAGAAGGGCAAAAGGTTATGAAGTAAAAAAAATGATGGAGGATGGAAATTGTCTTTTCCGAGCTGTTGCAGATCAGGTGTATGGGGACTCTGAGTTGTATGATCTAGTCAGACAGATGTGCATAGATTATATGGTATGATAATGTTGTATTAATTTTTATATATGGAATATATCCACACTGTATATGCTTCTGCTCACTAACTGAAACTTGAAAGTATGTTTCTCATCAACTTCTGATGATCAGAAGCTGATTTAATTTCAATGGGTTTCAGTGATCTTAACAAACAAACAGTATTGATTTTTTAAAGGATTTAGTTCTTTTTAACATTTGTTTCTCATGAAGGATTATTCAGATTTAATATATTGAGGAAAGGTCCAACCATTTGTTGGATTTTAGGGTGTATGTACTAAGGGTCGGTTATAAAGGGGTTTTAAGGTATCTGTACTGCAGCATGTGCATGCTTGAATCTGTGCAGTGGGCAGTAGCAAATGATAGTTAACTTTTAGTTGAGGTTTGTTGGGAATTTTCTTGTTTGAATTTTCATAAATATGCTGTCTCTAATTCATTGATAAATTGTTTAAGTATGTACATTTTGCTGAGTACATTTTGCTGAGCACATTTTAGTATGTACATCCTAGATTTTTCTCATGCACATCGTTGGTGGAGTTTTATTGAACTTCAGAGGATTAAGTATTTGTGGTTTTATCTTCAGGAGCGAGAGAGAGATCACTTTTCTCAGTTTATAACTGAAGGGTTCACATCTTACTGCAAGAGAAAAAGAAGAGATAAGGTATGTGACAGTATAGTTGGCAGACATTTAGTTTCTTGGTTCAAGGGAAAACTCACAGTTATTATTGGGATTTTTTGTATTTGTATTTGGATATTATTGCCTTATTTCTCCCCCTTTTCATTTACTATTGATTGTGTGGAACTTTGTAGTGGAACTGGTTAGTTTTTATTATTTTATATATATTTTTGGCAAACACTTCTATAATAGTTTACAATGTTATACTATGAAAGCTGTATGCCTCTGATAGGAACTGGTTCAGGTTAAGCACACAAAAAGTATACTGTTAGTAATAATCAGAATTTGGAGATCAAGGACTCCCCTGGCCTCAATACCAATTCCCAACTATTCTGAACCCTTCTCCCTTTTTTGAGGGGTAAATGCATTTATTTCTTCTAAATCGGTATAACTGAGCTCTCAACTAAGTGACTAGCTGACTATCAATCCCTGCCCCTTAAACATTCAACTTGTCCTCGAGGTAACTGGGCTTGTGGCTGTTTAAACAAAGTCTCATTTGTGTTCCAGTTGTTTGAAACATGATGTCCTAAACCACAAGATCGCTGCTTGAAATTAACTCCCATTCTTCCCTGGTACGACACTAATATGTGAGTGCTACAATTCAACTGATCTTCCCTATTATTTGTTTTCTGAGGGCATTTATTCTCATTAAACCCAGCATTATTGCACTATAATTGTAACTCAATCCCTTGTTCCATTGTGAACTGTGTTGCTGCACTTGATTGCAGATCATGGCTGGTAAGATGACAACTTTTCCCTGGATACTCACTACAATGTTAATCTTAAGAACTTCATTTTTGTTTTTGTTTTTGTTTTTATTTGTCCAGAATGATGTTGGGTAGCTTTTGTTATGTTTCTCCCATTTTTTGTAGACTGTATTTGTTTCTTTTCCTTGAGCTACTGGTTCTTTTCTCTCGAAACATTCCTATTCTGTTATATATATTTGCTGTCTTTGTCATTAGGTCCTACCTTTCACTCCATTGGTTTATAGTGCTTCTCTTGAACCCAAATATCTTGATCAAATTCTGGCTGTTACTGCCTTAGCACACAGCCTTATCATTCGTTCTTCATGTTGCATTTTCATTTCTCTCCTTCCAGGAAACTCTATCTGAGAGCTCTCCTCTCATTGCAAATGCACCAAACCATGATTGTTTCGTGTCTTCTTCAGGTACTACGTTGTCCCCAAAACTCTGGTCTGCATTGGTCAGCTACCAGCAGGTCTCCCTTCCATCAAAACTGGAATCAATCTTGAAGTCATTTTCTAGACAATTTCCCCGCCCAACTATGGCTTTCATACCAGATGTTAGAAACTGTTTCAGATTAAGCACACAAAGACTATACTGTGATGAACTGAAAGAATACACAAGTTCCCTGAATTTTAGATTTCCAGGACTCTCCCAAGCCACAATACTCATGTAGTAGTTGGTGGAAAATGCTTTAACACTTGTTAATCTTTATGCTGGTTGTTCGGTTGTCTCAGGCTCTCAGCCCTTTTATCTTTTTATCTTCCATATTCGTTTTTGAGAACTATCTATTTGTTTGTTATAATTTTCTTTCTTCATTCTTTATATCTGAAATAGGATGTGATGATTTAGTTAGGAGAGTTAAACCCCCTTTCACTAATGTGTCAGTGATGTGTTGTTGACTATTAAAATAATCGAATATCGTTATTACTTGAATAATATGGAACTTTTTGTGTTGTCATAATTGAAACATTCCTTGAATGACATGGGGTAATGAGTTAGGTGAATTGCAGCTTGATTTCTGGGTGGCCTACTTTGTGATCGCATAGATTACCAACACAATAAGAGAAAATATAGAAATTTGATAGAACTGTAATCTGTTTAGTATTTTCCTATCCCACTCTTGACATAATAAATATGTCTGCGATGTCTCTCACATCAGTGTTTCAATACGAGTCATTTTGAAGTTGGAACCAGTAAGTTATGTTATAAATAATCCAATCTAGTACTGACGTGTTGAGACTATGTTTTCTGTCTGTTATAAATAATTCAATCTAGGACTTAATGTGTCCAGACTAGTTTTTCTGTCTGTTAGATTGTGCAAAAAAACTTAATTGCTTTATTCCCTTTTATATTTCATGCAAACCTAATATAATTTTGGGCTTTCTTATTCTTTCTGCATTTTCAATAACGTGGATGTGGATTTGCCTTTTAGAGGAAGTTGGCATCAAAATTTACTTCAGGCTCTTCTCAGACAATATTCTCAATTAAAGGAATTCTTCGAATCTGTACTCTTTCTCTGAAAAAAAAATTTTAATTGGATTAGTGCCATTGTGAATTCTAACCATGCTTCGGTGTTCAATTTGAGATTAAACCATATAATTTTCTGCACTTATTGGTAGCTACTAAGCTTGTCTGTTATAGAACAACGTTTGTATATGAATTACTTGGAAAAAAAGATGGAGTGCATTAGTATGTTGATAATATTGTCTGCGCAGTATTTTCATTTAGAATATTATTCTGACAGATCCCTTCAGTCTCATAGTGTTTGTGTTCCATTTCTCGTTTTGCGAAGTAAACTATGTATACTTACCTTTCTATAACTACAAATTGTACTTTAACATAAAAATGTACTTGTTGGTTTAGATTAAAGCATAGCAGTAGTATCTTTTATAGAATTTATGCTGTCAACAATCATAGGTATTAGAATTGGTTGACTTGTTCAATGGATGTATTAATAATGAATGCTTGGAAATAGCCTGTCATGTTCTTGAAATATAGTTTGTTGTAAGGAGTTGTCTCAAAGACTGACAGTAATCTCTCTCATAAGGGGCTCTGAAGAATAGTTTTAGCTATGTTATAAACCCTATATGTGGGGCATTGAAATTGCATTACTGTTTATGCACTGCAATGACCCTTCCTTTTTTAATATTATTAGAAAATGCTGTTTTGTCTGTTGGAATGTGTTTTAAGCTATTTTAAATTTTCAATTTAGGCAAAACTTGTGTTCATCCTTTTTGGCAGGTTTATGGAAACAATGTTGAGATCCAAGCCATGTGTGAAATGTATAATCGTCCAATTCACATATACTCGTACACCACAGGTGAGCCTTCGAAATTTTAATGTCTGTGATTGTTTATGTACCATTCTATAACATCAATCATTATGCAGAACCTATCAATATCTTTCATGGAAGTTACAACACTGACACACCTCCAATTCGATTAAGTTATCATCATGGGAATCATTACAACTCCCTTGTTGACCCACGGCGCTTGACAATTGGTGCTGGGCTTGGGTTCAGCAGTCTTCGTGGAGTAAGTACTGTGCTTATTATTTCATAAGTTGTTGTCATTCTCCTGTATTATGATTTTAATATTCTATACTCTAATTTGCTAATAATTGATGGGCAATATTTGTTTTATGATCTCAGACAAATGTTGACAAAGATCAAGTCAAGGCTGCTATTAAAGCTCAACAGGACCAACAGATCAATAATGTAAGTATTTCAAATTGTAATGGTGAGAACGACAGTTTTTTCTTATCTAGGTGACAACAATAATTTTTATCTTGTTGCTTTCAACAGGCACTTTTAGCTGAGGGTCGGTTTTACTCTGATCTTGAGCTCACAGAAAAGGAAATTGAACGCATGGTGATTGAAGTTTCTCGAGCTGAGTACCTTGCAGATAGTACATTTAAGCAACAGCTTGGTGACAGAGAGTCCTCTACCTCAAACGCTGAACCATCATCTTCTGGAGCAAGTGAGTCTCACTAACTCTTGTACAAGTTATTCCCTAAAAATTAGTATGTTTACACCCCAAGGTTTAAGCAGTGTTTTAGACCTGAAAGTGTTTATTTATATTTTAATATTTTTAAGTATATATAGCTAACTATTTGTGTTGATGAAAGCAGCAGGATCATCCGGCACTGATCGCAAGACAGAACATGGAAAAGAGCATGGTTCTGATCTGAGTAGTGGTATGCAGATCTTACTATCGATGGGGTTCACTTACATCCAAGCGATTGAGGCTTACAGCATATTTGGGGACGATGTTGATTCTATGGTTTGTTACCTGTTAGAAACGGGCAGTAGCAGCAGACGTAAGGGCAAGGCCACTGAGTGACGACATGCCTTCAAGTCAAATAAATAAGTATCTTGAGTTTTTCAATTACAACAGAATCAGTTAAATAAATATAATACCATGTATCAAGCTACTTAATCATCCTTAGTTCAATTTCATATCTGGCCTTTATTCATGAATTATGACTATAGGAAGAAAACTCTGAGCAACCTTATAAATTTTATTTGGCTAATGATAGCAGGTCGCGGTATTTTTAATCGATCCAATTTTATTCTTAAGTTTTTAATCCAAGCCTGATCGAGTATTGAAAATTTGGATAAATTAGTTCTCCTTAAAATAAAGTTGCCCACGTATTCAATGAAGCATTTGTTTTAAAGGCATGTGCTATTTGTTTAAATACTTATGCGATAATATTTAATGCATTTTTTTCACATTATTTATTGTATTTCACTGGCAATAGTTACCTCCATATAGTGCAAATCCATGGCTTATTTCAAACGAGAATTTATTGTTTGAATTTAGAGGCATGAATATTATCAACTTTGGTTATGTTTGGCAAGGCTGTGTTTCACTTAATGCTGGTATGCAAGTTTTTTTTTCACTAGTTTATAGTGTTTATTGAAATACTGTTTGAAGTAGTGTTCTGTTTATAATTATTTCATTTTTATTTTTAAAAATTATTAACGTCTTTATCATAATGTATATATATTTCTCTTCTTCCACTCATAAAATAATATTATATTAATCTTTTATATAAGATCACTTTTACTTTGTACTTTTTATACAAAATATTTATGATATTTTTATTACATTATTTCTTTTAATTATTATTGTTTTTTTAATCATTACACTAATTAATTAACATAATGCAAATGTGATATCTATTTAAAAATATTTTATTTTATTATAAATTGAATAAAAATGTATTTAAAAATATATCCTTAGTAGGAATATATATATATATATATATATATATCTTTAGTTCTGTGATATATTTAGTAAAACTCTTCAGAATTCTAATTATATTTCACTCACATGGATAAGGTAACTCATGAATATCTTCATTTCACCACCAAAAGCTCTTATCTCTCAGGCTTCCATAAACTTAGAAAGATTAACTTTATAAATTCAGAAAACAAATTTAAACTTTAAAATGGTAAAAACGTGTGCACATTTATATTATAAGTCTTTCCAATTGCAGCCCAAGCAGCAAATTTATATTTGATAAATTAACCAAATGAATCCTTTATTGAGCCGAAACTAACTAACGTGAATAAGCCTTGCTGCCTATAACAACCCGGGTAACCTTGTGTTCACAAGGCATGAATTAGGAAGCATTTTTACACAATAAAAACGCGCCAAACGAAAACGGGCAAAAAAAATATCAAAATTTTGGCGTCGTTAATTTCGCGCAGCCAAAAATAAATATCTGACTGTTTTTAACCACTAAAGCAACGAACTTGAGGAAATGAGGAAAAAATCCGCTACAGAACACTTTTCATTAGAAAACACTTTTCATTAGAAACTTCCATCCTAAGATGCTACTTAAAACTTGAGAACTACGTAGGCAAAATCTTGCCAGCCACTCACTCACTATGCAGTTTTCACTTTTCTAGAAGGAGGCCGCCGAAATAGACTGATTAGATCATCAAGACCCTGTCAAACAGCATCAGTTAGATTGAGTGCATACAACTGGACACCTAAAATTTTGCAAAGGATTTTAGATAATAAATAGATAGATACCCTAGTGGTGATGACCAAGAAACTGAAGAGCACAATTAAATACGATCCCAATACCAGAAGCAACAGCAAGTCAAATGTGACACTGGCAACCTGTAACACCATAAAACAATTACTTTCAAGGCAACACGTAATTCCAAAGCCAAAAGTTAAATACTTAGAGCATGTTGGGATTAACTTATTTTAGAGCCTTAACGAATTTTTTTTGGGCAGCTTCTACAGAGAAATTTTCAATAAATTTCTTTCCTAAGAATAGCTCAATCAGACATGCACTTATTGGAAAATAATACAGATTTTGTTTATTGTGAAAATTCTCTCCTTTTAGTCAGGAAAAGATGTCCCTTAAAAAATGAAGGGAAAATAGGTCAGTCAAATAACCAAAAAACCGTTGCACCCTTAAGAAATTGAAAAGAACTGATGACAGACATGGTCAGGACTCAGGAGTGAAGATCATCTAATAAGCAAGACTCTATTAATGATCCATTAAGTTGATTCAGCCGCTCAACATGAATAAATTTTATATACAGAAAAACGTGTAAAGAAAATAACTTCAAATACCTGATAAATGTTCAGCTTTGCCCTGGTTGAATCGTAGAAAGTGAATATTCCATCTAGCACATCTCTATGCAGATTTACCTCATCAGTGTGATCTTCTAATTCCTAGATAGATGTATAAAAATACTTGGTAAGTACAGGAGTGAAACTCCAGGTATCAAGAATTGAGGAGTGAGCAGCCTCAACTCAACTCGAATCCAGTTACATTGTAGTTTTCTAAATTTTTGGCATTTTTATTTCCAGAAATATGACACAATATTATCATTTGTAAATTCCCTTGTCAACCCAAAAAAAAACTGCATACATTCGAATATTGCTACAAATTAAAATGCAGACACTTCTAAACAGTAGATGCGTTGTGTTGTTGTAACTGTTTCCGTCTTCATGTTGAGGACGCTTGTAATAATAGTTGTTTTCTTATAATTTTATCAATACAAACTGAAACACCATAATAATTTAGATAAATCTAAGCATTTTACCATGTTTACAATGTGGCTCATACTTCTAGAACATGAATTATTTTTTGTGATTTAAGATTTTTTTAATGTTACATTAATTTTAGACTAATTATGTATGTTCTATTATATTCATGTTGTGTCTTCATGATTTATAAATTTTCTTTATCTGTACCATGTCATATCTGTGTTTCTTAAGCTACAGAGATTCCCTCAGCTGATCCACAACCAGAACCATATTGGGGGTGGTCCTTTAACTTGAGAAAACGCAAAAGCCGTGATAAAAATTTACACGTTACAATGACACTTCTCACAAAAATAAATAAAAGCATGCAACAATACCTTTTTCAGTGCCATGACAAAAGGATCATCTTTTGAGAAAAACGGAGCTACTCGAGGTGTTTGGGACAAAACGTCTAACCATGATCGAATATAAGAAGGATTAACAGCCAAGTTAGTGTTGTCTGCAAATATCTGAACATTCTTTCCTCGATGTCCATAAATATGCCTCTGCAGAAAGTAAATCAGAAGACTGTTTAAAACAACAGAGTTGACTTCTAAAAATAATATATATATATATATATATATATATATATACAGGGAATCCAATACACGTCTTGCGTAACAACTAATCATCTAATGAAGATCTATTCAATTATCTTACTACAGTCTCGCTAATTAAGCCAGTTTGCAATAATCACACTATTTTTTTACCCTTTTTTAAGCTTTTTTTTTTCTTAAAAGGAAAAGTACACTAAACATATTTTCTGAAAATCTCTTTAGATAAAGCAAGTTAATTTATTATAATAATAAAAAAGGAATGAGTAGCTTTTTTTAAATAAAAAAAAAAGGCTAGGTAAAGGAGCTTTTAGAAAGAAAAATAACTACTCTTTCTCCTTTCTCTATGCTGTATCTCGAGTCACCTCTTTTCGTTAGTTAAAAGAAATGAAAACTAGTACTACTTATGTTTAGAGCTCTTATTTTTAACTATAATTTCACAGTAGGTTTTAAACGCAAAAAAAAAAAAACAGGTCTACAAAATTAAGGATTATCTTCAGTAAGGCATGCCCAAAATGTCAATGACATGAGCACTTCAAATTTCAAAAATATTTTATGATACTAACAGCATCTTTCATATCTACAACTATGACATTGTCACAATTCCTATATAATTAAATCAAACTAGGTAACAATATTAAAATTTTCAAACATCATGCTTTTATTTAAAAGATGGATGATGTAAGATAAGGTGGAACACATGAATCCAAGATGGAAGGAGAAAGGAAGCAAAATCTGTGCCAAGAGTAATTCTTTTTGAAGGTTTGAATGAATCAAATTAGAGACTGTAAACTTTGCATATCCATGGAATTAAATTAGCAAAATCTCATCAGCAACTTTTAATGCAATGCTATCATATATAATAAACAGCATGTTTTTCATCTGTATGCAAAGTGCTACACAGGCATTAATTAGCTAACTTTAGCTCGATTCATGGGTGTTTGTTGGATAAGAAAAAGTGGAAGGGGCCACATGACTGAGTCAAATTATTTCTGGCTCCCTTTCAGTCAAACTACTCTGGCTCAGTAGCATTTTCTTAAGCATACAATGGAGCAAAGTAATGCCACCATGTATGCAGTTAGATGGCCACAATAGAAACATCAGAATATGCAAATGACCAAGTGCACATAAAATATCTACCAAACAATTTCACATTAAATATAGTACACATAACCACAAAAAAAGCATGTTTTGAAATTAATAGAAATACACACTCACTTCAATAAGTATAGTGAACAATACTAAATTTTCCAAGTATATTAAGAATTAGTGCCCAGGACAAACAAACAAAACAATCCCTCATGATTCTTCTTCTTATGCCAATGATGAGAAGGAAATTAACTACAAGGACATAGAGAGGTTACATTCCTAATCTTTTTTTTGGGGTGGGGGAATGTGCACTAACTTCTAGTTTTAAGGAAAAATTAATCTTACCGCAAGACTCTCAGCAATTAATTTCACACTTCTGACGATAGCAGCTTCATTGACAAAATGCCTGCAGAAGTTCAGTCAGCAAAAAGGTACAGAAATAATAAGATTCGGGCATTTAGGTCCAGATATGAACCTGCCATCAACCAAACCACCAGTCTTTTCTAGCAATTCAGGTGCTGTAGAAAGTTCAGAGAGGGTGGCAGCAGTAACTCTCAGCCTTGAAAACTGTTCATGCTCCCAAGCTACCTACAGCAGATGACCATCTTTAATAACCATTAGAAGTAGCATTTAGATAATATGCAGGAAGCATGTGCTTGCTGTCAGGAAATATTTCAGGAACACATGAAGCACGAGCTGATATGACTAGGAGCAATAAGTGGAAACCAATAGGAAGGCGTATAAATAAAATATGATGGTTAGGCATTGGATTAAAATTAAAATTAGAAGAACAGATACATCATAGTTTCCAAACCTTTTTTTTTTTAAACATGTAAGCCATATATAAGGACACTGAGAATTTAATTTAAAATCTATGTATAAATTACTAAAGATTTAGACAAGTGAAACAGAACACTGAGAATTTATCACTTACTCGAGGATTGGAAATGTTTATTTTCTTATGCTTCAGATTCACTCTAAAGCCCAGTTCTTCAGCAACACTTGAAAAATCCTACACCAATATTTTCCATTAGAAGTCATAAAGATAAAACTGCAAGTCAATCCATTTTAGTAAAGCCTGAACCACTGTGACCATTCACTTACTTCCACAATTTTCTTAATGAATGCATTTTCTGGAGGCTTAGACACATGAATCCACAATTCATTTTCCCAAGAGCCAATACTATCTAAGCAAATAGCATAGTCAATGCTCTCACGTAGACGTTGATCAAAGCTGCGAAGCCACTGAAAATCATGGAATCATATGTTACAAACTCCATAACAGAAGGGAAGGTTGATTACGTGTTACAGAACTGACAGCAAATAAAAGAACTTCTAAACATGATATATCACCTTACGAGTTCCATTGTAGTTGTAAGGCCCACCAGATGTTAGCCCAAACAGCAGATTATATTGTCCTCTAGTCTTTGGATTAGAATACAAGAGAGAAAACAGCCTAGCTACTTCAAGAAGAGCCACAATGCCACTTCCATTACTATCACTTCCCACTGATAGTGCCTGCAATCACAGATATTTTAGCATAATAATCATATATTTTAAACAGCTTGGTTTTATAGGTAGAATTCATAAATAACATACAGGAGCAGCTCCAAAGGTGTCGTATGATGCTACTATTGCAATGGTGGGTAATTGATGAGCATCATCATCTGTCTTCAGTCCTGCCAACCATCCCTGCAACCATATAAAAGATACATCCACACAAGTTCTATTCAAAGAACATCAATTCTAAAGGACTTGTGAGATTGAAGACAGATTGTGCATATTTTTTAATACAGAAGTGTATGCAGGAGGGAAATCATTTGTGCATATATATAACAAGTTGTGATAACCATGTTTGTGAACCATGTTTTCAACTGTTATATTCTATCAAGAAGAAGCTTTATTTCTCCACATGCTTAAATATAAATCTCATATTTCAATATCTACAATTAATCTCCAACTGGCACAAACTTTAGAATATCATCATTTAAGCAACTTTAGAATTCCTAAGGAAAACACAAGGAGGAGCAGATTCTTTCCTATTTTGATTGACCCCAATGAATAAGACAACTGAAAGTAATTGATTCACAACCTTTTTTATGAGGTTGTGCTATCCTATAAGATTGGAGATTGAGACAAGAACTGTGCAGCAAGTGACATGGTCTCCTGTCAAATCATCCTAGTGCACCAAGTCCTTGTAACTTAGTTCAAAACTTGCATAGTGAGGTTTTAAAAAATAATCTTTCACAGTAGGCTTCTCTGGATTACTGGGTCATATTCTCAAACCCAGGGATCTTCAAAATTATCTAGATCTTTTCTCAAGGCTTCCTAGTCTGATTATTGCAGCAAACTGGCGTTCTTGTTAACTAAGACTTACATTGAACCATTTGTTGTAGAAATTAAACAAAAAAGAAAAAAGAAAAAGAGAAGGAAACAAATTAATGGTATTTATTCATACAAGAAGTTTTATTTAGCATTTCAATCACATTGTATTTATCTAAAAAGAAGGTTGCAAAACACCTGAATATTTGTAATGGGAGGAGATACAACTTTTCTTGGTTCGGCGGCTGAAACAACAAATTTGTATCTGCAACGTCCCAAAAAAATGGAAAGAAAACATTCAAAATTTTACTTACAATAGAAAAAAATACACTAGGTAATACAATAACTCAAAATACATGCAGATTAAGTTACTACAGAAAAAAAAAGTCCAAGAAAGATAATAAAAATATAAGAAAATCAGCAATTATGAAATGAATTAGATAATTGAATCATAATCCAAACAAAAAGAACAGAAGTTATTCAATAACAGAAAATGTAACACCCAGAAGGTGGAAATATACAAGGTAATCCCATATGTGACCCAATCAGTCAAGCCATAAAGTTCCACATCACTTGCTTTACCATCTAAAAAATTTTGCAAAATTTAGTTAAAGCAATGAAAGCTTCATTAAAAGAATTGTACTCACCCGCCAGTTGTTGCAGTTGCAGGCTGACCAGTGACATCATTCTTCTTGATATCAGCTAACACAGCATCAATATTGTCATCCTCAAATGCAAAATAAACAGGATACTGCAACAAGATGCAGCACCATAAAAGTTACATCTCCCACAAAAAAAAAAAAAAAAAATGATAGAGGTGTACATGGTTATGTAATAAAGGGAGGAAACCAAAAAATAATTTCAGGAAACATACTTCCTAATATAACACAAAAAGAATGTCATGTCACACATAATAAAGAAAAAAGTATTCATAAATCTTTTCCTTATATAAATGGGAAAAACATTGATTTATGGAAGAACAATTAAATTCATAGATGTGGGCCATTTATTTCTCTCTCACACATTAAATAATAATAATAATAATAATAATAATAATAATAATAATAATAATAATAAGAGAAAATTACACTAACACCTGCTGAGATTTTCTTCAATTACATTGACACCCCAGTTTTTTTATAAATTCTATACAAATATTCCCTTTGTTTTAAAAACATTACATTTTTACATTACACGTCAACCCCTGAAGTTTGAAAAACATTGCACTTACACTCACTGATAAGGGAGGTCATTGCAATGGTAAAAAAAGCAAAAGGTGCAAGTGTAATTTGAAAAAATCTCAGGAGGCGTCATTGTCAGGACAATCTTATAGGTCTTCTTAGATAATTGAGAAACCAATTTCAGTAATACATTACTTATGTTGTGAATTGACTGTGAGACATACTTCAAGAATGACTCCATGCTATAAACTAGAAAAATGGTGCTAGTGCAGAAGTTAGGTGAAAAATAGAAGTCAATAAAATTTTCCAGTTTTGCAAGTATCTCTCAGCACTAACGGATCAGTCAAGGACCTAATAGCATACAAACCCAACTAGAGAAGCATAGTCATAGCAAAATAAATTGTTAGCAGGTTTATAAATCAATTACCACAACTCCACAGCTTAAAAACAAATAAATAAGAATTTAATTAAAACACAGAGACAGTGTAAAGGTTTTTACACTGTCATTCAATCATAGATTTTATGTATGTTAAAATTGTTGACTTTTGTAATAATTACTTTAAAAGTTATATCTATAATGATTTATAATTGATTGACAGTGTAAATATATTTACACTCGGCGTATGAAGCTTAAACTCAATAAAAAAATCATCTGCTACAAGCGAATGTGTAAGATCTATGGACCACCACTGCATGCACGCAATGATATTTGAAACTCAATAAATTTTAACATGCAATTATGAGATTATCCAAAGAATTCAATCATCATCATGTTGGTGGAACACTTACAAGGCCAATTACCTTTTTCATCAAACAAACCACTGAATGATAGAAAGCAATAAATTTGTTTACAAGTGATTACACGAGAATACAGCTTAGGTGGTCAATACTGCATAAACCAATTTAAAATATAATATAACTTGAGAACATAGTAGTAGTTGAAAAACAAATCACCTCAATTATGGTGTAACGGAATTCATAATTCATGAACAAATCAATTAATCGTCATTATTTCCAGTCAGAAAATATTTTATTTTATATGAAATTCCAAAAGAAAAAAAATGAAGACAGTCTACAAAGGAGAAGCTGTTTGAAATTTACTCACAGGTAAGTTGGCGTGTATAAGTATTTGTTCAAGTTCAGCCAGTACATTCTTCAGCGGTTCTTTATGCCCATCTTGATTGTTACTTCCCATACCATCTTTGTTTTCGAAACTGAATATCCGGGGAAGCAAAAATATTAAACCCCCAAGAGGCTTGCTTTCAGCAATATATTCTGCCATATTGCAGTCACAAGATTTTGATCTTGTTAAATAACAAATGAGACAAAATGACACTCTTAAAATAAAGATATCAATATAAATGACAGGCGCAAAACATGTTAACCATTCAACTAGAAAAAATAAAACACCGTTCAAATTATTAATAAAATGAATAACATTGGGTTAGGGCAAAAACAGCAACAACTAGTCAATTTTATAACTTTTCCTGCTTACCTAGTGAACAAGAGCCTCTCCAAACCTAAGACCTACAACATATAAGCTACAATGGATGTATTTGGAAGAGCTTATTTGACTTAAGTGTTTTAATAGATAGAGCTTATGAAAGTAGTTTATGATATGATCCGTTAGCTTTTTACCTCATTTCCATAACTCTTCAAGATAGTTTACGAAAATAGCTTATACATAAATAATTGCACAATAAAAACACTCATTTAATAAGTGCTTAATTAAGTCGTGTACCCAAACGCACCCTAAGACATTTTTACAGGTATACATGTAAACTACTTCCCATCAGACTACTATCCAAACATCTTAACCAATTTAAGGTGACACTGCAATAACACTTCTCCCGCTACTCAAACTACGTTCCTAACTTCCGAACTCCGAATTACGTCACGCGCAACAATTAAGTCTCAGCACAACGTGCCAAAAAATAAAAATAATAATAATACCTAAAATCAAAACTTGAAAAAAAGGAAGAAAAAAAAAAAGCAGAAAAAAGAAGAACCTTTGACAAAAGACATGTTAAGTTCGCGAAGAGGTATGAGGAGGACGGTGCGAGAGAGATCAGCGTGGGGAGAGAAGTGAAGCGAGGCGGCGTGGTGGTTGAGGCTAGCGAGTCGAGATCCGAAAGGAACGCCGGACATGTCGTACTGGATGAGGCGGTAGACGTCGACGACGGTGGCGCCGTAACAGAGGTCGACGCAGGCGACGAGGATGAAGACGAGCGCGATGACGGAGTCGAAAAGCATTTCACGCTCGCGAGGTTTTCGAGGCGCCATAGCCATGGAGCGAGGCGAGATCAGATCTGCTAGCTAGGGTTTCCGAATTCGCGATCGACAAGTGGATAGAAGACGACGATGCCGATCTACACTTAAATATGTCTGTTCCTATCAATCAATATAATATTATTAATTATAATTATTTTTCATTTCAGCAGAAGGCAAGTACACTACCAAACGATCCAAGAGAAAGCCACTGCTGATTCAAGAGATGAAGATGGGAGAAAGAAACCGGGTTAGCACACTCTACTATAGTAGTACTTCTACTACTATTGATTGAAGAGGATTTGCTTTTTCTTTTTCCCAACCACAATAATATTTTCACTCAATTCTAATTTTGGTGTTATTTAATTTCAAAATTATAATTTTTTCTTTTTCAAAATTTTAAAAAATCTATATTTATTCTAATTAAACTCTAAAGTCAACATATTCATTTAACATATAAAAAAATAATCTAATTAAATGAAATATATAAAAAATATATGCAAAATTAAAAAATAGATTAAAAAAATACATTTTTTTAGTTTAGAGACTAAAATTACGACGAAAAATGCAATTTAAATTTTTTTGAAGTGATATTTTGGGGGTAATATTTGGAGAGACAGTTCAGTTTAAAAATAATATTGTAAAATAAATTTCAATGTGAACTAAGATGCATGCGACACAAACGTTAAAGAGAACTGGATTGAACTTGAGTATTTATGTATCAGTTTGTATCAAACTTGTCACTCCTTAAATTGACAACATCACATGATTTTCCTAAATATGACATTTTCTTTGAAACAGGTGTGAGCTTCGAAGGTTAATGTTACCACAGGATATATATAGTTATAAGCTGTTGTGTTGTGGTTAATTCAGTTTTTTAGACTCTTGTTGGCCATGAATCATGATTTGCACTGTAAACATTACTGAACTTTGGAAAGTTCGATGACTTGCATAAAAGAAGGGCTTATTTCACCAATGTTAAATAAAAACTTAATTAGCATCCATCAATTTTACTTTTTTTAGTGAAGTGGATATATGATATGAAATTGGAAATTTGGGATAGGTATCTAATTTAAAGTAAACTTTCCTTGGTTCAGTTGAGCAATAAAATATGGGTTATGTTAGCCCATTATTTGGCAAGTCATCGACCAGGACAAGCTAGTTCATGGGCCACTTACTTTTTTAAGATAAAACTAAAAGCTTTAAACTTCATGCAATAAATAATAAATCAATCATTCTAAACCAAAAAACTCAATGTACACATAATATTAATCTTAATGTTCATTAGAAGTATAATAGACGAGCTAGCTAACTTATAGTGGATGCCAACCTGAATACAGGATTGCTTAGGTTTCAAGAGTTATAAGAGATTGAAAATTATCTAACTAAATAACACAATTGTCATGTTGATGTGAAACATTGCATATCAATGCCTTGATAGGGTCAAGGATCATGCCCATAGAATTAAATTTATTTGAATGTTCAATCTAGAACAATTTTATTCTCCAAAACTTCTCCCAAGTTGTTTTAAGTCTAGGTCCTCAGAAAAAGAAAATATGCAGATCTTTTTTAATTCATGAATGTATTCATTTTTTACCATTCTCATCATTAGTGCAATGAAAATTTTCTCTTCAAATAAACACGAGTTAAGGAATAAGTGACACGAAGAAGTACAACAATAAATTACTCCATGGTAGGGGGAAAGAAAACCGAGATTGATCACAATTTTTTAGGTTATGACTTTGAACAGTCAACTAATGTTGGTTTCAAAGATCATTTTGCCTCTTTTTAATATAATTTCTTTTCCGTTTAGATTTTGAACCCAAACCAAGGAAAAAAAATGAAAAGTGTGCTAAGAATTGCCACTCCCTCCTCAAGTTAAAAGAATACAACAAAGAGCATTAAACTGTGATGAATGCCTCCATAAAGGCATTATTCAATTAACTAATCAACTTATGCTAATTGCACCTTGCACATAATATATACTCACTCACATAGTCACTCTGACTTGTATTATTAAGTGAAATAAACCATTGATTTTGACGAAGAAAAAGAAGTGAGGGAAGAGAAAAGACTAGTGTTTGACTGAGAGGAGTGAATGGGACAGAAACCTCCTGCCATGACTAAACAACATATTTTCCTAAAGTAAAAGAAAATTTCACAAGAATGCATTGGACTTCTCATTATCATCGAACTACAACAAGGGACCATAAATGTGTAACCACAACAAGCAAAACAACTAGAATAGACAACAGTGAGTGTTAACAGATTACATATTAGTAGTCAGCAAATAACATTAAAGTTTGGGACTACACGCATATGAGTTATATTAACAACCTTTACCATTTCAAATTGTCTTGCATTCTTTCAACGTCGATGTCAATTTTTATGTGTACAAAATGAAAGGGGGCCGGAGACTAATGGCTATCAATGTCATGTTTTGAATTCAGAGAAATGATATTAATACACTATTTACTATTTACTGTAATTAAATAGCATCGTTCTAAAATTAAACATAAGATGAATGTAGTGAAGGGTTGTAACTTGTGATCAGTGCTCGGTTAAGGATGTAGCTAAGCATTTCCAATGTTCCAGGATATTGTGAGTACTGAGTAATGTACTCTGCTAAGTGCTGAGCATAAGAAAATAAATAGTTCAATTGCTGGATCCATCTTCATTTTCTGGAAATACAAACCGTAAGCCTTCATTGTCTCTATAAACTTGCACCAGAGCAGCAGCCTTGTAGACAAACATTCCGAACATGGCTGGCACAAGCTATGGTGAACAAGAGACAAGTATAAATAAATGACCAACGAACTTGACGAAAGTTGAATAGTAAGACTATGATTGAATAAACTTTTCTATAAATACATATATAAAAAAGAAAAAATTTAAGATAAAATTAATTGAGTTTCTCTTATAAGCTTATATTAATTTATGTACTTTAGAAAAATTAAATGAAATAACTATATAAAAGTTAAGTGTATAAGTTGATTTTAGCCTACAAGAGAAGTTTAATTCACGTTGCTTTCTTATTTTCTTCTTATGTCAGTGTTTATGGCGAAATTTATTCAAATGGTGAATGTTTACTGGCTCAAGAAACTTTTTTTATTACATGCTGTCAGGGATTACCTGGAAATCAAAAAAGTCATTGGTAAAATACTGATGCAACAGGACCCAAAGTCCATATATTGTTGCTGGAATAACAAGCCTGGGAGATGAAAGTGATATACTGCTACCCTTGATTATCCTCTCCAAGAAATCTTCGAGGTCCTCACTTCTTATACCAATTCTGGTTAAGAAATATATTTTACCAAAACAAGGAATAAGAAAATGTTAACAACAAAGAATGTTAACTAGCACGATTAAATCAAATTCAAAGCACAAGTTCTCATTTGTACTTCTTTGACTTTTTTTTCTTGAATACTTGAGGAACATTTTCATTGGATAGATTGTCTGCATGTTGATACAAGAGTTGAAGGTACAAACAACTGCATAGAAAATGATATATCAGTTAAGTATAATAATAATAAGCAATGATAAGAAAGCTGCATCTTTTTTTTATCTCACACACAAAGAGAACAAGTGATGAATAAATATCAACTAAGGCTCGAAATAGTCTCACAAGAGTATCATAAGCTCATTTAACAATTACTGTAATTAAGACATTACCAATATGATAAAATGCAATAACAAACCTGAAAAGTACTCCAATCGCATAACTTATAGCAGCCTACACATTTAAGAGACAGGCACACATCAGTGAGCGAAATAATTAGAAACTTACACAATAGTTTGAAGTTAAATCATTATGGTAAGACACTGGCATCCATCTAAAATTAGACTTGTCATAAAGAAAGAGAACAAAATTGAGTGGTAAGAAGCACAAAAATGATATGGTTCTGAATTAAAATAGAAAATTGAAGTAAAAGATTTTTTGAGACAGCATGCAAATTAAAGTTTACCTGTACTGAAAAAATTACCAAGCAATATCCACTACAAGCGAATCCAATACCCACAGATAGAAGCAGTAACTCCCTCTTGAGCTATAATTCAGAATAAAAATGAAAGAATAAGAAGCAACATCTGAACTTCTAGTTGATCAAAACCTACATGCCTTGAAGTAAGAAAACGCTGATGTCACTAACTTGAGATAACAAAGAACAATATCAAGGTCAAGAGAGGTATTGTACAGATTCATATTTGAGCATGTTCAGTTTCTTGCGTCTAGCGCTGCTGTCCTGCAACATCTGTTGATATATAAAGTGAAGCACCCAACATTATTGGATGATGAGTTAATATTTATTTACCCGAGAGAAGATGAATTTGAAAAAAATTGGCAAAATAAAATATGGCTCCAACACATCAATTTCATATTTCATATTCAATTTCCCACTTCCTGCCCACGAGAAGCAAATGAAAAACTACTCTGAAGCATACCTTAGCAGTCACCTTCTTGTTTATTGGAGGAGAATTGTCACCTGTTAACCACTCTTGGGTACTAGTAAGTTTCAAAAAACCGCCTTCATTGTTGGTTTCTATGATCTACAAATATTAAGAAAAGCACATGAAATTGAATTACGTGACCAATGAATCGATGTACAAAATTTGCAATGGATCAGATGGTTTGAAATTAGAAACATAGTGTCTACTGCACCTGCTCTGTTTGTTGAGAAGTGTTGTCACTGAGCATGCTAATATCATAGTCACCAGAATTTCTGAAATTTCTTCTCCATAATAAATCAGAAGTTCTTGATATAAAATCGCCATTTAATTCTCTTTCCTTAAGAAATATTTGCAAGACATCCTCATCGACACCACTCACTAAAAATTATGAGTTTCAACCAATTAGATTTCAACATAAACAAAGTCTACAAGTAACAAGAAAAAAAGATAAATTCTCAAGGATTAAGTATTTCAATAAATGTAAAAAGCTACAAGGATGAGATATCTGTCAATTAAATTAGTAGTTTTTTACATGTTCCCTCATGCAAGAGCCTTTTAGGTCTTGAGGAGTAGGCAATGCTTATACTTAACTATCTTGCGTTCAAATTTAATTTTTATTTACACCCTTTCATGCAAGGGCTCTGTTTTTGGCTTGAGGCTAGGAGAATGTGTCAATGCTTATGTTTAGCTACCTTGTATTGAAGTCTGTTTTAATTTATCAAAGAGACTCTAAGGGCATCTCCAATGGTAAAAACCAATTTGAGTTTCTCAGTACATTAAAAGTTGTGATTGGTGATTATGCACTACCACATCACTCATATACAACATTTTGCTCCAATAGTAAAAACCTCAAGAAACTCACATTTTGAAGCAACTCTATTTTGAAGAAATGGTTTTGTGTATAAGGAGCTCCTTTTTAAGGAGAAGAAACACATAATGCCAAATACATCTATTCCTCCAATGGCAAATTTCTTCAAAAAATGATTTCTTAAACTTAAGGTATGAGGAAGAAATGACCATTGAAGATGCTTTAATACCATATCAACAACCAATTCTCCAAAAAACTTAAGCTATTAACTTTTAAACCTCGTTATCGGTTTTTATATCTAACAGTACAACAATGAAATGAAGGCCCCAGAATTATAAAGAAGATTGTGATAAAAATGTTAAATCACACAAGATTTTACTTGCTGGGGAGAAAAATTGCAACTCTAATATAAATCTACAATATAATACATATTTTAATAGAATGGTAGTGGGAGTAACATATAAAATAGAACTAAACTGAATAACAATAATAAATATAAGAAAGGAAGCCATTAAATTCTCCCAATAATAACAGAAACAATTATTTGACAATAGTTTTTTACTTGTTTTGATGCACCCTCAAATATCAACAAACTACTCGTTCAAGAAAACTATACTGTTCTTTCTACGGTCCAACCTGATTATCTTGTTATTCAAACTCCAAAAAAATATATTTACTTAAATGAGATAATGGTTTTAGTTAATCTTAAACCTAGCTATAATGTAATACAACAAAAAAATTGGATTTGTTTTTTAAATGATCCAAGCACGGTAATATATTTTCTTTTTTAGTTGAAACAACAGTGTGGAGCTAGCAAGTCAGAATTATTATTTTTAAAACCAAATGTTCTAAATAGCAAGAAATTAGAGTGTGTTCCCAATCCAAAGTCTAAGTTAACCTGTAATACAAATTATCTCCAATTCAAACTGAAGAAGATGTGTTTCTCCAGCAGCGGAAACACTCTTCGCAGTTCAGACTGATATGTGTATATATGTACTTACAACCATGAGAATTATGTCTGTGCATAGTTTCCATTCTGAGCTTGACACAGCATGTCCAATTGCCTATTACCCATTTCCCCAAACCCCTTCTCCTCTCAAAAGATGCTAACTTTCTCATTAAAGGGAAAAAAAAAAGTAATGAAACAAGTCCAATTGCGACCCAAGAAACAGAGTGGCTAACCTGAAGGAGGACCAGCTCTTACTCTTAGCACTGAAACCACGGGAGTGGTTGTGGAAAAAGCATTTGGGAAACGAGATAACGCAGAGATTTTAGGGAACTGAAGGCTGTAACAAGTTGGGGGTAATGTAATCCTTGAAAGGGTATCCATGGCATAGATGGAATGGAACCCCTACAATCTGAGCTACCTTACCCGCAACACCACACCACCTTTGAAAAAAAATAGGATATAACAAAAGTCTACCAAATTTTAATCATTATTGTAATTTGGACTCTGAATTTTATGCATATAGGACTTTGGTCCTTATTTCTGGTCTTTCGATTGTAGAAACATGTAAATAACCGTTTAAATTGACAGATTCAAGTGATACATATGTGAGGTAAAAATTTGATAATTTTCAATTATGATAATTGGTTTGGAAAGTTATATTACATTATATTCTTTTTCTTTAAATTTTATGCAATATGTTAATTTTCATTGGTTGAATCATGTAATTTTTTTTTAATCTCATTTTTTCTCTATTTTTTTTTTATTTTCTCTATTTTTTTATTAAATTAAAAAAAAGACTAAGATTATTTAATTTGTAATTAATAAAAAATTGTTGACTGAAAAAAAAAAACTCCGAGAAAAAAAAAGGGAGAAAAATAAAAGAAATAGAAGCATTTTTGTTTAATTTAAATAATTAGCTTATAGTTAACATTATTATGTTTTATGCTTTTGATTTTTAATATGTTAATTTACACATTTTTGGTGTTTAATTAAACATATTTTAGAACAATAATATTTGTTAACTTAACAATAATTTTCAAATTTTGATTCTTTTTTAATTTAAACTATGTTTTTTAAGTTTTTTAAGTTTTTTTCAAGCCAATTAAGTTCTATTTTAAAATTAACAAGATTTTTCCATGTTATTAATTTTTTTCTACTTTTTATTTAAAAACGTAAGTGAAATTTTAAATCTTTTTTTTTTAGTTTAAACTAAATACATCAAACCCGACCAATTTAAAAAACTCATCAAACCCTACGTTCACATCCTACAAATATGATTATGTGAAGGAGATGGAGGTCAGATACTTCACGACCCAGCTTTTCATGGTATTGTCCAAACAATTTTAGTTCATTGGTTATATTTTTTCTTTTTACTTCAACTTTTTATTAATAAAACCCTTTTCAAAATAATAACTATTTTCAAATTGCAATTTTTTTAAGTTCAAATTATATTTTTAAGTTTTAACAGATTTTTTTTCAAGAAAATCTAAAATTAAAAAATATGGGCATTCCAAGTTAGAATTTATTCTCATTTTGTCGAAATTCCAGTTTCACTTTTCTGGAGTGCTTCTCGTGCTGAATAAGAAAATAGTGCGTGAAACGTAACTAGGAATATTGTGTACGAATTTTGCTTTTAGTGATGCTAATTGTGACCAATACCGAAATGTTTGTAGATCGATTTGAAAGAATATGATAACGAAGAAAGGATATTAATAAAAAGGTATTAAGGTTGGTTTGTGAGGTGTGAGAAATGTAGGAGCAAGGTCCTCTAATCCATACTGCACAGCAACTCAATATAAGCTGATGAATCATCGAAACTCAGCTATTACAAAGAAAAACCTTGTGACGCATTGGTCTGGCTTTCTTTCAATTTTCTTTGACACGGCAAACCACACAAAATTTGGATTTATAAACTTAACTAAGATATGAAAAAGGTATTCATTTCCCAATAATAACTTCTTTTAAGATAAACCTAGTAATAACTTATCGTTGCCATTGGAGACTGCACTAGCTGACTGGGATAATATTAGGAAATGACCAGGCTTAGAAAAAAAGAAATCGTGTGACTATCATCCGAAATGGCTAACAATAGGACTTCCATCATGTGAGTAATTTTTTGTTTCAGTTTATGTGGATAGGTATGTAACATTTTATAGGGGCTGTCAAGAACCTTCAGCATTATTTTTTCAGCCTACAACGTGAGGATAAACCAACAAAAGCTGAAATGATATGGTAATGGTGAGGTGACTACACTAAAATGGTGCCTCTTCCTTGAGCATGTCATGGAGAGTTTAATATAGTCATCTAAAGTGCTATTTGTGTTGTTTAGTGGAGCTCACGGATTTCACCCAAAAAGTCTTGAAAAGAAAGCCTCCGAATGTGATTCCACACCCTCTTTCCCTCTTTAACAAACTAAAAGCAGATTAAAATTAGTTACAATAACATGAATTTATATTGACTAGTATTATATCATAGTCAGGTCTAAAACAGTTTTCAGAGTTACCAAACTATCCTTATCTAACTGATTCTAAATTGTAATATTTTAAACTAGTTTTGAAAGTTGCCAAGCACCCCCTTCAAAAAAATTCAACCATCAAAATACACAATACCGGATCAAATGATTACAAAAAGATTAGAAGCTCTGAGAATAAATTTGGCATTCAGTACCATCTTTAAAGAGAGCAATCTACGAAGTCTACATAGGCAATTTCTATTTGAATTTCTTTCTCTCATAAACTTATACAACATTACAACAGACCTAAATATCACGTTCAACAGACAGGGAAAAGAGAGACGATATGAATGGTGATCACCTTCGCACTGGTGGTACACCCCTCCCAGGTGCAGCTCCACGGCCTGCAGCTTGAGCCTACACAAACAAAATTTGGAGTTACACCACGTTACTTTGGCAAGTACTACTAGCAGGAATGACAAGCAATAGTTAGGTTAGCTCTACATTAATCAACTAAGAGTTCGAAAAAAAGAAAATTGGGTAAATACCTTTGCTCGCATCGCAACTGCTCTGCCCCTACCAACTCCAAGTGATGCACCCTTACCCTTCAAGAGATTAGGGAAGTATAAAATACAGAACACATAAAACAAATATGAATTACTTAATCGATTGATGATAAAAAGGTACCTTAATTCTTGCATCCAAACGCTTAAACATAGGAGCATTCTTCAGCATGTCTGGTATGACCATAAACCTGACACATTCTATATTACATCAAAGCAGTTACAGAAAATGTAATCTACAACTATCGAGTTGTGAATTGCCAAACAAATTTTTGAATTGTGATCATAATTTGCATCAAATTGTTAGATTCAGAGATAAGGAAACATAGCTTTCAAATATATCACATAGAGCTAGCAAAATAGGCATGACCCAATAGGCGCCCGAATAACCTATAAAATAGGTTGGATCAGACTGGAAAAGAAGTTGTCAAGTTAAAGTGTTCAATTTTAACCCAGTCCATTTAGCCCACAGCCAAGCCAGCACATCTTTATATGCACATTGAAGACATGCAACCAAACACACACTCAAAGACATCTGAGATTCATATTATCATACCAATCAATAGGAAGCCAAATCGTATCTATTCAAAATGAATAGTAAGATTCTAATACCTATATTCTACAATATTATTTGGAATATAAACTGATGAAGTTGCTGAGTAACATATGATCCATACCTCACTTTGCTGCCTCTAATAAATACATGCTCAAGTTGCGATGTCTTTCCATCCTGCGCAAATACCAGCAACAAAATTAGTTATACTGTGCATTTTAACATATATATTTGAATTGGAGATGTCAGATGTCAAGGTTGTGTTCATTTTGTTAACTTCTTGTTTTCATTTTCATTGAAAAAACAGAAGACGGAAGAAAAAGTACGCACAGGTCATCATTTTCATTGCATATTTTAGGAAACAAATATCTTATTTTTGCAAATGTGGGAAACAATAAAATGTCATCTCAATCTTTTTGTTCTTTATTGAAACTTTTTACATAGTTATCAACATCTTCTCACTAGCCCTGTTCCTGCCGTGCCAGTGACTCCTTCTCTTTTCACCAACAAAAACCACATATAATGGAATCAATCCCCTCTTCTTTACTCTGTCACTGTCACCCACCTGTGCACATGCTCTCTTCTTCACTTTGCGATTTTTGATAACTATAACATATATTTTTATAAAAAAGAACATCTGCAAAGTCATTTTTGTCACGGGTTCCCACAGTATCTTCCTTCGAGGCAATGTTGATCATATTGAAATTCAAGTGTTAGTTGAATTTTATATTGTTAAAAAGACCCACAAACCTATAATCTTAATGTTTTAGGTTGAAACAAGAATCGTGTTCTCTTATGTAATTAGTATATGGTCATTAGTAAACATCTTCTTATTCTTTCTCTCTTAATTATCCAAGAAGTCATAGAGAGGGTGAAGAATTTTACATACCTAAATCCCTTTCGGATAGATTTTTCAGATAAACGTGTTTAGTTATGATAAACAAGTAAGAATCACCACTGTGATACTCATCACTAAGAAAAGCTTCCTCTCAAGGGAAGTATACCAATGTGTCATTGTGATAAACTACAATATAATATAAGTAAGGACCATCGTTGAATTACTCATGCTTCTGTTCATACGTGACTGAACCAATATGGAAGAAACTCACTAAGTGTTAGGTGTCTCTCCTCTCCTACTTACCCATCAGATCAAATTTAAACAACAAAACAATTCAGTATATTGTAGGAGATTAACCCTTTCTGCTAGACCTAACTCCAGCCGATAACAAAACACATGAAAGATGATGGGTCACATGACATTGCAAATCGAAAACAGAAAAATGCCACATTGCGTTATAAAATTAAAAAGGAGGAAGATGAGAAATGGAACCTTGGCAGTGTAGGTGATGCTCTCGAGTTGACAGTTCCAGTTGTCCTCGCACTCGATCATGCTCCCTCGGTAGAGTTCGCCACTTTTGAGCTCAACGGTCACCACGTGACCCGATGCCTCGTGGAGTAACTTCACGGGTATTCCCAAACTCCTGCTCATCCTCTTCCTCTTCCAAAACCCTACCCTCCTTCACCTTTTCTTTTCTCAATCACTCCAAAACATTTCAAATTTAATACACCCTCCTTTTTTTCGCTCCTCACATTTTAGTATTAACATATACTAACATTATATATATTAATAGTATCTTTGTATGTATTTGATCATATTTTATGTTTCGACCTGATAAAAAAATTAAATTAAAATTAAAAAGTAAATTTCACTCTTAAATTACGTAAACATAATAATATTTAAATTAAAAAGTATTCCAACATAACATAAAAAAATCTAAACATAATCTTGAATTATTAAATGTAAGTCATCACTAAATAACATTATAAACATAATCATTTTAAAATTTAAATTATATATGTAATTATTTATAGATAGTAAAACCATTCTTTTAGTAGATATTCTGCTATTAAAAAAAATTGTGATACATACAGAGATTTTTTTTATCCATATTCTGTAAACCTATATTTATGGATCTTTTATTTTAACATTTAGGATATGACATATTCTATTTTAAAAATAAATAATAGAAATATATAAAAGTCAATCGTTTATAAATATACATAAATTGAACAAATTCCATAACAAAAATAACTAAAAACTCACACCCAAAAAAAAAAACATTGATTATTACATACTCCCGCACACACACAACAAAAAAAAAAAACTTGTGTTTTACATAAATATAAAAATTAAATAATAAATATTATTTGTATACAATTAATACTATTTTGTCATGATAATATTTTTCTTAATTTATAGATTAAACAGCCAAATAAAATGATTTTTTTATTATTAAATCCCTCAAACATATCATTAAAACATAACATAAAAAATATTCAAACATAATATTAAAAAAAAGTTAAGTCATTAAAATATAATTCACAATTAAACAATATTATAAATATATTTCTCTAAGATGACTATTCTTAAATTCTTAAATTTAAATTATGGACAATACTGATTCATGGAATTATACAAATATATTATAGTTTCTATACCCACACCCATTGTCTTATTCAGTGAGATATTTTTGCAGATGCTACCTCACCAACCAGTGACATATCTACCTGAAATTGAGGATGAACAAGTTTATCCTCTCATTTTATTTTATTTTTAAATTACAATAAAATATATTAAATTTTCAATTTCTGCATTCCCTTAATTTATATATTAACTCCTCTATCGAATGAGATACTCATACTGTAATAATATTTATTATTTTAAAAATAAATTATTCCATTGTTCTCTAGACTTGAATCTGTTTGATAACTAAAGGATGACACACTTTGAAGTTAAGTTATTAAGACTTTAACAACGACCAAGAATAAGTCCTCAAGTTGTTAACAAGTTCAAATGATGCAATGGACTGTTACTCCATTCCTTAGTTAATGTCAAGAAGTTCTTATTTATTTATAAAAATAGGAATGTTTAATTTTTTTTATTAAAAACGATTATATAGTATGATATTTCTTTTTCTAACTTTGTTAATAATATCTTGTATATATAATTCTGTGTCAATGTTATTAATTGTAAAATATTATAAATAAATTATAATATTAGTACACGACTTTTATATTAAAAAAAATGCTTTTTACTTAAACCAATTCTGTAAATTTTATAAAATTTATATCTACTTAATTTATATATTACAATTTATAATATTACTCATTGTTTTTATGTGAGATTAAATTTTTTTTTAATCTAATTAATTTTATAAAATAGATTTTACATTCACTAATATTTTATAATTTAATTATATATTTATATATTATAATTTAATTATATATAATTAATCTATAAATAATTTTGTATTGTCTTGAATTAGGTCATTTTTTATTAAGATAGGAATTAGGTTGTTGATTAATTACCATAAGCCGCCATAATGGAATATATTCTAAGTTGTAATGTAAGGACCATTGAACCTTCCCATGCCAACAAAACTTATACGATTTCATTCCTAATTTGAATTCTTTAATATTTTTTTTCTATTGGGACCCATACTATAAATGCGTGGAAAAAAAAATGGAAAGCCTAAAGAAGAATAAAATGAAATTTGTTTATTTACATTCTTCATATAATCTATATACGAGCAGAAAAGAAAAACAATATCTAAAGAAAATAAATAAATTAAAAAACTATAATATAGAAGGTTTTAATATCTCCAGTAAATATGAATGTTAAACATTTTAATCTGATGACCGTAAAATGTATGTGATTTAAAGAATTTGTAAAAATATTTATAAGTTGTTCTATTGATTTTATAGAAAGAAGATGAAATAATTGAGTTTGAAACTTCATTTCTTACAACATTGTAATTAATATTAATGTTTGATGAGTCTCCAATAGATTCAACCTCATGGATTTGACTATTCTGATTGAAAAACAACTTCATAGTGTGTAATTTCAAGGCCAATAAAATACTTGAGATGACGAAGGTCTTTGATTTTAAAACTATCATCCAAAAACTATTTTACTATCTGCATATATGTTAAACAATCTTCTTCTAAGATTAAGATTATATAAAATTGTGTGTGACCAAATGTTTTTTAAGTGATATTTTGCACAAAAAGTTGTATGTAGCTGATATTTACATTATATATTCATTGTATATGTGTTGCATTTAACTGTGTATTTCCTGTGAAATAATTATTTAAGAACAAATATCCAACTTGCCATTGCAATTTGCAGTGAATATAAAATGTATTGTGAATGTCGACCCAACATTGTAGCATTATTTTAATCATAAAATGAAGCTTTATCTCATCTTCATGGCAAATCGTGTTATAAATTAAGTAATAAATAATTATAAAGTCCAAAATGTCATAGCACAAGATAAGATAAACATTATTTTATTATTAATTTTATAATATAAGTGTTTATAAAATATTTTTCTTCTAAGGGAAATGAAAATAAATAGAGAGTGAGACATGAAATTTCTTAAGAAGTGAAGTGTTGAATGGTGACTTGGATTCTACAGCCACCTTTGACTTAACTCGTGTTTTGAACAAAACATTTTCCCTCATTAATTTCCCATTTTTCATTTCATATTTATTAGACTTTTATTCCTATTTACATCATCATCACTCTATAAGTCTATTTCACGTTTTTTTCTTCTCTCACAAAGAGCAAAGAAGCCAAGAATTTGGAACTCAACTATGATGGCTGATACTACTTCGCCACCACCGGATGAAACCCAAAACACTTCAATCCTCGCCGCACTCCACCCCGACATCATCCACGCGCACATTCTCACGCGCCTCGACGCCGCCACGCTCTCTTCCGCTGCCTCCGTATCGTCCCTCCTGCACCGCCTCTGCACCCAAGAGGATCTCTGGCGCCAAATCTGCACCGCCACGTGGCCCTCCTTGCACGACCCCATCGCCCGCCACGTCATCTCCACTTTCCCCGGCGGCCACCGCTCAATCTACTCCGACGCTTTCCCTTCCCTCCATCATTTTTCTCTCCACCCCCACCACCCGCCGCCGCCTCCGGAAGAGCTTATCTCCGCCGTGGACATATACTACGAGGGAAGGCCCGTGTTCTCGCGCGTGAAACGCATCGAAACGCAGAAGCAATGGTTCCTCTCCTCGCCGCTGTGGGTCGACGCGCTCGAACCCAACGAGGTAGTTAAAATATTTTTAAAACGTTTTTTTTATTACTAGCTCGACCACTAAATACGACATTTAAACTAATTAATAGCTATTAAAAGGTTTATTAATTTACTAATTAGGAAATACTGATAAAGAAAAATTAATAAATAGATGAATTAAAATAATAATTTCACATTCTCTTAAGTCTTATTTTAAGGGTATGGATGGAAAATAATAATTAACGATATACTAAACTGTTAAAATGACAATTATTTTGATTTTTTGCATGGCAATTATAATAGGGCAAATGGAATTGTTATATTAATTTGTTTAAAGTTATAATATTTTAAAACTATTTTTGAATAATTAATGTATGGGAAGAGAATAAAAGTAGTGAATTATTGGTTTTGGCTGATGCATAAATTTCATTCCCTTTAATTTTTCTTTTACAAATTTAGTCACTTATTTTTATATTTAAATAATCAAATTGTTTTTTATGGTAACTTAAATATATATGATATAATTAGGATTCAAATAGATTACTTAAATAAAATATAATTTATAAAATTAAGAATTAAACCAAAATTATCCATTTACCACGATCGAGGGACTAAGCACAAAAAATAACATGAGAATCAAATTTGTTAATACAAAATGAAAGAGGTCCAAAATTGCAATTAATTTTTTTATTCTTAAATTAGACTCTTCAATTTATCATTGAAAAAGTAAATAATTCATAACATTTATTATTTACTAATTAATATAAAAGACAAGAATAAAAGTCGTATAAAAAATAAGACAATTCCAAAACAATATATAAAGAAGAAGGAAGTACTTTTTTTGTTAACTAAAATTTATTAATTTATTTTTATTTATTGCCGCTTCTCCTTTAATAATAATTATTGCTCGTAACCACATTTTTGTATTAATACTTAGTGATTAGAATTGCTTTGCATTACAATATTTAAAAAATAATAACGATTAAAAAGTAAATTGTTCGTAACTAAAATAAAGGTATTTTTTTTATTAAAATTATTTGTTCTTTTCCTACACCATTAAGAGTTACAATAAGTAATTATATTATTAAGAAACATTTTTAATTTTTAAAAAATATTAGGAACTAAATTTGGTATAAATAGTTTCATGGTTAATTTTTGTTGCAGTTGATTCCGACGACGGTGAAGTTCGCGAGGAAGGAGGAAAAGTGGTTGAAGCACTTGGAGGAGAGTCTGAGCGTGAGCTGGATTATGGTGGACCCTAGAGGGAAGCGTGCGGCGAACGTTTCGAGTCGGAGAGCGGTGCTAGCGCGGCGGCACTGGCTGACGCGGGAGGTGGAGTTGGTGTACGCGGCGGAGATGGCGAGGGAGAGAGTGCAGTGCGTGGTGAAGGTGACGTGCTGCGGGAAGGTTGGAGGAGAGGTGGAGGTGAGGGAGGTGAATCTGGTTATGGAGGACACGGAGGGGAGGCAGTTGAGTGGGAAGGAGGGTGTGGCGATTCTGCAGAGGGCGATGGAGTGTGGAGAGAGGAAGAGAGTGGATCACGTGAGCGATAAAGAGAGGTTTGAGAAGTTCACGCGGTTGATGAAGGAGAGCAGAGAAAGAAAGTTTAAGAGGGAGAAGGCACGTGATCTTGTTTCATCGCTGTTGCCTTTGCTCGCTTGTCTCTTGTTCTGCTTCTACTCTGGATTCTGAGGTTTTAACTCTTTTTCCTATTCATTTCCTCTATTATCAGATACAACTCAGAAAATTAAATAATATATAAATATAATTTATTAAGATTTTTTTAGGTTAAAAATAATATTATATTTCTGAGTTATTCGTTAATATATCTCCTGTATTATATAACTACAAAATGCGACATCACTTCTCCTTTTCAAATTAACATACTACTTTTTTTGGTTGACTGATTCATCAATGTCTTCAAATTTTGGTTTGATTTTAAGACGAAGAGAGACTCGAGGAGTTAGGTGGCAGAATTTGAAATATGGTCAGAATATTCATTTATAGTTTAAATAGTGCTCCATTAATTGTATATGGAAAGAATGTTTGGGGTAAAAAAATCAACTTAATAATTTATTTTGTGTCATTATTATTATTTTTTACTTTTATTTTCTAATAGTGTTAATTTAATTCTTTTTTTTAACTGAATTAATATGTTTTTGTTTGGATTAATATTGGTAAAATTATTTAATAAAAAATTATTATATTAACATGATAATTATTAATATTTATATCTATTGATTTTGTATGTTTTATTAAAAAATTAAGCATGTTAATAAAAGAAAATATTTCGATTCGTTTTAAAATAAGAAATTAATCAAATTATTACTTCGATTCATTTCCATTTTTTCTTGGTTTTCATACAAATTTCAACCCAATTATTTAAAATCTTTTACTCTTTTTTATTTTTTCAAAATATTTTGCCGCCATCAACCAACCCTATCGTGTTTCATAGACTTCAAATTGTAGAGTCTATCCAAATTTTTATTTCTCTATTTATAATTTGATAATGAATTTTTTGTTCAATGGATTATAGTTAGTAGACTAGATAATCCATTGACATGAATTTGCTCAATTATTCTTTATGCAGAATTACTTTACTTAATTGAGTAAAATCTATCTTGGTAAATTTAACTTTGTTTAATGTATCTAAGTCACATATTAGATTAAATCTTAAATTTTCTATTGAAACAATTTTGTTAAGAAAAATCTCCATATATTTAGTAAATTTTGAAGAAGAAAAGTCAATTTTGAAGGTTTTCAAATTCAATCCATTCATCTTAACTTTCCATCTAAAATATTCCAACTTATTTAGAAGATCATTCTTATTATTTTTTAACTAAATTTTGAAACATGTAACTCTATTTTAATCAACATCAAAATCATAAATAAATATATTTATCTATTATTAAATCCATACATTCATACTTTTCAATACTTCACCCAACATATCATAATTCAGAAACACATAATTGCTATAATAAAATGACACGTTTCAGTCATATCTATTTTACGCACTTTATTACTTAACATTTAATTTAAAATCTAAAGTACTCTATATTCAATACAACATACTCTTCACTAGTTCTTGCAAAATATTTAAATATTATCACTCTCACAACTTATATTATCTATCCTAAAATATTATGATAATCAGTCTCTCTTAATTACTTTATTTTCAAATTTTATTCTTAATTTAATAAGCTAAATTAAAATTATTTTAACTTACTCTGACGATCACATTAATAAAAAAATAAAATAAAATCTTTTATGCAAGTAACTCATTCTAATATTTCAAAAAATTTAAAGAAAAAACTTACTTTCCTAAAAATTATAATTAAATAAAAATATTTTTTTTTCAAACTTTCCCTTAATACAGAAATATTGAAAAAAATAAAAATAAAGAAGAAGTAAATTATCTTAAAGAAAATAAGAAAAATATTAATTTTAGAATAATATTTATTTTTTTAAAAAAATTAAATTAAACTAGTTTTTTTTCTTTTATTAAAATAAATATATTTATCTAAAATTAATTCTAACATAAAATTATAATTATTTATATGCTCGGCTCCTTAACATTTAAACAATGTGATTCAACAATAAATATTTTAAAAATCGCATTCCATCTATAATTTTTTTTTATATATATATAATTAATTTTCCCCCTATTAGAATTTTTTCAACTCCTTTACTACAAAACTGAGTTCGCCATTAACTCTAAACCCTTAAATAGTGAAAAAAATTATTATACTAAAATGGGTATATATATTTAATTTTTTATTAATATATTTAAATTATAATTGCTTTAAACTAACTCTTTAAGTAAATATAGTTTAATATTTATTAATGTACTTTTAAATATTTTATTTATTAAAATTGATTTAGTCCAAAATCAACTTCATAAATTCTAATTAAAAATAGACTTATCTGGTCTACATAAATATGTATAATAAATATAGGAAATAACAAACGAATTGAATAATAGTGTTTTATTTAAGAGTCGAAACAATTAAAGCTCTTTTATTTAACTTAATGGTAGAGTAAGGCTGTGATAAGACATAAGTAATTACTTATTATTTTTATAAAAAATTGATGTATAAAGGGCTTTTCTATTTTTCTCCCCGCAAAAAGACAACCAACACTAATAATATAAAATAATAATAGTAACATATTCATATTTATAACACTAAATTTGGTATCAGGATAAAATATGTTTTAGATAGTTATAAAATATTTTAATAGTTTTTGTATTTTTTTAATAATTCGGTCATTTTAATAGTTATAAAATATATTTTTTAATTTTATTAAGAATTTAATGAGATAAAGATAGAGATATAGAATAATATTATTTAGAAAAAAATATTATTTATCACTATTAGTTTTTATAAAATAATTTGTATTAATTTTCGAATAAAATATATATATATATATATATATATATATATTTAAACTGCTAATATTGCGAACAAAAACCTAATTTGATATGAATAAAATTTTAAATTGAATTTTTTATATAAAATTTAGTTCTAAATTATATATATTTTCTTGCACCTTTGAGATTATCATGAAATTAATTGATTTATATTTACTATTGACACAATTCTCCAATTTTTAAACTTCTAAACGGTATGATATGAAGATAGTAGTGTTCTAAGTTAATCACTCAATTATCATTATCTTACCACCTTCTTCTATTTTAATGAAATTATAAATTTAAACACAAACAATTATGTTTAAATTTTACATAACTAAATTAATAATTTGGTTTACAAAAAATATTTCAATAAACGGAATATTTTGTAAAGACAAAAAAATATTCTTTAAATATAAAATTTTAAACAATGATGGTATTAAATATTTTTATTTATAATATCAATATATTTTAATGGAATTAAAAAATTATAAAAAATATATTATATTTTTAAAAAATTAAATTAAAACAAAATAATAAAATTTATTTTAATAAATATACCAGAAGAATTAAAAACATATTTTATCTTAATAGTAATAAGTAAATAGATTATTTGTGAAACACACCCTAATTAAAAAATCAGGAAGACTGAATCTATGGTAAAAATTCTTCCACGTGGACTATGAGTTGGCGGTGCCTCATTGACGATTTTTTTCTCTGCGGATCAAGGGATTAATGTAGACCCCACTTTATCTCGTAGACTCCAGGTGGCATAATTTCATTGAGTAAAGTTCACATCCATGCAAACGCAATCCAAACCCAATCTAATTCAGTGGAATCCATTAACCCAAAAACTACCATAGCCACTACTTCTTCACACTTCCGATTCTAAAACTTTCAACATTGTCAAACCTAAACCCTAAGACCAGAGCCAAAATGACAACCTCCTTCGCGACCGTCGCTGGATTGGGTGGCGCATCACTGTCCTCCACCTCATCTCGTCTCACCTCCGGTACGATTCGCAAATGTCATGTAGTGTGTGCATCAACAACGTTTATATAATTGATTTCGAAGTGAAATATTTTGAGTTTTTATTCTTTCTCTTTTGGTGAAAGACGCATTGGTGCATAGCGCATATCAATTTATCAGCGATTAGTTTTGGTTTCGAAACATTACGAGTAATTTTTCCAAAGATCATGATCTGTGACATGTTTTGTTCTGCAATTTGTGTTGCAGGGTTTGTGAGATCGACGGTGAGTGCTCGGAATCCGTTACGGCAAGGTGTGGCAATGGGAAATGGCGGGAGGGCGACATGGTAATTTCAGTAAATGATTAATTTGTCTAATTTTGAAATTAGAAGAAAAAGGAAAATAGAATTAACGGTGAGATTTGTGAATGGTGGTGATTGAAGCTTCGAGAGGAATTGGCTGCGGGCAGATTACAGTGTGATCGGTTTTGGATTGATCGGATGGATAGCACCTTCCAGCATACCGGCTATCGACGGTAAAAGTCTGACTGGCCTCTTCTTTGAGAGCATTGGAACTGAGCTCGCTCACTTCCCCACTCCTCCTGCTCTTACTTCTTCGTTTTGGTTAGTCACTTCATCTTTTCTCTTTTTCTCCAAATACAAAATTCTTAAACCTAACACTCTCATAATACTCATAAAATTTTCATTATAACCTATTCATCTTATTTCATAAATTTCTTCAAATTTAGAATATGAATTTTAAGAATAAAAAAAAAATTCCAACCAAACATATATACTTACAGTTTATAAGCATTTACATCTCTACTAACCAATATTTTGACACATAATTATTCATTTTACTTATACTAATCAATGAGATGATAAAAATATAATGAATGATCGTTAAATTTTTATTTCGGCTATTTAAGATTTATAATAGTTTTGCCTAACTTTATTAAAGACAGAAGAAATAAGAAAAGAGTAGATTTGGGCCCAGATTGCAAATTCTTTAACGTTATAAGCCCATTTTGTTCAGTGGGCCGAAGTTATAATTAGCAGTACATTTGCGTAGACCTGCTACATGTTTTTTCTTTTCATTTCAACAATCTCTCTGAGAAGTTAGATAAAGACTATGATTTTATGAGAGCCTTTCAATTTTACTCAATAATAAAAATTTAATTAATTTTATCTTCCCGGTTCAAATAATTTTGTATCAACATTTTCTTTTTCAATATCGATAAGTAAATTCTGGCTTAAATTCACTTTTAGTACGTATAGTTTCAAAATGTGAAATTTTATTTTATAAATTTTTAATTTCAAATTTAGTTTTATAATTTTTTAAAATTAAATAATTTTGGTTGACCTTCAAAATATCATTTGTTAAATGAAAATGTATATTACATACAAAATTACAAATCATTAACATTATTAATATATAGCCTAATTATTTACAATAAATGCTATTTAAATGAAGGTAATAATAATATCAACTACTCAATTAGTAAGATATTAATAGTCTTGGCACAATAACATTTCAAAATTAAGTAAAAAAAAAGCATATTATTAATGCTAATATAAGTAACAAACAAAAGTCCTAAAAAGCGTGGGAATGGGAAAAAATGAAGATCCCACCGAGATTTGAACTCGGGTTACTGGATTCAGAGTCCAATGTCCTGACCACTAGACCATGGGACCACTGTTAATGATAAAGGAAATTTATTAATTTAATTAGAAACCTTTAATACTGTTAGAGCATTTAGGACTAGACCAGACATAATTAATAGGTGGCAAACGTTATTGACAGGTTATGGCTGGTTACGTGGCATCTTGGGTTGTTCCTGGTTCTCACTTTTGGCCAAATTGGTTTCAAGGGAAGGACTGAAGACTACTTTTGAATTCCAAACCTATGCTCTGTTCTTACTTTTTTTTTTTTTTTGGTTTTCTACTTTTGTGCCATGCAATTACAATCTATGATGTATAACTCTATGCTACCTTTTCCCTTAGAAATCTGTGTAATATTGTCTTCATAATGTTGTATATTATTATTGCTGTTGTACTTCCTCCTTCCTCATCAATGTCCCAGTTTTTAGTCCTGCAAATTTTCAAAAGGCTACTGTGTAGTTTCAGTAATCTATCATTGTCATATTTATTGATCAAGAGAAAGGAAGTAATCTCAACTATGCTCTTATTTAAAAAAGAGAGTTAAAATAATCTTTTTATAAATTAAAATTAGTTTACATATAAATTAATTTGTAAATATTTTTAATTTTCTCTATTTAAAAGTTTTATGAAAAAAATTATCTAAATAATATTTTTAAAGAAATAACATGTGAAAAATATACGAAGACCTTGATTTAACTAATTACAAGCACTGTTCACAAACAATACTCATTTGCTTTTAGCTATTCAGAGTACACAGTTTTCTATTTACTGAAACACCAACAATTATTTTTTGAGAAACAATGAGGTTGTCAAAATTGCACTTAACACTTATGAAACTTAGTGACAATTTTTACATCATTGTTTCTCTCATAAAGAATTATGGCACGTATACAATCTTTGAGTCACTGGAAGAAAATGAGCATTTTCTGTAGTTAATTTCAGTATGTAATTTAGAAATTTCTCACTATCATTAGAGGATCTTGTGAGATATCTTAAGTCAAAAAGGGGATTGTGTACCAAAGATGAAGATATGACAGTTTAAGAGATCTAAGAATATTTCTCGTGAAAGATTATTTTATACATGAAATTTGTGATCATGTTTGAGATAGTAAATACTTTTACCGGAGCTTCTTCATGGAGAATAAGTATGAAATGATATTAAATTCATTTTTTTTATTTTATTTTTTTATTATCTACTTTGAGTAGTATTTTCATCTTAATATCTTTTCTGTGTAATCTTCTTTCAGTGATGATAAATAAATAATTATTTATAATTTCTTTATGACTTAAATATGTTTTTATAATATGTAAAATAAGTAAGTTTTGATATTAATTAATTATTTGCGTTAAGTTTCTCTAAAATTAAAAGCTATTATTATTATATGACATCAATGAATTATTTATGTATTAAGTATTAAATAATAATTTGAAAAGATAGATATTAGTGTTTTGGTACCATACCAGTCGAATACTATTTTGAAATATTTTTCTTCATTAAAGATTCAATACCTGATATCAGAAGTGAGACCTTATAACCGATGCCGAGATCTTTGAGATATTATTAAATATCGAGATGTTGGAATACTATTAAATACCGAGATTGTTAAGATTCTATTAATAATGATGAATTGTAATTGATACCGAGATCTCTGAAATTATGTAATAAGGACTTTGAAACCAGACCCAAATCGCTATCTTATCGATCTTGTTGAAGACCGAGAACCTATTAGTTAAGATACGATATCTTCTTGAACATTCTTTCTCTTTGACATCATCCTCAGAATGTGAATGGTGTGAAGCAGTAGATTTTTGAAGGGTTTTTAGGTTAGAGAATGGATGGAGTAAGAAAAGGATAAAAGGTGGAAGAAGAAGAAGGAGGTTTGGGAGGAAGATTGAGGGCATAGTTCCACACATAACGGCCAAATGTCGAAATGAAAGCACATTGTATGTTCCCTTTCGAAAACAAAGAATCATTTGGTGGGGGCATCCACACAGAACAAATTCTCTTGTTTCCTTTACGACCATTGGATTGGTTTTGCTAAAAGGCACCCTCAACCGTTTGTTCGACCCCACACTCACTTGTTGACATGATTGATTGCGAGTTTTAAGATGCACAGAACTCTGATTACACTCCCACCTCAATTATTATTCCGTACTTCTTTTTTTCTTTTCCCCCTAACTCCAAACTATTTTCTTTTTCAATTCTCAATTTAAACTTTTTCTTTCTTAATTAAATCATTCATTTATTCAACTCATTTTTCTATCCATCTTATTCCTTTTATGTAGATTATTTTATATGTAAAAAATGCATTTTTAATTTGGTTAATCTTCATTTATTGCCTTCTTAATTTAATCTATTCACACAGGATATATTACAGGAAAAATAATTAAATTTAATATATATATATATATATATATATAAATGGAAATATGTTTTTCTTTTTTCAAAAATAAGATTTTTTATCTATTATTTTCTATAATAATCTAACCTTTTAACTTATATTAAATATTTGATTACAAATAAATAAATAGAAAATATAAAAAATAATTATATTTATATTTTTTCTTAAAATAAGTAAATCTTTCCTATCTATCTCTTTACATAAAAGAATCAATATATAAATAAGTTAAAAAAAAATAGATTCTCACAACAATATTCTTTTTTAGTATGTATCATTTTTTGAAATTAAATATTTAATAAATAATAAAATTTTAAATTTTATCTCTAAAAAAGTATTTATTTATATTTTATTTCTATTATTATATATTAACTCTTTTTAATTAATCTCTAAAATGTTTTCAGATATTTCTAAATTTCTTAATTTACTTTTTATATGGTGATATTACTTGTCAATATAATGCTTTATGTATATGATTTTCGTTACACTTTAAATTATACGAGAAATGCTTTATCTTGATAGACACACATGAACAATAAAGTTGATGTAAGTAAAAAAAATAAACTGAAATTTTTATTTATTAATTACCTAATTTAATTTTTTATTAAATTGATGATAAAAAAACATTAAAACTTATTTAAATTAAAAATATATTAAGGATACATTATACCCGGAAGAACGAAATCAAGAATGAAGAATGTGCTACAAACTCAGAAATCAGATAAAGAGAAAAATTATGAATATGGAAGAAAGTATGAGTTATATAAAGTAGATGGATAATAATATATTGCATGTATAAGGATTAATATGTGTTTAATTCTAATTTAATTTTTCAAAGTAGCAGATCTTTGTTCTTCCTCTCTTTGATGTATCTCCCATTCAGCTATCTTACCTTCTTCTTTTCTGCATAAACGTCAATGGAGGAATCTGTCTTAATCTGGTTGTAATGTTGGGGTTATCTCCATCTGTTTTAATTTTCCTATTCAACAAATTAAGAAAACAATTAATCAGTTGTTGTATGAACCCTAATGATTTAGCATTCAATGCATGAATATACTACTAGCCTCCACATGCTGAGATGTGACAATAATTAAACTTTATCTTACCCTTAATCATCTTTCAATCATATCAAGAAAATTATTGGGATTGGTCCAATCAGAATAAGTTTATAACTTCAAGGACTCATGACAAAGGGAAGAGAAAAAATATTCTTGGACAGCAAAATCCTTCTATTCAACAAATATATATATTCAATCATAAGAGCCATAACAAAAAAATATGAAATAAAATATTTGACACGATAAAAGGAAAAAATTAATATTATCACATTACTTCTCAAAAAGATTATTTTATTCATTTATGTTTATAAACTTACTCATTTATTATCATTGAAATTATAAAAAAGCTTTAACTTTATAGAATAATAGTGTAAGATTAGCATAGACTTTAGGATTAAAGTAATAATGTGTTGAGTTAAATGTATGTGATTAAATAATATATAGTTGAAGAAAAGGATGAGATGATAGCTTGAAAAGTCTGCAATGATGGACAGATTTGAAGAACATTCCAGGTGTGATCAGGGTTTAAGTGCTAAATGCAGAATGCAGATTATAGAATTACAGAATAAGAAGGGTTGAGGAAATGAATCAAAGCAGTGCAGAGAATCAAGCCAATAAATCAGGGAAATAAATTAAAATATAAATTTAATATAAGAATATTTATTGAATAATAATAATGATAATAATAATATATTAGTATATAGTGTTGGAAGCATGGAGGTTTCCTTGAACCTAGAAGTTTTATGTAACAAAGAAAAACACAAGAGAACAGAACAGAACATAACACATGCACGTTGCTGATTGAAAGCACATGCAGGTCACGTGTCTGCCACGTTGTCTCTTACCGTCTTTTTAAGTGGGTTTTCCAATGACCAATGGACTGTGTGCACCCTTCCCTCTCACAGGATTTCCCTCACCTTTTTCTTTCCCTCTCACACACACCATTTCTCTCACCAAACTCAACTTAAAGCTTCTTCTTCGGTTTGTTTAGTTTCTTTTCCATCACAAACGTATCTTTCCATTTTTTGACATGTTCCTACTTTCCCTGGTCCTCAACCTCCTTTAGCCGTTCAAAATAATAATAGTAGTGGAAGAAGAAGAAGAAGAAGCAGCATAAGGAGAAAGAAAGATAGAAGAAAGAAGATCTTTCATGACCCACTTTGCTAAATTCAAGGCCAAATAGTCTCATGTCTATTTTAGCATTGAAAAAAGAGAGAAGATGATGATGCGGACCACAACTAGCAACTTGCTCCCAGGAACTTTGTTCACTTAGCACACACACTCACTCACTACACATTGCATGTCATGCCCTTATCCCGTGTCCAAATCCTCATGTGAATCTCGCAAACCCGGGATTTTCGGGTACCTCGAACTCCTTCACACAATTCTCATCACCATGCCCTCGTGTCATAACACCAACACCAACAACAACCTCAACCTCGACGAAGGTCTCACACAGAACCACAGCAAGACTAGGAAACGAGGTTGTTCCTCCTCCTCTTCCTCTTCTCTTGTAAGAAGATACCGTTTCAAGAGAGCCATTTTGGTTGGGAAGAAAGGAGGGTCCAGCACCCCGGTTCCCATGTGGAAGACCAAAACAACTTCTCCTTCTCTTCCTACTCACCACACCAAGCCTTTGCATTCTTCTGCCTCCATGTTACCCTCCAAGGACAAGGAGCTTTCTGTGTCAGCCAGGAAACTCGCTGCTACACTCTGGGAAATAAATGATTTGCCTCCTTCCAGGGTAAAGAAGGAGTTCGAGGTTGATCAAATGCGAGGCTGCAAGGAGAAGGGTAGAGGCAGAGAGAAAGGTGCGGGCTTGTCCAGATCGGGCTTGTTGCGGCCACAGATGTCAGATCCATCGCATAGTCCTGCCTCTGAGGTAAATTCGTGTTGAAATTCTGTTTTTTTCCTTGTGTTGGATCATTGGGTGTGGCTTGATTTTTGTGTTGGCTTTGTTTGTGCAGAGGATGAAGGGGCTTGAAGGGGATAGCTGCAAAAGAAGAGTGTCGGGGTTTTCTCATCAGCTTCTGTCGGGTGATTACTATTTGGATGCTCTGGATGCTCATAGCAATGCCAATTTAATTGAGGTAAAGAATGAATTTATCAGACCAATTGGAAATTTGGTAAGCATAGTGGTTGGTCATCGTTTTCACGAAGTTCTTCCGGTTATTTTTATTTATTATTTTATTCGGGGCGATTTATTTAATGGACCAAAGAGAAGATAGATGGATTATGCTGGTATCCAATTGCAAGACAAGACATGAGACTTGAGTCCTATATTGGATGGTGGGGTTTATTAGGCCTTGGGCTTTCCTAGACGTGAGACGTGAGACTTTTTGTTGTGTAGTTCATTCTTATCAATTGGTATGTGGGGATGTGGTGAGATGTGGGGTTTATAAAGTCTTGGATTTTTTGACTACAACAAGTAGCTTTTAGTGTGATTCTCCCAAGCCTCTTATCAATACACTTTGTGCCAATGAGATCTTTTAAATTGTTTACTAGGACTCTATCTTAAAATATAATGAATTGTTTGAACTTTCAAGTAACGATGATGAACTTATAACTCCTTAATTGGAGATCACTAGTTTAAATATTAGACTGTTATTCACTTTGAAGCCCTTGTTTTATGTCCTTTACATCATTTCCAGTATCTAGATTAGAGATTTCAGTTTTGTATTTCAATTGAAACAGTAACAACAAGAGACTTTAGATATAGATCTGATTAATTAAATACTTTATAATTTTGTTGCGCATAATGGTGTTTTGTTCTTTCCTTCTGTTTGGTGGGAAGGATGAAACTGAACTATGTTGAAAAGTTGAAATGCAGGAGGTGGAAAATCAGTTAAGAAGCGAGAAGAATCGTGGCAAATGCACTGGTGGTGTTAAGAACCGTCTGAAGGAAGCTAGAAGTGGATTATCTACAACGAAGAAGCTTCTGAAGGTGTTAAATCAAATGTGCCTTAGAGAGCAGCAAGCATCAAGCATGCCCCTTGTCTTGGCTCTGGGGAGTGAGCTTGATCGAGTGTGCCACCAAATTGATCAACTGATCCAAGAACAGCGGTCAAACCAGAACGATGTTGAGTATGTCATGCAGCATTTCGCAGAGGAGAAGGCTGCTTGGAAAAGAAGAGAACGAGAAAGGGTTCATGATGCCATAAAACATGTGGCAGAAGAGCTTGCGGTGGAGAAGAAGTTGAGAAGGCAAACTGAACGGTTGAACAAGAAGATTGCCAAAGAAATGGCTAGTGTAAAAGCTTCCCATTTGAAAACATCTAAAGAGCTTGAAAGGGAAAAGCGTGCAAAGGAGATTCTGCAGCAAATTTGTGATGAGCTAGCTAGAGGCATTGGAGAAGATAGAGCACAGGTGGAGGAACTAAAAAGGGAATCGGCTCAAGTTCGCGAGGAGGTGGAGAAGGAAAGGGAAATGCTTCACTTAGCCAATGTTTTACGTGAAGAGAGAGTCCAGATGAAGCTTTCAGAGGCTAAGTATCAGTTTGAGGAGAAGAATGCTTTCCTGGAAAAGCTGAGAAATGAGCTTGAGGACTATATGAGAACTAAAGATGGACAAAATGAGGACGTTTCTCCAGAATGTAAAAACATCAAGGATCTTGAGTCTTATTTCAACAATGTCTGTAGGGGATTCCAGAATGCAGAGAAAGAGGATGATTCAGATGTTGAAAACGATGTAGGACATGGAAGAGACGATGACTCAGATGACAGTGATCTCCATTCAATTGAATTGAACATGGATGATGTCAGCAAAGGCTACAAGTGGAGTTTTGCTTGTGAAAATGATGCTCAAGATAAGAGATTTTCCATTGATAAAGAAAGTATAGGTAGGAAGTCTTTCTCTGAAAAAATTCAGTGGAGAAGTATTTGCTTCAATAAGGGAACTTCAAGCGGTAGGAAGAGGGATTTTTCTATAAATATTCAAGAAGTTTCTGATCATTTTGATCCCGATAGGTCAATTGAATTTCTCTCACAAGCTCGGATACAAGATGATAGTTATGAAAATCAAAGCAATAGGTCTAATAAGGGGCTCCAAGACTCTATCTCATGTGCTAATTCTGATAAGATAAATGGTCTACTATTAACTTTGCAGTGTGTTGGAGGAGAAGCTGGGGAAAAAGCTCTTACCCTGGAGGGTGACAATTTGAAGCAAGAAATTGCAGGAAAAAAAGCTGGATGTTCAGAATTTTGATAGTGGTAGTGAGTAACTTATTATCATAGATAGCTTCTACTGTTTCTGTTCTAAACTGTAAATGCTGTCTTTGATGAGTTAAATATGTTGAAGGCTCTTATATCATTGTTATGTGTGGTAATTATTAAAGCCAAAACAAGAAACATGTACATATTGAATAGAGTCGCATACTGCAGTTTTGTGCTAGTTATTACTAGCTTTACTGACATATGATGTGCAAAAGTAAATGTTTCTATTTGAATATTCAGCCGACATATCTATATAAGAAAAAGAAAGAATCTAATTTGAACAAGTTGTTTATAATCCACCAGGACGAAAATTGCTGGCAAACAATGTCATTGCCACACATGGAATTTGATTTTCCTTATAGTTCCAAAAGAAAATAATGTAGGTTTTCGGCTTGACCTCAAAACAAATCAGATAAGAACAAAGAGTCTGCTACTAAAAACTATTCTGGGGACACAATAATATGTTTGAGATGTATAGTTGTGATTTAAATGAAACAGTACTGGCAGTGACAGCGTGACGGATAACATTATCATTGGATACTTCCAACTTCAACAATTCAAATATTTGAATTCTGTACTCTATGTTGCCTCTGTTTGGAACTTTGAATCAACCATCGTGTGGTGGGCCATATTGGATATTATTTGACAACAACGGCTTTAACTTTTTCAAAACAAACGTTTCCAATATTAATGGATTCGTAGCACCTTCTACTGTTCATATTAATTGAGCTACTATTTCTTGAAAATATACATGTTGATTATCTCCACTTGGTAAACTTTATATGGATCAAAGAATCGTAGGTACTGAAAGGAATCTGTTTAGTAACATGCTTTTGTTCTAGCACCTTTTATTGTGTGTTTTCAGAAAAATTGAAGAAATACGCCTGTTAACAAATTAATAGAGAATGAACCCATTTTTTTAAAATTTAAACAATATGTAATATCAAACATAAACTAGTAGATGACCAATTATGGTAAACAATGCTTCGTAAAAAATAGCAGGTCCTGAGAAAGTTGAGGAAAAGAATGACAAAATACGGAACAGTGTTTAAGATTTCACAGACTTGAAAGTCCAACTCCATACATCTAACTTTTTGTCATCAATTTATATTGAGCTTTCACGAACTTACTTTCATAAGCTTAATAATAACTAACACTACTGTAGAACTAAACCAATTTGAATCAAGCCTTTTTTATAAAAAAATATTTGGTTTGAGCCAAACTATTTTTATAAAAAAGGTTCTGTTTGAACATGTCTGTTTAAAATTATTCAGTTAAGTTTTTTTAAAAGACTGAATTTTGCAAATCCTTATTTTTGACTTCTGAATTTAAGTAAAAAATAGCAAATGAGTTCCAATATAATTTTAATGTGGTCATATATACCAAACCAAAACGCAAGCATTTATTGTACAAGCTAAAGCCCAAATAACCTTTCATTAATGAAGGCAAGTGTTAACATATAAAAGAAAGACACTACTTGGTGTTCTCTTCAATTTTTTTTGATGATGTAAAAGTAACTGGGTTCGTTGGATGGTCCTTTACAGTCAAGCTAAGCACTTCTGGCCTTGAATAGTGTCCAACGACATCAAAATCGAACTTGGCTCTTGCTATTTCTCCAAGGTCTGTGCAAAATTTTCAAGAATGACTGTGTTAATAGACATTTTTTAATAAGACAAAGAAAGTGATCCAACAAAGAATATCTGAACCAAACAAAAACAAACTCGACGAGTTCCAGAATCAGGAGTTTATAAGAGAAAAAAAGTGATGATGATTGAAGAATTAATGATTATTATTCAAAGTAATAACTCTTCCAAGGGAAAGTCCCTTCTAGAACTGATGATCAGTTAGTCACAAATCAATCTCATTGCCCTCCTAATTCCTCTAACCCTTTCTCTATACTAGGGGAAAGACACATGCAGTTAGATTTAAAGTAGTTAAAAGAGGTAAAATAAGTAAAAACAAAACGGGGTATCCCTTTATTATTGTTATATGGCTATAGATATTATATATTGTCTAACACCTATCCTTTCTAATTATTTTACCCACTTTGCTGCTTTCTTTTGGTACATTTAAAACCCTTGGTCCCCAACAAAAACATCATCAAAGAAAGTAATACTTTCTTCTGAGCATTGTAAGACAATGGAAGCAGCAAGAGTAAATATGACATACCAAGGTCTGCTGAGATTAGTGCCTCCCCATCATAATTTGGTCCAGCCAGAACAGCCCCTGACGGTGATATAATGACACTACCCCCAGCACATACAATAGAATCTGGTGTGAGGTCCTCTTCTATGACAGAAAAAACATACTCTGGAGGGGGAGGGTAATCCTTTCTCCTACAGAACTGGTTTGCTGACAAAACAAAACATCCACCTTCAAGTGCAATGTGGGTCATTGATGCTTGCCATACATCCCTGGCATCAGCTGTAGGAGCACAATATATCTCTACACCTATTGCATAAAGATTTTAATTAGAACGTCTTCATGCAAATGCCATCTAATCATGAATTGTCGTGAGATTAAAAATTATTCACTGTTGTAATAGATACTTTAAAAATCGTATTTTCTAAAATTTAATTTCAACCTTTGGCATACATAGCTGTCCTTAATAGTGGCATTCTGTTCTCCCAACAAATGGCAGCACCTATCTTTCCAATGGGAGTTTCAAACACTGGAATGGTTGATCCATCCCCAAATCCCCAGATAATCCGCTCCAATCCCGTTGGCATGAGTTTCCTGTGCTTTCCTAGGTAATGACCTTGAGAATCAAAGAATAGAACGGTACAATAAAGTGTGTAGCCATCCCTCTCTATCACACCCATCACTAAATGTACTTTATACTTCCCTGCCATTGCTGCTAATCTATCCACTTCAGGACCTACAACAATACAACATTTGCTAATGGAAACAATAACTTGGATATGTGAAAACCAATGAGTAATCATTCCAGGGACTTGGATTATTTAAAATCATCGAGTAATAATTTCAGGACCGACATTTAGTACTTAAATATGTTGAGGAATGTTATTGCTTATGACTAAGATTTTGTAGTATGAATTTTGCTGGAGTTATATATATATATGAATTTAAAAGATTTAAAAGGACTTTGGATTTATAATATTTGAAAGTATTGGTAGTCCAAGAGGGAGAAACAAAGAAATCTTCACCCATAACCATGAGCCAATCATACAAATGTGTTTGACACCATACTCAACCCAAAAGCTAGCATTAGGTTTGTAAGTTTTCTTCATTTATATTTTGTTTAACTAACAATCGTCCCTGCTAAATATCCTCTATTGTACTAGTCTAAACCGATCACCAAGATGAATTGTCAAATTTGATACCATTTATTAGTAATCCAAGAGGGAAAAACAAAGAGATATCCACCAATGAACCATGAATCAACCTTACAAATATGTTTGAGACCATACTCAATAAAAAACCTTGAAGTATTAGGTTTATGAGTTTTCTTTATCTTTATGTTGCTCAACTAACAAACTCCCCTTCTAAGTGTCCTCCATTGTACTTGTTTGACAATCCAAGTTGGAGAAAGAGATTTCACCCATGAATTATGAGTCAACCTCACAAGTGAGTTTGACATATTACACTCAACCAAAACTTTAAGGTATTAATTTTTTAGATTTTTCTCACTTATAAGTGATTAAACTTGTCTAGACTTATCTAATGTTTTCATATTCACACTTATATTCAAACAGACCGACCCCATGATTTTTTTTTTTTAAATTCTAAATTATTATAGTGAAAAATAAATAAATAAATAAATGACAAGGTTTGGGTAAAGAAAGTAAGTCTAACACAATTTTTTCAATCTTTTAATAGTTAATTGGTTATAACTTGATGGATTGACGTAGTGGTTAGACACCTGGTCTCCCACATTGTGGGGACGATCTATGCAGTGGGAAACCTGTGTTTGATTTCCACCATGTTCGAAAGCTCGTTCGATCAAAGACAATGACAGTACTGCGAAAGATTAGTCTCTGATCTAGTAGACTAGGAAAAACTCGCAGTAGAATAAACATAAAAACTCATCTCCATATTTTAATGTGGTATCAAGTTGATTCTCAAGCCAGTTCGGTTAAAGGTAAAAGATTAAACATTTCTTAAAATCTTCACCTTACTTTTACATCATACTAAACAGACCTAGGTCAAAAGTCTCAGGCTGAATAAAAATAATCTCAGCAGACAGCAGATCGATTCCTGCAATCCTTTCTATGTTTATAAAAATAACAAAAAATAAGTTAGCTGACATTAGCGCAACGAATTAGACTAAGGAAATAAATGTACATAATCAAAGGTGGTCAAACTTTTTGATGTTCCCCTTAAAATTTTAACACGGAAGATCTTACCTTTAATACAAAATTATATTAAAATTGCAAATATACACACTCTAAAAAAGAAAACAAGCCGAAAAATGACTTTAAAATAACAATTAAATAAATCCTAAATCATAATTCACTTATTTTTATTTTACTGGTTTTTTTATTATCGTGCTATATTGGATCTGTTTGTTTATTTTTTTAGAAAAAGGTGTTTTTTTTAATAAAATAATAATTTATTATAATTTTTAACATGTTTGGTAAATTAGCAATGAATTTTGGCTAAAGTTTGTGATCCATGATGCCCCATGTACATTACAAAGAGCTTAAACAAACTGGGCATTTTACTAGGTTGGGTTTCTCTGCCCTAGAAAAAAGAAAACACAAACAAGAAGACCTAAATCTAACAGTAATCAGGTGTCAGTTAAAGACACAGCAACATTAAACTTTCGGGATCACCATTTTGACAAGCATTTGAATTTGAATTCTAAATTTCTAAGACAAAAGCAATCTAATAATGTTAGTCAATGGTCTCTCCATTAAGTATTGAAATTTGTTTACTTTTTTGCACTCAGGATGAGTTCTTAAACCTGGAAACAAAATGTGAAGACATTTATCTAATATCATGTCGTTGGTGTTTCAACTTGATTCTGGATGTCCAAAGTGAATCCAAATGAGTTTTTTTGCTTATCTGTGTTATAATAATTTGTTCCAACATAAAGCAAGTTAGCAACTGAGCTGCAATGTGTGTTTGATCTTAGGCCTTACCAGGCACATCAATGGCTGCAGAATGATACTTGCGAAACTCTTCTCTTCCCTTGGCCGTGCGATTTCCAATAGAAACACCAAAATCGGAACCACGAGGATACCCTCCCACAAACGCTTCTGGAAACACCACAAGCTGGGACCCATGCCCTGCGGCTTCACCCAACAACCTCTCTGCCTTATCTACACACAAAAATCACCAACCAATTTCATTTCCCCAGAACCAACAAATTAGATAACTTCTCCACCCAAAGGATCATACATGGACCAATCTGGAGCAACCCAGATGGCGGTTTCAACACAAAAGCACAAAAAGAAAGGAAATTTGACGAAAAACGGGAAAAGGGTAACGACTGGAAAGAGAAGGTTAGAAGGACCTAGAGTAGCTGGAGTGTCGTAGAAGATGGTGGAGGCTTGAACAACGGTGGCTCGGACAGTGGGGGCGTTGAAATCCGAAGCCATGTCAACCTCGGCGAACAGAGGCCCCTCGTTGATGGTTGGGTCTGTTGTTACGAGTGCCATGTCGTTCACAACTTCACTCTCTTCTTTCTTCTTTCTGATCTCTCTCTTTTTCTTGTTTCAACCATCACAATCCTTTTTGTGGAGCTCAAATAATTTGTGAGCGTTTTTTCTTTTTCTTTTTTGTAATTATTTAAGAAAGTTTAAAAATTTATAGCCTTATTTATTAATTACAAAAACCCAATATTAAATGGTACTACTTCACATACTCCATATTAATACTCCGTATTAAAAATGTCTTATTCTATAAAACACATACGTATGTTTTTTTTTTTTTCAGATTTAAAAACATTTATTTACAATTTTTAAATTTTAAGACAATAATAGTTATTTTTTTTAAAAACCGTATATTTACTTACATATAAACTTTCATTAATTTTAATATATATATATATATATATACATATATACATATTATATATACTATTTTTGGTATATAATTAAAATAACACTTACATACAATAAAAAAAATATTACCAAAATAGAAAAAAAAGCGATTACCATATTATAACGATAAAAATAAAATTGCAAAAAGATTATGTACACATAAAACATAAAAGTAGTTTAATGGTAAGTATTGATAGCAACGTCACTACTATCAGATATTCAAGTTTTAGTGTCTCTATCAGTACATCATCGCATCATTCAAATATACCTTTAAAATATTTTTAAGATAATATCAAATTTAAAACTAACATGAGTTTTTAAAATTTTGAAGGGCCTAAAATTAATCTAAGCCATAAAAAATCAAATATAGAATTTCTTTACAAAAGAAATAGAAAACCTTAAAAAATATGAATACATTTCACTTTAAAAATATTACATCATCAAAATAAAACTTGTTAGGGAAACACATTTCAAAGGGTACAGTAATTGGAAAATAAAAATTGGGCCCTAGCCCTCTCCTTAACCAAAACTGAATTAATTGGAAAAAAAGAAATTCAACTAGGAGAAGTTTCTATTTACACCTCTTTTTTATTATCAATATATTTTTTTTTTTTATAATTTTTTTCCCAACACATTAGTGAAAGTGAGCCAGCACCCCAAAGCCTGTAAAACAGCAAATCACCGACTGCGCTCCTCCGCTGCTGCGGCGGCATCTGACGACGACCTCCAACCGACGGCAACCCTGCGCAACGCAAACTCTACTTAAAGGGTTTAAAATCAATGGTTAAATTGTAATTTAAATCTCATTTGATTCCTCATCTACAATTTTGAACCTTCTATTTATTTTTTCCCTTAAGATTTTAGTTTTTATATTTTAAAGTTATTTTAATTTTGATCTAATTCTCAATTTTACATTCATTCTTTCGTTTATTATTTATATTTTAATTAAATAAATTATTTTTTATAATACCTTCAGTAATCTAAAGTTCAATTAGACCAAAATAAAATAAATAAAACCTATAATGATCTGCCAAAAAAATGTGGATTTTTTCAAATTATGAAAACTAAAACTGTAGAAAAAATAGTGGATAAAATAATATAAAGAAGGAATTAAAGGAGAAAAAAAATTAAAATTTAGCTGAAATTAATCCAACTAAAAAAAATCACTAGGTTTTGATCCTACTTGGTTTCCTTTTCAAATTATACCATACTTTGTTATCAAATACAGGTTAAAAAAAAAGTAATTCACACCATTGATAAAGTTAGTAAATTATCTTTTCCTGTCTATAACTAAAGAAAAATAAATAAATATTAATTAAGAAAGTTAATTGATACAACACTTTTTATATTAAAAATGTATTTATTATTTAATTAGAAAATAGAAATAATTTTTTTATTCTTTAAATTTTTTAAAAAATCTCAAGAAAAAATTTCATCATAATATAACACCACATGTTATATATATATATATATATATATATAACTTTTAAATATTTCACTTAATATAATATAAAATAAAAAATAAAATAAGATTTAAAACAAGAAATTTAAATAAATAGTTAGACATAATATTAAAAAATAACAAAATAAGAATTAAAACAATAGTTCTAAATAAATAAATAATTACACGCAATACAAATTTAAAAAAAAATTAAACAAAAAACTTTAAATAATAAAATAATTAAACATGAACTATTATATTACTAAAAATATATTAAAGAATTTAAACATAAGTAAATTAAAAAAAAAATGGACCAATATATTATTGGAAATAATTTAAATAATAGAAATATTAAATAAAAGATTACTATATTATTAATACCATTTAAAATAATAAGAACATAAAAGAATACTAATTATTGAAAATAAATAATAAAAAAATACAAGAGTAAGAAAAATAAAGGATTAGTATATCCCTAAAAATAAATTAAATAATTAAAATATAAAATAAATAAATGATCAATATATAATTAAAAATAAATTAAATAATTGGAAAATAAAATAAAATCAAGAAAAAGTATATTATTAAAAATAAATTAAATAACAAGAATGTAAAATAAAAATTTATATAGCTAAAATAATATAATTTTTTCAAGATCAACATTAGAAGGTTTTAACCTCTCTCTCTCTCACCTTACTTTGATAAGAGTTCATAACAAAAATTTTAAGAAGATAATATATATTTGAGAGTAAAAAATTTAATAATTAAGAAGAAGAGAAAGAAAAAAAAATAAAATAAAAGGAGAAAAAAAAGAAATAGAAAAAGATAAAAAGATGGAAAGAGTGAAAAATAGAATGAGAGAAACAAAAATAGTAGGATAGGGGTGAGATATTTATAAGAGTTATATATAAATATATATATATATATATGATTTTATTATATTTTCAAAAAAATTTAATAGAATAAATATCATGTTTTTTAATCTTGGAAGAAAAAGTCTTCTTATCCTCTCTTTTTTGATATATTAATTACTTATTCTTATAATTTTTTTTTTAAATTCTCATAAATTATATATAATATATTTATGATTTAAGAAATTGCTTTTTAAAACTTTTTAAATATTATTTACATTTCACTCTTTAATACATCCGAACAAGGACAAAATATAAAAGATAAAATAGCACAATTAAAGTTATAAGAGGAATACTCATATGTAAGTGATCATCATCACACATTTATCTACCTTCCACCAAGCAAAGAGTTACTCTCATAAAAGACAACCGTGAAAATGCACGAGTAAATAGTAAGTCGCAACACATAATCCTGTCTCTGCTTATAAAAGAAAAAACATAACCTTGTCTCTTGAGCACTTCGAAGTTGAAAGTCATCAATATCGTATTCCTTACTTCTCCTCCCCAAAGCTCAGCTATGGCTACTCTCCCACTTGTCTCAGCTGCCGGAAAAAGGTAAGCAACTTGCAAAAACCTCTTTTTTTCTTTGAAAAATACAGAACAAAAGGGCACTCTCAATACTTCTTGATACATATTAATAACATGCTGAAACTATACCTTAAAGATTACTGCACATGTCTAAACTACAAGCAATTTCATGTTACTGTAATTGCTTAATTCTTTTTACACATACAAAGTGCAGGAATTTGTTTTGAAACATTTGTAACATGTAATAAGTATTTGTAAAAGTATATTCCGTATGAACAATTAAGATATCTAACATGATATGCATGCCCAATTGATTTACAAGGCTTGAGGGAAAGGTGGCAATCATCACTGGTGGAGCAGGCGGCATAGGTGAGGCCACTGCAAGAGTCTTCTCTAAGCTCGGAGCACACGTTGTGATAGCTGATATCCAAGACGATTTAGGACTCTCTCTTACCAAAGAATTGGAATCTGCTTCCTATGTCCATTGCGACGTGACAAACGAAAACGACGTTGAGAACGCTGTTAACACAGTGGTTTCCAAACACGGCAAACTAGATATCATGTTCAACAATGCCGGCATACTCGATGCGAACGAAACCAGCATACTCGACACCACCAAGTCCCAATTTGAGGAAGTGATCAAGGTTAACCTGGTTGGTGTTTTTCTTGGAACGAAGCACGCTGCAAGGGTCATGATTCCAGCACGAAGAGGAAGCATAATTAACACTGCTAGTGTTTGCGGAAGGATAGGTGGCGCGTCCTCACACTCGTACACAAGTTCCAAACACGGTGTGGTGGGACTGACGAGAAACACTGCGGTGGAGCTTGGAGCATTCGGTGTGAGGGTGAATTGCGTGTCACCCTATGTTGTTGCCACGCCCTTGTCTAAGAACTTTCTTAAGCATGATGACGAGGGGGTTCACGGGTTGTATACAAACCTAAAGGGTGCTGTTCTTGAACCAAACGATGTGGCCGAAGCTGCTCTGTTTTTAGCCAGTGATGAGTCCAAATATGTTAGTGGACACGATCTTGTGGTTGATGGAGGCTTCACTGTCGTCAATGGTGGATTTTGTGTCTTTGGCGAATCTTCCTGAAAATTTGTTTTGTATGGTTTTGCATGATTACTAGTTTTATTTGCTTGTTGAACAATCATGGTTGATATTTTCAGTGTTTACGTCAGATTTTTATTGGGTTGCTTCTGTAGAACATTATGTCTTTTTTATCTTTGGATAAGTATTGAGAAATTATTAGGTGCTTTGTGCTATTAATTAATATATATATATAAATATAAACATGTGTATAATTTTCATATTCATTTAAAAAATATATAAAATAAAATTAATGAATGAAATACCAATTAAATATAAATCTAAAATGATAAAATTATTAATATTATTTCTAATAATTTAAATAATTAGAAGATAATTATGGTTATTGTGAATTTATTTTATGTTGTTTTTATTCAGTTAGGATTGCTAGTTTTATTGGGATTTTTAAGTGTTTTTTTTTTTTATTGGGAGATATTTTGGTTTATTTGATTTTAGTTTAACAGTGTTGTTAAAAGAAGAGTTTGACATTAGGAAAGAAGAAGAATTGTATGACTACAGAAAAGATTAAAACTGACTTTTTCACTTGATGAAAGCCATTGCTTAAATTGGTCAATATTGCTACAATTGCATTAGATAGTGGATGTTTCCTGTTTCAGCTTATCAGTCACACCTCTATAATTTTGAGGAAGTTGTCCAGTCCTAAGTTTTTTTTTCATCAATTGTTTCCTCCAACACTAAGATAATCTCGTTATATTTTTTAATAAGTAAAAATAAATATATTAATAAAAATTAATATTAAAAAAAACAATTATAAATATATATTAAAAAATAAATATAAATTAAATAATTAATTAAATAATTATTCTTTTTCTTATTAAAAATTAAATTAATAAATAAATAATCATTAAATTGATTATCCAATGATTTATATATTATTTTTCAAAAATACTAAAATTAATAAAACTTTGAACTTGATCACAAGTGTTTAATTGAGTATATTTAATTTTTTATTACAAAATAATATCTCATTCTTATATATTTTTTTAATTTTATAAAATTAAGATTAAGAACACTAAAGCACATAACCAACCTCATATCTAATATCTAATGTGTGAAAGTTTGATGGCAACTTTTTTTATTAAAAATAAAATATTAAATCAATATAATATAAATTTAACGGAAGATACTTTCATGTGTCTTCTTAAACCTTTTTACAATAAATTAGTCAATATTATTTCAAATATAAATTTACTGAAAGATATCATCAACAAATATAAATCGTCCAAACTTTTGTAACTACAACATATTTTAAATAAAATTAAACTGTACAACTTTTGAATTTAATAGAATACAAATATATATAGTACGAATGACATACATGTTAATGGAGTTATTTATACAAAGGTTCACACTCATTTAGAAACTTGATTTTTATTAATTATATATATTTGTTGCGATATATTTACGAATTTTAATGTATTAAAAAATTATTTCAGACATGATCTCTGACCTATTATGACTTTCTTTTATAATTTTAATGTTTGTAAACATTCTAGATAGTCTGTGAGATATTTTAATATTGAAATTTTTTCTTAATTTGATCTTCATATTCTAGTTTTTACTATATTTTCAAATCCAGTATGTAAAAAATATAAATTTAATGGAGAATATAATCTAAGTTACTTGACCAATACAATCTATCCTAAATCATTAGCTCAATACAAATTATCCTAAATCATTGTATCAACACACACTATCCTAAATGATTATGTTAACACAATATGTACTGTAATTATAATAATATTGAATGAACACAAAACCGAATATTAACACAAAACCAAGTAACTTCTTGATAAAGCATATGAATGAGCGGAGAGATTTAAGAAAAATTTGTGGGGCAAATGAAGTGGAAGGGAAATGGTTTCAAAATGAAATTGAATGGAAGGTGGGGAATGGTAGGAAGATTAAGTTCTGGCATGACAAATGGGTAGGGGATGAAACACTCAAATCTAAATTTCATAGGTTGTATCTCAACTCTATCAATCAGAATGGGACTATTGAGGAAATGGGTTGCTGGAAGGAAGGTGAATGGGAGTGGAATATGAGGTGGAGGAGGGGGGGGTTTCAGTGGGAAGAACTCCTATTAGAAAGATTAATAAATATTATAAATTCTAAGCAGCCAAAAGAGGGTGACAAAGATAAATGTTTATGGAAGAGTGGTGAGCTGGGAAGTTACTCTGTACATTCTGCATATAATCTTATATGGGAGAGTTTTCAACAGGACCAAGACTTGCAGGAGGAGGATAGAGAATTCTTCACAAGGCTATGGAAGATTAAAGCAATTCCTAAAGCAGTACATTTGGTTTGGAGAGCGGCAATTGGAGGAATAGCAACAAGGACAACTTACAAAAAAGAGAAATCCAATTGGCAAATCTCAATTGTGATTTATGTGGACTGCAAAGTGAAAATGTTGAACATTTATTCTTTGAATGTAAGGTAGCTAATGCTGTTTGGGATAAATGTTATTTGTGGTTTAGAATAAATACATGTAGGACAAGTAATCTAAAAATGCATTTACTGCAACATTGTTGGATGACGAAAAATAAAGATCTTAAGAGTGTATGGAATATACTCTGGGTTGGAGTGATTTGGTCTATTTGGCTACATAGAAATGAGATGTTATTTCGGAATATAAAGGTAAGTGCTGAAGAAATTTTTTGTTTAATTCAAGTCAGAACTTGGTCGTAGATCATCAATATAGTTAACAAGAATTTTGAGACTTTTGTTCAATGGTGTATAAATCCTTTATCTTGTGTTGGGTAGGTTAAGTCATTGAATAGTAATGAGAGGGATAATTATCTTTTTAATTGCTGAATTTTCAGCACATCTTTTTATAATTATGTACTTTTAATTATTTTTTTTACTTCTCGTACCAATTTTATGAATATATTTATTTTTCTCAATTACAAAAAAAAACTTAAGACAAGATAAAGTTAAAGGATGCTATTGGAGAACTGTAATTAACGAGGACACAAATTTAGGAAGCAAACAAGATACGAAAACCAAACAATTGGAAATTAGGTAACCCTTTGGAGCAATTTTAACCAACAACCGAAATTCAATCATTACCTGAATAGATGATAAATATTTAAGTAGCTATTACTAGAAATTAGGAATGCAATTATTATAATTATGTGTTTTGAGTACTTTAATATTTACTATTTTCAATTATTATCACCAAGTTCTCACTATTAAGGAAATAAAGCTAACTTTATCTTAGTTCTTAATAAATAATTAGACATAATATAAATTAAAAAATAAAATAAAAAATTAAAACAAAAATATTAAATAAATAAATAATTAAACATGAACCATTATATTACTAAATATACATTAAAGAATTTAAAAATAAAAAAAATAATAAAAATAGACCAATATATTAGTGAAATAATTTAAATAATAGAAATAAAAAATAAAAAAATTCGTATATTATTAACATAATTTTAAATAATAGCTAACATAAAAGAATACTAACTACGGAAAGTAAATAATAAAAACATTCAAGAACAAGAAAAATAAAAGAATATCCAAGTTTATATAAAATATAATTACTGAAAGTATATAAAGGACACTAATTACGGAAAGTAAATAATAAATTAAATAATTGAAACATAAAATAAAATATACAAGTTTATTATTAAAAATAAATTAAATGTCAGGAATGTAAAAGTATCATAAAGAACTAGTTTAGTTACTAAAAATAAATTAAATAATAAGAATAAAAAATTATATAATTAAAATAATATAAATTTATCAAGATAAACATTAGAAGGGTTTAACCTCTCTCATCTTACTTTGATGAAAGTTTATTAATGAAACTTGTAAATAAATAAAATATATTTGAGGGTATAAAATTTAATAATTAAGAAGAAGACAACAAAAACTATAAAAAGAGAAAAGAGAGAAATAGAGAAAGATAAAAAGAGTGAAAAATAGAAAGAGAGAAACAAAAATAGTAGGATAGAGGGGAGATATTTATAAGATTTTTTATTGTTTTATTATTATTTTTTAAATTCTTTTTATAGAAGAAATATAATGTGGTTCTCGGAAGAAAAGTCTTCTTATCTCCTTTTTAATATAATAATTATTTATTATTATTATTTTTAAAAAAATATTTTTTCGATAAAATAAATATTATCAACCGTTTGAATATATTTTTACGAGTCTCATAAAAATTTTAGTTTAAAAAGTACTTATTTAATTTTTTATAATTATTTTTTTTTAATTTGTTCCAATAATTTTTTAAAAATTCTCATAAATTATATATATATATATATATATATATAATATTTATGATTTTAAAAATTGATTTTTAAAACTTTTAAAATATTATTTACATTTCACTCTTTGATATATCAGAGTTGATAACATAAGAACATAAAGAGAAGAAACAAGAGAAGGAGAAATAGAATATCTGATAATAACATATGGAA